>QAPF01000036.1:0-205030 GCA_004367935.1 Colletotrichum sidae
ATTTTGTTGTAACCGAAGTTGCAGGGACGAATGGAGTTACGAATGAAGATGCGGACGCTCCCCACGAAATTGAGGCTGATGAGCATTGCGTCGCCATCTTCGGCAATACGGCGTCAGACACCCAGCGAGACGAGGCCCCTTCGGGCGAAGACCCCATTAGCTTAGCAGACCATAGGCTACCTACAGAGACAGCACAGTTCGGCCAAGATGTCTGCGGCACGGAGGACTATGTCATGGATGGTACTGATACTGCGAGTGCAATCAACCAGAGCGAGGAAGACTCATTCGTCGGTTTACTTGAGGTTGGCTTGCATGACCTGCTCGAAATGGAGAGTGACGGCAATTGTGCATCTGTTTTGGGCCCAGTTGATGAAAGCGAATTGGGAAAGCTGGAGGGAGGGTCCACCGACATCAACTCTGATCAGGAAAGATCGCAGATGGAAAAGAAAGCAGGCGAGGGGTTGATGGAAACGAGGGCGGAGACGAGCAAGGCAGTCCTAAAGCGAGGGAAGAAAACCCCGAGGACGCCGCCAACTTCTGCGCGCGTCTGCCATGCCACGAGGAGTACTCAAAGGATTCAGCGGTTCCTTTACCTAGTTTTCAAGCATATTCGACTTGCCAGGCAGCAAGAAGACTTTCACACCGGGCATGCTCACCAAACCACGCTTGGCGCTCATCTGTGAGGAAAGTCCAGGCAACAGCGGATGCGAGGAACCAGAAGAAGGGAGGATTTGAGAGATCAATGCACCCACGAAGTCCGTAGAATCACATGCACGCATTGTCAAGCCCTCGGAGATCTCATGAATATTCAACGCCTTCATGAATTGGAAGTTGACTGCTTAGGCTACTGTGGTTATTTCCCATGCTTAAGTTGGTGCATGTGCCTCGGTCGTGGGGGGCATTGGTGAGGTCTTGTAACTACAAGACTACTGCCCATACCTAATGGATGAACGTTAATTCAATTACGACTGGACGCGAGTAGACGTAAGTAGAACTCCAGTGAGTAAGACATATTTAAGCTCTGGTTATACGCGGACATTGCCCGGCCCAGGTGTTTTTGTGTCTTTATCAGGGGTGGTAAGTGGTTCTTAACGCGTTTTCGTCCAGTGCAAACCCTCCCACACAATGATTTTTGCGCAGCCACTATTAAGTTGGGAACCGAAGAAATATTCTCAGTTGCGGTATTTTCTGCTTGGGATCACATGACTTGCAAATCCACATGGCCTACTTCTTACAGTGACGTCTCCTTCATAAGGCGCGGGATGCCTCCTCTTCGAGGCAACTCGGTGTAATCATTATGAATTCCCAACAGCGTCACAGTATAGGTCGAAATTTTTATCGTGGCGAAGATGCACAGTGGCACGTCTCCTTCATAAGGCGCGGGCTGCTTCCTCTTCGAGGCAACTCGGTGTAATCATTATGAATTCCCAACAGCGTCACAGTATAGGTCGAAATTTTTATCGTGGCGAAGATGCAATTCTGCCGCCAGGCATCGAAATTGAGGATGATCAAGATATCGTTTTCCGCAACATGAGACGCAACTCGCAGACTGTGTCATTTATTGATTTATAGTACTAACAGACTTGAGTGCTGTTTACCTGGGCGTGATATCGAGCATAAGCTAGATATTCCTGAAAGACGACGTCTTCTTCAAGACGCAACTCGCAGACTGTGTCATTTATTGATTTATAGTACTAACAGACTTGAGTGCTGTTTACCTGGGCGTGATATCGAGCATAAGCTAGATATTCCTGAAAGACGACGTCTTCTTCGAAGCTTTCTCATAAATTACAGGTCCAACACCGTTTCAATATAGCGGCTTAACAACAATACAGCTGTCGTCCACATCACCGGCTGCATTTTCGTGATCAGCAGTATAGGGGGGCTGCTGGTTTGGAGACTCATCTGACTGTCCGGCCTGCTTCAAGTTTGATGCCGGCTTCACGTCTATGTAAGGAGAGCGATACTGTCTCGGCGTCTGATCTTGTGTCGAACGCGTGAGATCATATGGAGCTGGGTAATTGTGACAGGAAGCCTGGGGACTGGCTTCGG
This sequence comes from Colletotrichum sidae, assembly GCA_004367935.1. Taxonomy (NCBI): domain Eukaryota; kingdom Fungi; phylum Ascomycota; class Sordariomycetes; order Glomerellales; family Glomerellaceae; genus Colletotrichum; species Colletotrichum sidae. The sequence continues at coordinate 2,053 of QAPF01000036.1, forward strand.
AATTTGCTGCAGTCGCCAGATATGTGCCACTGTAAGTATTGATTGCTGTCGTTGAAGGTGTCTCAGCGTAGGAAGAACCCTTGAACAAAGTGGCGGCCACGTCCGTCTGTTGTTGAATTAAGGGGCCCTCCTCGAGGAGACTCGGGGTTGGTTGCATTGCCTGCCAACCCCAGCTTGTAATGTTCGGTGGGAATGCCAGCGACAGCACGGGAGCCAACATCGGGTCATCTGGTAGAAAAATAACGATCGAATCACCATGAACAATACGATCGATGTGGATCGAGCAGGTTGTGGGCGATCGGCGGCCGGCTATGCTCGTCTGACTGGCCTTGCCAACTATCCGGCCCGAGGGTCCCATTCGCACAACCACATCGCCAGGAGCATGAGCAAAATAAGCCCAGGCAGTGCATCCATATCCGTCGGGGAGAGTCACCCAGGCCAGCTGGGCAAAGGGCTGCCAAGGAGACGTGAATCTCACTCGTCTGCATTTCGTTAGGGTACAGGTCGATGTCAATGGACCGAATGGGGGGCTCTTCACAATTTCCAGTGTTTGCTGCTGATCTCCCAAAGGTGGTTGCAAATGGGGTGCATAGAGCAGCGTACGACTTCTGCTCGAACACTCAACATGTTCTGCTGCATCAGATAGCCAACAACTTGGCCTGTTCCGCCTATCGTGCCATTCTGCGTGACGTATAAAATCTGCTGGTTTACGCCCTCCGTCGTGATCAAGGTTCCGTCCGCGTGCCGCACTGCTACTCGAGCAGTTCTATAGAGAAGGATTGCAGGGAAGTCCATGTCTAGCTGTGTTGTAGATACGACTGTGGCGGGCTGAGAAAATGATTGAAGAGCGGTGATCGAAGCGTGAAGAGACTACTCATGAGTCGGGGGGCCTCTATACGGGTTATATAGCGATCTACTGGGTGGTCAAGGTAGACGTACCCTGGCAACGACCGTGCCTCAGCGGTATCTTTTAATGCGGAAGGACCGGTTATCGCGCATTTACGAGGGTATTCGGTTAGAGCGTAAGTTACGAAGATGATCTCAAAGACTGATACCTCCGTCTGAGTTGGCCACAAGGTAGAGTTGCAGGCATCATTCAAACCCTTTGAAGAACGATTTTGATGCACAAGACGCTACAACGCATACGGCAGAGGTTCTTATAGGGAGAGACTGTCTGGGCAGTTGTTCATCCTCGTTGGAGTGCCAATTCAAACCCTTTGAAGAACGATTTTGATGCACAAGACGCTACAACGCATACGGCAGAGGTTCTTATAGGGAGAGACTGTCTGGGCAGTTGTTCATCCTCGTTGGAGTGCCTAGTGTTCACTCAGAAAGACCACTCGGAGATGAGGCATCCATCAATGTCAAGCCAGAGAGGGCAGAACTGCAGGTCAGATGTAGGGAGTTGCGGACCAACACCAGCGTGATGTGACGAGAGGCATCAAGTAGGTCAACTAAGATAGTTTATCCAGCCTGAGATATTGGTTTCCAGTAACAACGAAAAGATTTCTTGCTACAGTATGCGCCATCAACCTGGGGTATATATTGGTGACGAACGACTGAAGGGTCTCCTACCCTTGAAACAAGCATCGCATCAGTGTTTTTCGAGGTGATTGTAGTTTCACACTTCCTCCGCATGTATCGGAATTGGAAGCTTATCTTATGCAGCCACCGAGCGAAAGACTCCGAATGATCCAGATAGCCAGCCAGAGGGGTCACTCGGTGGACAGCCGGATACTCAACGCCCAGTAAATCTATGATGCTGCCTGTTGTTGCTGGATTAAGAAGTCAGAGTGACCCCGTCTCGACTTATCTTTGAAAGATGAAGAGCGTTCTTAAGGCCCCTACACGAATTTCGCCGTTCTGATGTTTTTTGGGGATTGATAAGTCCACATTTAACCAGAACTTGTGGATGACGATATATTGGTGGAGGACTGTCCTGGTAATGGATCGCACGCAACGACCGCATCGCCGTCTCTTGTAGGTGTCCATGTCCACCGTCTATACTCCTTATCGCGGAGAAACCATGTCCTCACCACGACAGAAATGTCATGTGCACCACGTAGACTCGGTGGTCGTAATAATAGGTCCTGTTCAGCGGCCGAAGGTCGATCGCCCCAAGAAACACAGGCACATGTATACCTTGGATAGGCCGTAGACGCTCGTAAATCGCCATTGTTTGCCTCCACATGCAAACAGCATCAGCTTCGAGCACGCGCCCACACACTCGAGGTTACTTATCAAGCCATCAAGCTCAGCCAAAAGCAGCTGAGCTTTGACGGAATACCCATTCGAATCCTGGAAACCGGAAACCAGTGGTGATTGCGACTGCGAAGATCCATAAGGCCGGGCAAGCTGGAGGGATGGACAAGTGATATCATCTCTGATCGGGAAAGGTCGCCCACGGAAAAGACGGGAGGCGACGGGATGGTTGAAGAGAGAGCGGAGACGGGCAAAGCAGCCCCAAGGCAAGAGAGGGGGCCACCGAAGACGCGACCAATTGCTGCCCGCGTCTGCCATGCCACGAGGAGTACACAAAGAATCCAGCGGTTCCTTTACCTAGTTTTCAAGCAGATTCGACTCGCCAGGCAGCAGGAAGCCTTTGGGACTGGGCATGTCTAGGCGTACGTCAGTGAGGAAAGTCCAGATAACGACGGGGAGCCGAGGAACCAGAAAGTGGGCGGAAATGAGAGATCAACGCAATCACGAAGTCCGTAGCATCACATATACGCATCTTCAAGCCCTCAAAGATGTCACAAACATTGAACGACCCCAAAATTGAAAATTGACGGCTTAAGCTAATTGTCACGGGACCAGGCACAGGACCTCGGGCCAGGGTGGGTGCGAGGGTATCACGAGTCATGGCGAGCCCCTTTTCTTGCGGGGACGCGCTGCTTGCAGCAGCTCGATCTTTCCTTCCTGTTCTTCGCACTACGTCTTGCATCTAGACCTGATCCCATGCGCATTTCATTGACCTGTTGAAAAGCCACGGGAGCGGGCACCTTCGCATTTTGATGTTTTTGTACATACATACATACATACATACATAGTTTATTACACCCCAGCTAAGCTATTCAGGGCTCAGATGATTATCTCCATGATCTCCACCTTCGTTAATATCCTTGCCTCCCAGAAGCCCGTACGAGTATCATGTACATACTCGAAGCCGCAATATTCAACTTTCCCACTCGCGCTAGACGGGACTGACGACCTTGCCGTTGCTTTACAATACATCCAAGGTCTCGGTCTTTCAGGCGGTCGCTCGCCTTCAAGATGTGATCGAAGAACAGCGACTTCGTCCCGGAGCTGTCAGGGACCCCTTGACCGAGATCGGGTTACTGGAACACCTCGAACACAGACGCTGGCCTGTCTATGCGCACTGCTGGATGGATGCGGCGGGTTCGTCGCGCACCTTTCGGGTACGGCCCGATGGCGATTGACCTTCTTTCATCGGCTGTTATGGATTGCAAGCAGGGGGCATGGGCGGACGGGACGCTTGCTTCGGACGATGTGCCGGGGACCGCGCTGCACCGCCCGTGTATAACCGCCTATCGGCTGCTGCCGCACCAGTTCCCCAGAGATGGGCTAGTGGAGAAGTGTCCCACCTGCCCCGCCACGACGGCGATGGCGGGTCAGAGCTCTGCCTGAGACGTGGGTGATGGGTACGTCCAATCTTGCACCTGTCGCGCCCGGGTACCTTCTAGTAGATGCCCCGGTCGGAGCTGCGGTCTCCAGTCGCGTCAGCCGCGAGCCAGAGATCTCATCCCCATTATCTTTGACGCGCCCGGAACATCCCTCTCATGAGCCTTTCTTCTCTCCGCCGAGGCCTAGGCTCAAGAGTCGCTTGCTGCCATGACCTAAGTGTGTGCTGCCTTGCTTGCCGCAACTCTGGGCATCGGACTGTGCGCACTGTTGTGGACGTGAAGAGATCCTTTCCTGCACTGTACCTGTCGCCGCGAGCTGGCGCGTGTGCCTCTCAATCGGATAAGACATCGACGCGTCGGCACAAGGTATTGTGCTAGTCACCGAGTGTACCATTCTTCACGTCTCCATTCGCGTCGATGAACCGAATCCCGTCCCCGCCGAGCTCCGTCGAGGCGTGCTTCGGGACTCAGGAGTCGTGACTGCAATTGAAACTCACACTCCCCGTTTTCCCAAATCTACTGCTGTTCCTTCACGTCGGTCCATGAGTTGCGCGCGGCCAATCACTCCGAGATACGAAGTCCTCTCACGGCCGGCGAGCTTTCCCATTCGACTGATGAGCCATTCTAGTAGATGAACGCCGTCCTGTCGAGTGCTGCTGGTCCCTTTCTCGTCCTTACGCACGGTCCGCAGTAGCTCACCGTTGCGTGTGTGATACTAAAACCCACCCAAGAGGTGTACTTTGCCGATGCTTACAGTGCTGGTTTCCTCTAATCTCAACCTATCTCTAGCGCAAAGAGGATCCTTGATGCATCAGACGGCGACGGATCACTTACAGTCAATGGGAAGGGTTGGCTCAGTCTGGTTTAGGTGGATTTCTGTTCCGATCCTACTGTCGGTTTATCCTGAGTGGTCAGCGCACAGTGCTCGCGTTCTCTGAATACACCGTCTCTTGGAAGCTGGTCGCGTTCCTGTCTTAGGATGAGCAGGCTGCGTGGCTTATCACCCTGTTGGCCCTGCCCCGCCTCGTCTTTCACCCACTAGAAGGGTACCCACATGAGTTGCCAGTCGCCGTCAGATGCGACGGCGAAGTAGTCATGAACAACTCAGGAACGCCCCCGCCCGGTCAACGCGGTTTGCTATCGAGCTGTGCTTGCAATCATGAGGGCCGCAGAACTCGCCCTTGGAGATGCGGGCTTGCTGGTTTTTACGGCTTTTTCTGTAGGGCATCAAGAAGATAGCCGCTTGCGAGGACTTCAAATGTTTTCCCGTTCGCTAATTCCAATGTCCACTGCCTCGCCGTCCAAGAACGGGGCTCCGAAGTCAGCATTGAACGAACAAACAAAAGGGGTTCTCGGCTTGTGCAGCTTCCTGTCTACAATGCTTCTGGAATACTGCACGGTGTCGGATCGCACGTCTTCTGTGGACATCTCGAGCTGGAGGTAGGTGCTTGTATCACCGAGAACATCTCTGATATCTGGCTCGTTGCGACTAACGACCATAACCCGGGCGGTGCTCCCAGTCACCACTCGCGTAAGGGTCTCGAAGAACCCTGGCATGGAGTCGCTTCTATTTCGGTCATCTCCCATCCACGCGCACTCATCCAGTCCGTCCAGGACGAAGGTGCAGCTTGGCACGGCTTGGACGATATCCTGAAATGATCGGACGATGATCGCTCGCGTTGCAACTGATTCATTCTGCGCCAGCCACGCTTTGCGGACCAAGTTGAACGCGACATCGTCGCGCGTCATGACCTGATCTATCCACGATTGGATCGCCGCGTAAGGATCATCTCGCGTTTCGAAATCGGACGATAAGAAAAAGTGCGCCACAGGGGTGTCGAGCGTCTGGAGAAGACAATCGACTACGCGAGCGCATAGTATAGTCTTCCCCAACCCCGCGCGACCGTGGATCCAGAGCACGTTGGCGGCGCTTGGCGCGTGGAGGGGAGACAGCCACTCTTGAAAGGCCGGGCGGCTCAGGGTCCTGTCGCAGGTGCCACTGAGCCGTTTCTGGACCGACTCGAAATAACGGTCGTTTGGAAAATGACGGCCCAGCCAAGAACACAGTTCCCATCGCGTTTCGGCTGCGTTCCGTTAGCGTGCACGACGGGCAGCAAGATATCCTTACCTGCCATTTCTTCGTCCAACCTAGCTACAATCTGCCGGAGCTCGGGGATCCAGGCACCTTCATGGATGGAGTCGTCTAGTAATCGCGATTAGATGGACACGCAGGTTATTGCCGGGGAGGCGCTCGCGTGCGAACCTTGCAGACGTCCAGGGCCTTGGTAACTTGCTGATGCGCCAGGTACAGTGTAAGTACTTTTCGCGCTGTCGGGGGGACGATGTTATGCAGGTGCTGCACCAGAACGCCGAACTGTACGACCTGAGCTGTGCGTCGCGCTTTGCCCCCCAATGACCATGCTATCTTCCGCCTCACCGAATTCGACGGGACGCCCCCGCGAGATTGCACGTGGCTGGGCATGGAGAGCTCCCTTTGGGCAGGATTGACATTGCCCAGTAGGAAGGTTTCAGAAGCGGCATCGTCGGCGTCGGCGGATACCCTTTTGAATGAGTGACAAGAGTTCTTTCGTTGTCGATAGCGTTTGCGGCTTGTCGAAAGCGGGGTGGTGGGCGCCTGACAATGCGCCCTTGTTGATGCCGACAGCAGATCCCCAGTGTTCGAAAGGGCGTTTTTCAGCCTGGAACTGGACGTTCAAAGAGTGCGAGTCATGCTTGAAATTCTTGTAGGAATCCACCTTCTCGACGACCTCCAAGCACGTGCTGAAAAGACCTGCGAGCCCCGCGATTCCAACGGCAAGTCCCACGGGTTCCATGACGGTTGGTGTTTGCGGGTTAATTTGCTTGTTGGGTGTGGGGATGCGTCTCTCTTTAAGACGACCACGCAGGCTGATACTCGCTAGCCGCCATGCAGATGAGGCGGTGCCATACTTTGATTGGATGCGAGCTGTGGCAATGCCTTTCTGCCTGCAGTTTGGGCGTCAATGGTGGTTAGACAGAATGCCTCGCGCCGCAGCGAATTGGATGCCATGAGCAGGAGGTTGAACGTCCATGCTGCTCGATTGGCGGATCGAAAGGCGCCCAAAGTTGCGTCACCGAGTTGACGCTGTGTGTTCCGGAGCGGCTGTCTGCTCGTCTGCGCGATCTCCGTTGGAAACGTCGGCGGGAAGCTCTTGTGAATCGAACGGGAAACGCGTGGCTGCAGTGAGCCCGACTACAAGATGGCGATGCTCTACGGATGAGAACACGTTGGGTTGGGCGTAAGAGGCGGTGGGGTCCATTCGCTGAACGGGCGCTGTTCTGAGCGGCCTGTTCAACACTCAATTCCGCTTCGTCATCGCAGTTGGAGTCATACGGTGCTGGGACTAACAGACGTGGTGGCGGGCGCTCCCGTTACAATGGCTGCGACGCCCAGAACGAACGAGGCGCCGCCGTCTCTCCTTTGACCCGCCCAGAACGCCATATCAACGTCTCGATGGAACGCGATCGAATTCCCGCCCAACCCCTCCGAATGAATAATCGGGTTTGATGAGTGCCTGCAGCGGCAAACTCAGCAGCGTACGCGGTTGTGGCAGCTGAGGAATGCCTTTCTATGAAAAGGTGTTTGGGTCTGGGCGAATGACTGCTCAGAAGCACAATAGTGAATGCTGGCAGCAGAAGCATTAAAACACTGCGGCTTGGGCCCGCCGCTCCGGAGTCCCTATGCGGCCCCACAATCAAGACAGATCTCGGTAGTCAGCATACGTCGGGCTAGCACGTACCTTTCACACCGTCACCTGAACGGAATGGAAGCGTACACTACTTCTGCCGGCTCCGTGTTCAAATCGTTGTCGCCGCAACGATGTCATGGCTGTTGCCGCATCTTAGTGTCAAGCGCTTCATCTTGAATCGATTACTTGGATGGGAGCGTCGCTGCCTCAACTGCTGTGAGAGTTCCGACCTTCACACAGCGTCGCTAAGCGCATCACTCTTCCGACCCCCATGGGCTGTTTTCGAGGTTCGGCTGCAGCAGGACAACCGAAGAACCAATTTCCAAACAACAATCTCGCTCAATTCAGGCATGCAATCGAGAGCAGCGCCTATCTTCTGCGGACCCGAGCTTCCTGTTCAGCATCTGCAAGTCGCATTGTCCCTGGTGATAAGAGGGGTTATTCCGCACGTCAGACGACCTTGAATTCCTGGTTCCTTAATTTTTTTTTTTCTTTTTTTTCTTTCGATTCTACCAGAGTTCCGCGGATGGCCAGCACCAACGCCGCTGGCACCCTCTGTCAGAAACAAGGGTCACTAAATAAGGCGGGGTAGAGACAGCTTACCTGGAAACCCTGCTGCGCTCGCCCTTGGCGTCGTGCCCCAACACACTGGTTATCAGACGGCCTTGGCTTCAATTATTGTATCTCAGTTTCTACACAGCGACTCGCGCATGCAGAATTTGCCCGCGTAAAGCTGAACAGGCAGTGGACGATCCCACAACCAACACATCAGCACCCAAAGCGGTATTTTGGCGGTTTCAAATATGGTTTATCGTGGGCCAAGCTATTAGCGCATTCCCAAGATCGCGCATCAATCCGATGTCCAGGTTCGGTAGCAACAGAATAACCTGCTGCCGACATTGGCATCGATTGACCCTAGTCGTAGAGCAACAACAACGCTAGTGGCCCCTTACAAGCAGGGATATCCGGTCTAGTTCCAGCAGCGGAACGCATTCCAACATCACTCATACTGACAGTAGTGGGCATTCGCAAATGCTCTTCTAGCTCGAAACGCTGCACCGCGAGGCTGCCCTTGGACGGTTCAAGAGCAACCTGCAAATGAGCGCTTGCTTCATCATTCACAAGTGTGCTGATATACAAAGGCTCCCGCCGGGTCGGTTGGCACCACAAAGATATAGCTCATGTCTAACCCTAGAGTCCTTCATTGGAGACATAGTTTTCCTGCAACATGGGTTCCCTGGCTGATTCTGACAAAACGTTGTCACAGGCCAATAGCGGCTGTTGTCTACCTGATGGTTGGTTTATTTTCCAGCAAGGATATCCTGACCTTGCAGGGGGCCTGCCTACCAGGCGGCACTGCACCAACGCTGTTTCTGGACCAAGATGGTGTTGGAAAGCAAACAACCCAACATGAATTTTGCAGTGGTTCATATGGAGGTATTCATCACATGATGGTTGGGCCCTGTCGGGTCGTTCATTGACCCACGGTACCGAGAAAATCAAGATAACGGGGTAATTATCTGCCTAGGGATGCAACATCGACGGGGGTGAGCATCAGTATAAAGCTGGGGCTTACAGCCCCAGACTCTCTGAATGATTGTAGTCCCAAGCTGTCATTGAAACATTGTCATTCATCGCAAGATGGTACTGCCCGAAACCTCGCCTGAGGGGATGCCGTACGATTTAGCTCACGATAACAATGATCCGAGCCACAACATCGTAAAAACACCCCTTGACCTCTGTCGTAGTCTATGATAACAATCATTCAGGCCTACCTTGAAGACGCGTACGATTTGCTGCACTACACTCTCGAGAACGAACCCCAGGCCCAGGTGGACCTGGAATCGTTACCTTACCGTTGCTCAATCCTGGATTATGGGATTCGCACAGGCATCTGGTCGAGTGAAACGGCTGAGTAAGAAAATGATCTGCCCTTGTTTCAATCGCAAATTTGACTAGTCGTACAGGCGCGTGGAGATGCTCTTTGGTCAAGTGGTGGGATACGACGTCACCAACATACACCCATCGATGTAAGGCCAGATCGCGAAACCTGCTTGCTTGACTTCCTGACACCAGCCTAGAGACAAGCTACCAGCGAACTTGTCCATTTATATAGGGGATGATGACAAGGTATGGCGGAAAGGCACGTCCTACGACATTATCCACGCACGTGTTGTCGAGCGCATGCTAGACTGGCAGAGCTTTCCCCAAAGGGCTTACGACAGTCTCAATCCAGGCGGTCGTTTGATCGTCGAATTGATCGATTTGACGCCTCAGAGCGACGACGATAGCCCCCTCCCGGCTGGTTCTGCTCTCGAGCTCTGGGCTCAGAAGCTGTACAATGACGACGGGCAACAAGGAGGCTACGAGCAGGTCCAGGCCATTCAGGAAATACTCAAAGCACAGGGCTTCGACGTTACATGCACGATGATCGACCTGCCGATCAACTCACACAGAGTCACAGAAAGAGAAAAGGAGACCGGGAAACGCTTTCACTGGTGTCTCAGACAATTCCTGCAAGCCAAGTGTTTTGCACCCCACAGCGAACTCCCGCCACAGGAGCTCCTTGATATAGTGACGACGGCGACTAAGGAGATCCGGAATCTCAATCATCAAGCTTTTTGCACATGGTATTTTCTCCGCTGCACAATGTATCCATCGATGATTCTGACTGTGGTTTCCTGCTTTTAACAGCTATGTCTTGACTGCTTCCAAGAAAGAAGATAAACAGAAACCGTGGTGGTAGCTACAGCGTTGCTCGAGACACGAGACACAGACTCCACATGAGCAGCAATGTTCTCTTACACCTGGGTCTCGAGCTTTGAAGAGCGCGCAGAAATGGCGATCAGATGATTTATAGCAGCGCGGAGTCCTAATACGGTATCAGTAACGGTACTGATCCCGAAGAAGATTATGTGTAAGCGCTGCCCATGTGCAATAAATCGTCGACGGTCTCCGGGATTTCAGTCTTTACCTGCAACGCCTGGAGGCGTCAGTCCCGACAACTGTGTTTTGCGGTGTAGTTGCCTGGCTGATGTAGGGCCCCATCGTCTTGAGCGCATGGCTGGCAGGCTGCTTTAAAGTCGTCGTGGGAGCACATGAAGATCATCATCAGTACGCAACCTACGATGACACAGAGCATGTTGTTACGCGACGGCGGCAGCATTCACCCGTGCTCGACGGCACTTCGGCGCAAATTCACGCGATCGGTCGATGTCATGCAACTCACTCCGCATCCCATGGTCAGATTCTGCTTGCATACGCTAGGTTGAGTATGGTTTCGGTCATCAGGTGAAAGACATCGTGTCTCAAAGCTTGCCTATTTCCCTCAGTCGTATCGGTACTTGTCTAAAAGATTGGAACAATCGATTTGCGTTATCTGTGAAGTGACAGGCCTTACAGCTGGATTTCTGCTGTTTCTCGTTCTAATGTCGATGGCTGTGATATCTGTCGGAGGTGGCACTTCGTTCTCGACATCGAGTTGTCTGGCGGGGTAATCGGTACGGCCCGGTCCCACCGCGGGCGGAGTAGCTTTCTCAGAATGAGAAGCACAGAGCGTGGTCCGGCCGCCCCGTACATTGCGTTACGCCTTGCGCCCATCACACCGGTTGCGTCCGGCCCCACAGGGCTTTGCACCCAACAGCGCAGTGGACCGCTGGCCCCGCTAAGGCAAGCTGGGAGGCAAGGGCCCCAGGTGGAGAGAATCTCCTCGTTACAGCGACCGCTCGCGAAGCCAGCACGGCCGCCACTTTCGCATCTGGAGGACATAAGGTGCCGACTCATTGTTGGGAGGGGCCAGTCATGGCACCTTGATCGCTCTCGCGATAGCACTGATGTTAGCTCGAAGCAGCGTCATGGACGAGGCTTTTCGACTGCGTCACTTTCAGAAGAGGGTTCCGCTTAAGCACAAGTCCGCTTGTAACACAAAAGCTGTAGTACGCTCTCTCCGCGTGTTGGTGGCGCGCTGATGTCGGGCACGTTCACGACTGGAGATAATCAGTTGCAGACCCTGAACGTATCCATACCTTGTGTCAACATCCGCAACATCCATTTTGCTTGTTTGCAAACAGTGCACGAAGGGACCAACCCAAGCGTCGACGGCCGGTGAACGACGCCGGGTGCAGTCAACAGCAGCACTGTGTCTCCGTATGCGAATGATTAGCGATAGGTTGCTCTCAAATCGAGGACCGCTAGAGATTGTCTGCTGTTTGCTTTGGTGACACGACCGCCCCCTTGGAGTCCCGGATGGTATCAGCCGCGTGTCTCTTTGCGAATGTGCTGGCTGGATGAGGGACGCGTCGGGAGAGTTAGTGGTTCGCAGGCTAAGACGCGTCGTGGCCGCGTGATATACAGTTACCTTGACAGCCCGAGACGTAGATAGCGACACGAATCGCTTGCAGCCAGCCGGCCTTCCGCAACGGTGCCCAAACGCTGGTTTGTGGGCTGGCACATTCGGACGCAGTCTATGCAGAGAGAGAGCTCCGGACGACACCCGCCAAACGATACCTCGGGCGCAGGTTGGCTGAAGTAGTGTGCTCTTCAGACGAGGCGACGGCACAGGCAGGCGAGCGGTGTGGCATGCTCCTAGCGGCTGCTCCTTATCGTGGTCCAGTTGCAGGGTCGTCGTCGCTCAACTCACTCTCTGCTGCAGTGTCAGCCTTAGACTAGCGCCCGTTATGGGGGCGGTTGGCCCGTTCCCTACCTAGGGTGGTGTGGTGCGCTCTTTCCAGCGGTTGCGTGGGTCGACCGAGCTGCCGATGGTACCGTTACCACCAGGCGTATGTACTTGGAACACACAGCGCACGGCGGTGGATTGTCTGGCCGTTTCCCTCGGTCAGCCACACCACCTGGCAGGTCAGGCATGGTTGGCGTATTCCGAGGCGCATGCCGTTCAGGCACCGGGTCTGTACCAAAACACCAAGTTCAGCGACGGTCGCGGCGGGACATCCCCTACCCCGGACCCAATGCAATGCAGTTTGACAGCCGGCGATTCAAGTGGCCAGCAGGGAACAACAGTCTTCCTTGCCCGAGCCTCCGGCGGCGTGAGCCTTACGAGACGTGCTCAGTGACGTCACAGCGCCGTCAAATTCATACGGAGTCGGTCATCTGGACCCGCAACGAAGTAGGCACGTCCAATTCATCGGCTGCGGACTACCCTGCAGTCTGAAGTAGTTGCTGTTTACCCCTTCTATCGAGATCACTGCGTCCGCAATGCGTGCTAAGCTTACCGAACCCAGAAGACATTCAGTATGGCAATGCCTGGCAAGCGGGTGCTGTATGTCGTTCATCTCCACATCTCTTCGGGCCGCGAACCGTGAAGGCATTTACTGATGCGGTCCCTTCGTTAGTCAACAACTGACGATGCAGAATCGGTCGCAACCAGAAACGTAAATCCGGCCGAAGCCGAAGGCCGGCGGATGAGATCGTCGATGCCTCCGGAAAGCGATTTCAGTCGCGGCTGTATCTAGGTTGTGTTCTTGGGCATTGAACTGTGATAACACCAGCTAACATCGCCTAGGCACGTATTCCGCAGTATCCTTGTGTCTATTTCGCGACTACAAGGCCAGTTCGACAGAGACTCGAAATATGTACAATCATCTCGATGCTACCTCGGTATGAGCATTCCTCACACCAGGAAAAGATTGTCTAATTGCTGCTTAATCCCAATAGTATTGACGTCCTGATCTGCGATGTACGTTTCAGTCGTAGCCGAATCCACTCTAGTGTTGGAGTCGACTTCGATAATGGCGCAGCTGCCATAGATTTCCGACTTCACAACATCTTTCGAAGTCAGGTATGCCGCCTCACGTGGAGATCCTTGTTCAGGAAAATCTCCGTACTTCCCCGACCATGATTCGGACACTGAGGACGGCTTGAGAGTCGGCCAGGTCCAGACAAAGTATACGCTGTACAATGTCCCTTCCGGCAGGTCTTTGGGAAGCCTGATGACTGCTTGACACCACAGGTCAGCGCCTTGGGGGTCCATCGCGGCTTTCCTGAACTGCTGTTGTCTCTGCAGCGAGATGGGTCCGCTGTTGACTTGGTAGCACTGCCCGTCATCGTAGTGTCTGGTCGCGAGAAGCCGACCTCTTCCATCTCCACCCTTCCCGTCTGCTGTCCATCTCTTGAACACGTCGAACAGAGAATCTTCTGCCCTCGGAAATAGTGTGCCATAAATGTATATGGTGCCTCTGTTAGATGGTTTGTTGGCCGGGATATCTGGAAGGGTTACATGCCCGTTCTCTTGGTAACGCAGCCCTACGAAATCGCCAGGCGCCGCTTTGAGCATGTCAAATCCAGGGGTCTGCTGCCCAAGTGGCTGCTTAGCGCACAAGCAATAACTGTTAGCCTCCAAAAGATTGGTGAAAGAGCCGTCATTGAAATCTCCATTTCGACCAGACCATCGGGGTGGAAATCCTGGTGGAGAAAGCATGGTGCCGTTTGGCGATATTCTGTTCAACTGCTCTACCCAAGTGTGCGCAGACACTGCGCATAACAGGTTCAGAGCATACAGACAAACCACAGCAGCACCAAACGCACTCATAGCAACGATAGTTATGAAAATGGACAAGGCGAGGGCATGGGAGTCATCTGTACACTTATATGAGTTGTCGGCTATTTGGTGCAAGCAACTTTCAGCTTACTTAGGATGCGTCCCATATGGTAGCCCGAGCCAAAAGGGATGACGGTATCACGCTATCTCTACCTGTGCTGAAGCTGATTTAGCCACCTTATGGCCCTGGGTTAGTCGTCTAGGATCTTTCAGGCGCCAGGAGAAAAGTGGACTCGCAGCTGCCAGGCAGTTGCTTCCGTGGGGATATTGGGTTCGCAAATCGCACACATGCTTGGGAAGCTATTTTGAACTCTTCGTCTTGGAGTTGGTGGGGTCTCAATTCAACTTAGGATTGAAAAGGCCCTGATTTTGAAGGGAGAGTAGACGCACACATGTACGTACGTTGAAAAATCAATGCACCTCACGAGTGCAGTCGCAACTATCGTCCGTTTACGGCGTTGGGCCCTCCGATCTCATCGCCTGATGGCGTTGGATGCACTGTACATACAGGCTTTGCAACGGCTCAAGGTCTGCACAGTACGAGTGTTTCCCCCCCGGTGCACACGCATCCAGTGAGTCGTGTATTTGGCTGCCCAGTCGGCTCAAACAAATTCCAGGCAGGAGACAGCCTGCCGCAGCCTGCCCAGCGCATAGGCGACCCTCAGTCACGTCCACACTGGCTTCGCTGAAGATGTAATTGTGGCTCTTTCGATACGATGGACACCCTTCCCAGCGTATGTATGCCACCGCGCAAAGGGGAAGAACCACCCTCACTTCCGGCCGGGGCCGTTTGTGGCTGGCCATCGACGAGGTGCTTCGCGATAGGTGTGTTCGGCCAAGGACTGGTGCCTACAAGAACCGCTTGGCCTTGGCCACATCTGGCACCTCACGCTACGGCTTGGCACGCAGCTCGTTGGTGCATACCACGTCGAAGACATGGCACCAAGAAGGGAAGAGAAGAGCTTCGCGCCGGAAAGCTTACTCTTCTTTCGTCTGGCCATCTTTCTTGCTGGCAGCGCGTGAGAAGACTTTCTCGAACTCGCTGATTCATCCACTGACACGATCCATCTTCAGCCAGGCGGTATGGGCGTTTGGCAATTGCGTTGATCCCATGCTGCGGGGTGATATTGCTCAGAACACAGTTCGGCGACGGGCATTGTACATTGTATTGCCCTTCTGCGCGGCTGGGCTCGTTCTTGTGCCCTTGCTGGTCGAGAGGCAGTAGGGCGCGGAGTGATTACATACATACATAGTTTATTACGCCCCGGCTAAGCTATTCAGGGCTCAGATGATTATCTACATGATCTCTATCTGCGTTCATGTTCTTGTCTCCCAGAAGCCCGTACGAGTACTCTCTATCCCCATATGCGTTACCTTCAAGACTCCTTGCCAGTGCTGCGGTTGCTCGTGGTGTTAGTAATAGGCCATCTTGAGTTTGTCTCCCAAAGTGTTCGGCGTCCTATCGTCGGCGGCCGAAGCCGGTCCTGCTGTCGATGGCACGAGGGTGCGTGGGGGTTGTCGTCGGTTAGTGTGTTGATGTAGGTGGTGTGTGGTTCCGCTGCTGGCTGATCTGTGCATCCAGCCTCTCCGTACTCATCGCAAACTTGATCGTCTCTCGCCATGCCGGTGCGCAGTTGCGCATCCGGAAGCCACTCATACTCGACATGCTTTAAGCTTCATCCAGCTACCAAAGGTACCATCGCGCTCGGTTGGCCAGCAGGATGCTCGCCAGCGTTATCGACACAGCGCAGAAGCATCGAATCATTCGACAACGCAACATACGATGCCTCTGAACCTTTGTAGTATGTCTAGGCCGGCTTCGTGTTCGTTGGTATAGTCCTTGTGAATGGAACAAGCTCTCGTTCAGACAACAGAAAAGACCACTTTGAGTTCGTGACGAAGCCATCACATGGGACTCCAGAGCTGTCATCATATCAGACCCCACCAAAGACGCAACAAAGGTAGGTCCATAGGCATTCCCTGCCCATTAGAGTCTGCGCATGCCGGCCATTTCGCAGACGAATGAGCCTGGACTCTCACATAGTTTTGGTGACTGAATCTTGAGTTGTGCACAGTCTGGAATATACTCTGTTGGCACATGTGTGTCTGAGTTTGTCGTGAGCTACATTTTCCCGGGAAAGCCTCCATGTCAGGTCGGATGGGCGGGAATCTTGAAATTCAACGACACCTACATACGCATCTCGATATCGAAAGATGTACGTCTTCAGCCGAGGCAGTGCTGAAGGACAGTCCCTAGTCGCAGGTTTCCTTAGTTACCCGGCGTTCTAGCACTTGTTCTAGTACAGGTACCCTGTAGTCCAGATCCAACGACCGAAGTCTGGATTGCACCTGCGAGGGACACCCTCGGTACATCTTTCAGGTCCAACGCCTTCTTCATTTTTGTGGGCTAAAGCATTCCTTCTTCACAGCCTGCTCGTATGATCGCGTGTACTGTTATTGCTTGCCTAACATGTGACATTGCTGTTCTCACTTCTACGACTTGGACTCCGTCTTCGATATATAAGCGAGGAGGAAGTGACATGGTAGACCAGGCTGGCGTGGATTGTTGTGTGAAGACTATCTTTTATCTGCTTTAAAAAAAATCACTGCTAACATGGCCATCATCACATCAGTAAACCCGTCGGTGCCGCTGAGCTCTGCCAGGTCTACCTTCAGGCTGAACCAAATCGATCAAATCCGTGCTAATGGCATTGGCGACCACATACCATTGCCTCAGCTGGCCGTATGTGGAGACCAATCCACGGGCAAAAGTTCAGTACTCGAACGTGTGACAGGGCTTCCTTTCCCACGTCAAGACGGGCTGTGTACCAGATTCGCTACCGAGATCGTCTTGCGTCATTGCACGGGTCCCATGGAGATCACGGCGACCATCCGGCCCGGCACGAACCGCTGCCCCGAGATGCGAGAGACTTTGGAGAAGTATCGCAATGTCATCCAGGACTTCAACGTCCTGCCTCGTGTCATTGAGGAAGTGGCCGCCCTCATGGGCATCCGCGGCTTCTGTGACTCAGAAGATGCTCGTAGCTTTGCTTTGGATGTACTCAGAATCGACGTTCGTGGTCCCGTCGGCTTGCATCTTACCATTGTCGATTTGCCAGGCTTGATTTCTGTGGAGAGCGATGAACAGTCACCGGAGGACATTGACATCGTCCATCGCCTAGTGGAGACTTACATGGAAAGCCACAGAACCATTATCCTTGCTGTTGTTCAAGCAGGAAACGATGTCGCGAATCAGCCTGTCATCAGGAAATCCCGCAAGCACGATCCCCACGGCCGGCGCACCATTGGCATCATCACGAAGCCCGACTTGATCAACAAAGGTACGGAGAACAGGATCGCACGGTTGGCCAATAATGAGGACAGCATCAAATTGGGTCTTGGGTTCTTTTTGCTCAAGAACCCCAGCCCGAAGGAACTCGAAGCTGGCCTGTCTACCGACGCTATCTCTCAGCTGGAGACGGATTTCTTCGCCCAGCCAGTCTGGCAACAGCAACGGGTCAGTTCTGAACGGATTGGTGCCCCGCGGTTAAGAGCATACCTTCAGGAACTTCTTTACACGCACATCGAAAAGGAGATTCCGCAGGTGAAGCAAGAAATCAAGCAACAATTGGTCATAGCCGAAACGACGTTGCGACAGTTGGGTCCTGAACGGTCGACATTGCAGCACATACGGTCGTACCTAGTACAGATCAGCATGCGTTTTCATCAGTTGGCCAGCGACTCATTGAACGGCCACTATTTGGGGGCAAACGCCGAGTTCTTCCAAAACGACACGCGGTTACGTGCTCTCGTGCACAAGGCCAACGAGGATTTCGCTCAGAAGATGCGGCTCAAAGGATCCAAGAGACGAATTGTAGAGGTAGTGCCTGCTGGGGACACAGATAATCAGTCGATCAACGGTACCGAGCCGACGCAGATATTCATCACGAAAAAAGGTCTGCACGCGCTGGTCAAGAAGGTATGCTCACGCCCTGAACTTTGTTCGAAAGGCTTCTGACTCTAGCAGAAGTACGTGAAGACGCGCGGGCTGGAGTTACCTGGTAACTATAGTCACAATCTTCTCAGTGAGCTATTCCATGAACAGTCTGGCCCATGGCAGGAATTAGCGCAGCAGCACGTACAAGGTGTCGTTTCGTTGGTGGAGGGCTGGATTCTCCAAGTTTTACAGGTCGTGATACCGGAGGACGAGCTGCGACAAGCTGTCACTGCAGTTTGTCTTCAAAGTCTTGAAGAGGCGACTGCTCGGTCTCGCGAGGAACTCACACGACTATGGGAGGACGAAAGAAGACAGCCGATCACCTACAATCATTATTACACGGACAATATCCAGAAGACTCGGGCCAATCTCCAGAAAGGCGCGGTCCAGTCCGCGTTTCAGGAAGCTATTCGTGAAGACTGGCACGGCAAATTCCACGTCAGCAACAACCCGGACGACATAAACCGAGCCATGGGCGCGCTGACGAGCCGAGTGGTTGTCAACATGGATGACTTCGCGTGCACGGATGCGCTGGAGGGGATGGTGGCGTATTATAAGGGAAGCGAGCTTGTGGACAGATGACGCTGTAATTTTGCTAATGATCATCTTTAGGTATCGCGCAAGACGTTTGTCGACAACGTTTGCCGTCAAGTCATTGAGAGGCACATTCTCGCTGTGGTGCCAGGTTTCTTCTCCCCGGCCGTCATTTCCCACATGTCGGACGCCGAAGTCTTGAAGATCGGTTCCGAACCAGACAGGCAAATGGCGCGACGGACGGAGTTGTCATCTCTGGCAGAGCGCCTACGTGATAGCCTGAGTGAGTTGCAGAACAACCCACCTGTCTGAGTTACTGATGACTCGCGTTCTCGGTTCTATTGATCGACTGGTTGTCTGTGTCCTTGAGGTGCTATTTTTGCGGTTCGTTATTTGTATCTAAAACGACATGCTTCTGCCTTGATGCTGGTTTTTCCCACCGGGTTTTCCAACATCGACAATGCGAATGCAGAGGTAGAATTCACAATCATGGAGAAACTAAGAACTCCGCTTCCGTCTGTCGTGTCATTCTGCTTGTCACGGACATGGACTCAGATGGGTTGGGCGAACGTGTAAATCTGTCGTTGAGAACACCTCACGCCAGTTTCACCGGCCTCTGATATCAGCCTGGAATCATCTTCACGCTCGTGGCGGTCGGTCATCTATCTCATAGTTTGGACGGCGGCCGATACATCGAGCCATATGTGATTCGCCTCCAGAGACCCAAGGGCCACCTTACCATCGAAGGCGGGGAGGGAAGTCTGGATCGCGGAACTGATAGTCGGTCAGCCGGCGAGCGGTTGCGTGGTGCATGCGTCGTCATCTCAGACTCCCTCGGTGTAGTACACAAGCGATTTGCACGACCCTTCGTACTGTCGCATCGATGCTTACTTCTGCAATGTTCGATCTCCAGAACAGCCCGGCCGTCCTTTGCCGTTGGCCGAACTACACTGCGACACGTGGTTGTTGCTAACCACGTGACACATACAGTGATATCCAATCGGACTATTTGATTTTCCGCACAGCCGCGCGCACTTGCCACTCTTCAGCTCCGGATGCACCAAGCAATACGACCTTCCTCATACAAGTTCAGCAATAAATTATATCGATCCAACCACCACGGGACGCCCGCCGCGATGACGGCCTCCACAGACAATCCGTACCTACTGCGGGACGAGTTTATCGACTCCAGGAACATCCAAGATCACCAGCTCAACGCTGAGTTCGCCTCAATCCGCACCTTCATCCGAGCATGCGTCGATGCGACCGAGGCGAATCTCATCCGCCGCATTAACGACTCAGATGCGAAACATGAGCAGAAAATGGCCTACATCCGGAACCAGAACCTGCGAAATCCCAAAATGCCCGTTGAGCCCGTTGTCTCTCTCCGCAACGAGGGCCTCGTGCTGCCTAACCCGAATCGTTTTCCGAAGCATGCAAAACAGTTTTACGCCCTCTGCAGCCCGGATACCCCTGTCAGAGTGCGTATGCTCAGCTACCTTGTTGACTTCTACGATATCCAATGGCAAACGTGGGAGGCTTCCGGTAACGACGACAACGCAGACGACTACGAGACCTACACGGACGAGGGCGAAGAGGAGGATGCAGCCCCTGCTGCCAGATCGTCCAAGCTCTCCCTGTGGGACGCTGTTCAGACGTATCAGAGCTTGCCGTCGACGCATTGGAATCCATTCTGGGCCTGAACGAGCAAAACTTTATTAATTTTAGAGAATGCGCAAAACTGAAGTCGCCGCCTCAGGGGACAAAGAGGCGTCAACTGCTGGCGCCCGACCGCGTCGACGATGCGGGTTTACGGGCATCAGGAAAACGGTTTGATAGCGCCCGGAACGCCGGACTGGTGCCCTTCCCAAAGACAGGACGGATTACATGGGAGGAGTTGATGGAGCCAAAGCAGCCAGAGAAGGACAGGAGCATGTCGACGCGCGTTGGCTGGGATTGTGCGGCACCATTAACGACCCAAGATAGAATCCTTTTACTTTCGCCGAGGGGAGCTTGCTCAAGCGAAGGAAGCCCAACAAATGCGGACACTCTGTCGAGGGAGGAGAAGAGATCACGACATCGCACCCCTTCGGATCCCCTGGACCGGCGCCCTGCCTCTGCTCGTGCGGGGTGATGCTGGCGAAGATAATGTCATTGAGTTTGGATGGGCTCGTGGTTCACTGACCGACGTGTTGATTCGGCATCTTGTTTCATGTTTTTGATTTTCGCTCAAGTTTGTCGATTTTAGCCATTTCCCATTCATGCCACGCGAATCCTGACATCGGACAATCCACTGTATGGCTTCTTCCCGGACTCTCGAGACAATCTCGTTCCTTTTTCCGATACAGACTCGAAGGCGTGAGGAGACGTCTTGGCTGCCTACGTACAACAGTTCTATTCCCTCGTCGAGTATTGCTGGTAACTTCTTGCTGCGGCGCTTTGTGGACGTGAACGTGGCGAGCGACGAGTGCATTTGTTTTGTAGTCAAAACGATGCTGACGATGCTTCCCCTGTTGCTGAGTTTTGATCGAGAGTTCTCTAATGTGAGCAGGCGCCGAGAACCCCTGGGTGGCAGTACAGTTTTGCACCATAGACCTTACAACGTGGTGCTGGGTCGCAACATCCTAGGTGGCTTTGGCTGGCTCGAGACAGGGTAGAATCGGGTAGATCAAGTTGATTATGTCACGTTCAGCAACTTCTCGCTGCTCACTAAAGACTCTCTTGCTCTCTTTACGTAGGTGCTCGCTGGACACCGCCGCGGTACTGGCTGAGGGTTACGACGCAACCTGGCAGCTGAGAGCCTCCGCCCATACGAATGTGCGAGCTGTGTTAATCTGACTGCCAGTAACGCAGGATACGTTCTCTGCTGTTACGGTACCTGCATGAAGGCGAAGCGTTAGTCGCTTGACTGGTACCGCCGTATTGATCTCCGCACTAACGCAAGGCTCCCATTATCGGCCTCCTGTTCCGCGAATCATCCCATGGATTCCACGCAGGCGAAAACAAGACGAAAGCACGAAGACAACCAACCGATGAGAACAGTAACTACGAGAGAAGCACGAAATATCCCCTAGGCACCCACGATATCCATGCGACAACGCATGCATCAGGAACTTAATAATCAACAGAACGTACGTACGGCAACGCCCAGTCTTTCATCGGCGGAAAGCGTTTCGTCGTCGCGGTCGCGGACGTCCTCCTCTACGAAACACCTGAAGAGGCTTACCCTCAAGGCCGACGGCCTTATTCATCGCGTTCGCGACCAAGCGCCGTGCCGAGTTACCCCGTCGCTTAACAAACTCGTTTAAGAGCAGGAAAGCAAGAGTTTGTGTGTTCAGACACTGGCGCATCCCGAGGTAAGTACTTGCCTGTTTTCTCCCTGATCATGTAGATAATCATTTGAGCCCTTAATAGCTTAGCTGGGGCGTAATAAACTATGTATGTATGTATGTATGTATGTATGTATGTATTCTCCCTGTTGCGGGCGCGCCATTTCCCATCCCGTCTCTTGCCACTTGAGCTGTTCAAGCCGTTACTTGTTGGGTCCAATTCTAGATCCGTTAGCAATGGCTCCACCGGTGACTTGCACTCTACAAGGGTGTCAATTAGCCCATGTCTGGAGCGACCCCACACCACCACTGCAAAGGATGTTAACGATGAGATCAAGTGAAGCCCATTACGCCTCTTACTATATGCCGCTTACCACATAGACTGTGTGTGCTGTCCAGAACCTGGAAAGCGTTTGCGATATTTGTTTGTTTGAAGAATTATTCGACATTGTTGGATTGAGCGTCGAGACGCTCCGAAACGCGCTACGTGGCACGAGCACGATCCACCGCGTGGCGACCCTGCGCACGTCCCGACGCGATGGATCTCGAGCCAGATTCGACGTCCATCACCGTTGCGAGGGAGGTGGTGGCCGCGAGCGACGAGGACCTGCCATCACGGAGGGTGCGAAAACCATCCGCGAAAGCACGCCTGAACCAGACATACCAAGAGATAACCGAAGATGTGATTGAGCGAGCGACCGAGACTGCTGGTGGTGGTCGGCAGGCGACCACACGAGCCGCAACCCTGGCCAAGGAACGCGTGAAGCCTATGGAGGACGACACCAAAGGGCTGCTCCTGACGATGGCCAAGCAGACCAGAGAGCTACAGGCAGCGGTCAAGATCATGTTCGATGCGTGGAAGAAGTCGGAAACATGGAACAAGAACATTGAGGCAGAGCTGCGCGTGGTCACCGCGGAGCTGCAAACAGTCAAGAGCGAGCTACAGGCCGTCAAAGGAGAGCTACAAGCGATGAAGGAACGCATGGAGGATGAAAGCGCCAAGACGAACGAGAACCTCGAAGCAATCGCGACGGTGGCTGCGACGCGGAGCAGCCCAAATGTGTCATACGCGGACGTCACCCGAAGCGGCTTGGTTGGACAAGGCCGTGACTCGCGGGTAGCTACGTCGAGCACCGCGACGCTTCCGAGCCGCAGCGAGACCTTATTCTGTACGATCGATACATCAAGAGTTGAAGGAGGCAGTGACAAGCCCAACGCAGGTCGGATCCGGGCCGCGGTGGAGAAGGAGATGCGCGCGATGGACGGACAGGGTAGCTGGCGCTGTCGGGCCATCACGGTAGACCCAAGGAACGCGGACAGAATCCGGATCATTTGTCGCGATGATGCCGAGCATAAGCTTATCAAGCAGATCGCGGAGAAGAGCTTCGGTCCCGGAACACGAGTCCTACAGGACGAACTCTATCCCGTGAAGATTGATAACGTGAAGCGAACTGAGGTGCTGGATGAGAATGGCAATGTCAGGGCTGAAGCGGCGGAGGCAATTAGCCGAGAAAACGAGACCACCGTTGCCAAGATATCTTGGCTTAGCAAGAAAGACATGCCCAAGGCGTATGGGTCCATGGTCGTGTTCGTGACCAAGGCCAGTGATGCGCGTAGACTGATCTTCGAGGGCTTCTTTCACGTCGGAGGGGAGTCCGGCACGACGATGGCGTTTGAGCGGCGGCCACGTCCTCAACAGTGCTACAACTGCCAGCAGATCACCAGGCACAAGGCGTACCAGTGCGAAAACCCCCAGGTGTGTGGGCGCTGCGCCAAGGTAGGCCACCATCACAGTGAATGCCGTGAGACGATCGTGAAATGTGTGCCGTGTGGCGGACCAAGGCACAAGGCGTACCAGTGCGAAAACCCCCAGGTGTGTGGGCGCTGCGCCAAGGTAGGCCACCATCACAGTGAATGCCGTGAGACGATCGTGAAATGTGTGCCGTGTGGCGGACCGCACGAGTCGTTCAGCAAGAACTGTCCGAAGCTGTATCCGCGCTCCTATGAGTAGGAAGGTCCAGATTCTTCAGCTTAACGTGAGGAAACAGGCTGCAGTGCACGAGAGTTTGATGAATGACGAGGCGTTGCGTGACTTCACGGCCATAGCGGTGCAGGAACCATGGGCGCGGAGGACAGAAGGTAAAGTCGTCACTGTTCCGATGGGACATAGCAGGTGGACGAGGATGGTACCGACGGAGTGGAGGGACGAAGGAAGATGGGGGATCAGAAGTTTGCTGTGGGTGAACAGGGACATAGAGGCAGAGCAGCTGCCCATAGCATCGCCGGACATCACGGCGGCCGTCGTCCGGCTTCCGGACCGAAGACTGCTGGTGGCATCGGTGTATGTGCCAGTGCAGAACCCGCAGATGCTTGAACGGGCGTGTGACCTGCTGAGACAAGCTATCACGAACGTCCGAGGAGGAACAGGCGAAAGGGTAGATGTCGTCCTAGTAGGAGACTTCAATCGCCACGACTACTTATGGGGAGGCGACGATGTGTCGGAGGACCGGCAAGGTGAGGCGGACCCGATCATCGATCTGATAAGTGAGTACTCGCTTCGCAGCCTCCTTCCGCGGGGTACGAAGACGTGGGAGAAGAACGAGGCGGCAACGACGATTGACCTATCTCTTGCATCTGAGGAGATAGCCAGGACGGTAGTGCGATGTGGAATACACCAGGCAGACCACGGCTCGGACCATCGTGCGATTGAGACGATTTTCGACATTGTAGCACCCGAGGCAGAAAACCGTCCCCGACTCCTACTAAAGAATGCGCCGTGGAAGCAGATCAACGAGAGGATAGAATCGAGTCTTCGGCAGGTGCCGTCTGGAGGCACGGTGCAAGAGCAGACGGACCGATTGATGTCGGCTGTGTGCGAGGCAGTGAAGGCACTGACACCGACAGCCAAGCCGTCTCGATATGCCAAGAGGTGGTGGACGGCCGACCTCACCCAGCTCCGGCAGATCCACACGCAACGATTGATGTCGGCTGTGTGCGAGGCAGTGAAGGCACTGACACCGACAGCCAAGCCGTCTCGATATGCCAAGAGGTGGTGGACGGCCGACCTCACCCAGCTCCGGCAGATCCACACGCAATGGAGAAACCGAGCAAGGGCGGAGAGGAGAGCAGGCAACAGACGGCCAGAACTTGAAGAACGAGCACACGCGGCAGCAAGGCAGTATCACGATGCCATTCGGCAACAGAAGAAAAGCCATTGGGAGGACTTTCTGGCCGACGACGCCAACATCTGGAAGGCCGCGAAGTACCTCGACGCTAGTAAAGGGGTATCTTTCGACAAGATACCTCAACTAAAAAGAGCGGATGGCTCTCAAACGGAAAACGCCGCGGAGCAGGCCGAAGAGCTGCTTTCCACATTCTTCCCTCCCCTTCCGAACAACATCGAGGACGAGGGGACACGGCCGCAGAGATCGCCGGTGCCTTTCCCCGGCCTCACACTGGGAGAAGTAGAGAGACAGCTCTTTGCGGCCAAGTCGTGGAAAGCCCCCGGAGAGGACGGTCTGCCGGTGGCAGTGTGGAAGCACACATGGCCGGTGGTGAAGGAAAGGGTGCTTGCACTCTTCCAGACTTCACTGGATAAAGGGGCGTTGCCGAGGCAATGGCGACACGCAAAGATCATCCCGCTGAACACACATGGCCGGTGGTGAAGGAAAGGGTGCTTGCACTCTTCCAGACTTCACTGGATAAAGGGGCGTTGCCGAGGCAATGGCGACACGCAAAGATCATCCCGCTGAAGAAACCAAACAAGAGCGACTACGGTATGGCAAAGGCCTGGCGACCGA
Organism: Colletotrichum sidae; assembly: GCA_004367935.1. NCBI lineage: Eukaryota > Fungi > Ascomycota > Sordariomycetes > Glomerellales > Glomerellaceae > Colletotrichum > Colletotrichum sidae. The sequence continues at coordinate 27,638 of QAPF01000036.1, forward strand.
TCTCACTTCTCTCGACGCTCGGAAAAGTGCTGGAATCGGTCCTGGCAGAGCGTATCTCGCACGCTGTCGAGACGTTCGGCCTCCTTCCTACGAGCCACTTCGGCGCTCGCAAGCAGAGATCGGCAGAGCAGGCGCTAGTTCTGCTGCAGGAGTATATCTACAGAGCGTGGAGAAAGAGAAAGGTGGTCAGTCTGGTCAGCTTCGATGTCAAGGGAGCATACAATGGTGTTTACAAAGAGAGGCTACTTCAGAGACTCAAGGCACGGGGTATGCCTGAGACACTGGTGAAATGGGTAGACGCATTCTGTTCCCATCGTACGGCAAGCATATTGGTCAACAGTCACGAGTCCGAGGCTCGTTCGTTACCACAAGCCGGGCTACCTCAGGGCTCACCGCTGTCACCCGTACTCTTCCTCTTCTTCAACGCCGATCTAGTACAGCACCAAATCGACGAAAACGGGGGCGCGCTGGCTTTCGTCGATGACTACACGGCGTGGGTCACCGGCCGATCGTACGAAGCAAACCGTCAGGGCATCCAAGACATCATCGACCGAGCACTCGAGTGGGAACGACGAAGCGGGGCGACGTTCGAGACGGACAAGACGGCTATCATCCACTTCACGCGCAACTGGAGGCTGCCGGCAGACACGACCAGCTTCGTCATCAAAGGTGACACTGTCCGACCAAAGGACCACGTCAAAGTACTAGGGGTGACGATGGACACCAAACTTCGTTTCGAAAAGCACATCGCAGACGCGACGACGAAAGGGCTGGAGGCCGTGCTGGGGCTCAGGCGGCTCAAAGGTCTATCACCAGCAACGGCCAGACAACTCTTCGTCGCGGCCGTAGCACCGACGATGGACTACGCGTCGAACGTCTGGAGATACAGATGTCGAGCAGCACAGATGAGAGCGATCAACCGGGTGCAGAGGATCGGAGCCCAGGCGATTGTAGGGACCTTCAACACAGTGGCCACGGCGGTTGCTGAGGCGGAGGCAAGCATTCAGTCAGCGCAAGAGAGATACGACAGAAAGTCAACGACGTTCTGGGTACGGATGCGAAGTCTTCCCAAGACTCATCCGCTTCGACGTCTGCGGCCGGTGACATTTAGACGGTTTCCATCACCCTTCCAATTGATGGCGGAGGCATTCCACGACCTGCTCCTTGACAGGCTAGAAACTATTGAAGCATTTTCGATGGCCCCGTGGGAAGAAAGAATGCACACAGCAGTCGACGATGACGCAGCCGAAGCATCAGAGGCAATCCAATCGGGATGGGCAGTGAGGATAGCGACGGGGAGCTCAGCAAGAAACGGGGTTGTAGGCTATGGAATGGCTACAACGCTGCCTGTATCATTCAGAGGGGGTAGCGGCGTTATGAAGGCCTCGCGCACACTCGCTCTGAGAACAGAGCAGAACACCTACGTAGCGGAGCTGGCGGCACTGGCAGAAGCGGTGAAGTCTCTTCCGCAAAGGCTAGAATACCGAGCCGTCCATGTGTTTACCCGCAACAAAGCAGCCGTGTTAGCTATCCGCAACCCGCGGCAGCAGTCAGGCCAACGAGAGATCCGCCAACTATATGCCGGCGTGCAAGCTCTTCAGAGAAAAGGTAACAGAGTGACACTCTTCTGGCTCCCATCAGCGGTAGAATCAGACCTGTCGAAAGCGGCCAAAGCAGCAGCAAAAGAAAGCACGAGATCAAGCAAGACACCACATAAGAAAGCTACTAGAGCTTACTCGACCGCACTTAGGATCGCTTTACAGACCGTGCTGCAGACGTACAGAGCTTTGCCCGATAACGTAGGCGCATATTCGAAGAAGATCGATGTGGCTTTACCAGGAAAGCATACACGCGAGCTATATGATGGGCTTTCCTGGAAAGAAGCCAGTATCCTGGCGCAACTGCGCACCGGCATGGCAAGACTGAATTGGTACCTGCACCAGATTGGTGCGGCCGCCTCGGCGCAATGCGCCTGCGGGCAAGCTGCAGAAACGGTAGAGCACTTCCTCTTCCGCTGCACACAGTGGACGGCACAGCGGACTCGGATGCTTCAGCAGACGGAATCGCGTAGAGGGAACCTGTCGTACTTCCTCGGAGGAAAGAGCGCGTCCGATGCTGATGATTGGTCGCCATGCATCGACGTTGTCAAGGAGACGATTAAGTTTGCGATGAGTACGGAGAGGCTGGATGCACAGATCAGCCAGCAGCTGGACCACACACCACCTACATCAACACACTAAGCGACGACATCCCCCCACGCACCCTCGTGCCACCGACAGCAGGACCGGCTTCGGCCGCCGACGATAGGACGCCGAACACTTTGGGAGACAAACTCAAGATGGCCTGTTACTAACACCACGAGCAATCGCAGCATTGGCAAGGAGTCTTGAAGTTAATGCATATGGGGACAGACAGTACTCGTATGGGCTTCTGGGAGGCAAGGACATGAACGAAGGTGGAGATCATGTAGATAATCATCTGAGCCCTTAATAGCTTAGCCGGGGCGTAATAAACTATGTATGTATGTATGTATATGCCGCTTGCTCTAGCAAACAATCTCAATGTTGGAGAAGCCGAAAGTTGCTGTGACGGGCCTCTACAGACGTCTGGTAATCGCTGTGGCGACTGGTGTGCAAACCAAGATGTGGGGCCGGGACGGTGCAGGACAATGCAAGTGGTAGGCATGTGCACAGTGATAATAGCTTTGAGCCAGCCTGTGGGTCAGGTTGACAGATGGGAGCAGCACCTTCTTGGCCAGCCATCCGGTCGTGTACTCCACGAGTTCCAGAGCGAACCCGCCTCCACAGGGCTGGCGACCGACGGCGCCTTGCAGCGCCGGTCCCGCCAAGGTACACAGGAAGTCCATGACCCCAGACGGAGTGCGGCGTCCGATGAGAAATGTTACAGCGGCTGCTCGTAAATCAACCTCGTACAATCAACACGGCCGCTACCTTCACATACATATGGAGGACATGATTTGCCGACTCATTGTGGGGGGTTACAAGTCATAATACCTTGGACAATAGATGGATCTGTCGCTCTCGAGCTACTATATAGCATTCTTCCTGAACGAACTTTCCGTGACCATGTGGCAGGCACCTTAATGGAAAAGCACCGGTCTTCTTACGGTTGTAAAGGGCAGCCAACTTCAGCGGAGCTTTTCAGGCTGCTCGTGCGAGCTCTGGGCGAATAGCGCTGGTAGCGGGCGTTTTGGGCGAGCCGAACTCTTCAGACGTGGCCAGCCTGAATATAACTGCGGCTTCGTGGGCGTGCAGGTTTGCTTACCTGATGTGATGTCCCTGGCTCTTGCCAGCTCATCAGGTACCCGTCCGTCTAGATAGCGCACAGTTCTGAGCGCCGAGTCCTGCAGGCATTGCCAGGTTCCATCGCACCAGTGGGGCCGTTTGCCATCAAGCACCGCCGTTTCCTAGAGGAACTTGGGTGTTGGCGCCCGGTGGAGTGGAGGTTGAGGGTGGTGGGTGGATTCACGAATCAATACATGTTACTGAGCCTGCTCATACTGTACGGCGGCGGCAGACAGGGCTCCCACAGAGGCCAGTGACAGCTTAAAAGACCTTACAGCCCCCCACCAGACTCAACGCACGGTCGTTTGTACCGCCACATTGTACCTGGCATACACCATGACGACGCCTTCTCGCACCGCGCTCAGCAACACCGTTCATGCACAACGTGGCTCTGGGAAGCGCCGCCACGTGCTTGATCCTGATGGAGACGTGCTGCTCGTCCTAGAAAATCCGAACAAGGCGTTTGCCCCATGGGATGATGGTCTGGACGCTGGGCTTCAGGGACTAGACTTGTGGTTCGCCTAACCCGTGCCCCGAGACGAGGCCGGAGGTCAGCGCTGACTGCTAGGTACAGCGAGCCCAATAATCGGACGCATCTTGAACAACACGTCGGCAGCGCCCCCCCAAATGGCATCACGGTCTCATGGGAGTCGTTCTCGATGTTGAAGACAGAAGAGATGGGCACGAAGAACAAGAAAGATAAGAAGAAGAAAAAGAAGCAGAGGGCACTTTCGCTATCAGAGAGACTTGAGTCGTCGGAGCACGCGACAATTGCGACCACCAACGGGCCCGAAACAAATGAGTCCCCGCTCGTGGGAGTCGAAGTCAACCGAACACCGGTCGCAGCCGACTTGTCTGTCTTTGGAAACGGTTTGGAAAACACGCAAATATTAGAAGCCGAAACACGCTCTCCGGCCTTGACCTGCGAGCAGGTCCAGACTGACGAACCAGTCTCTACGGCCCCGACCGTCGAATTCGTCGTTTCATCGCGACATCTCACTCTTTCATCACACTACTTCAAGAAGCCACTCAGCGAGCTGTGGGCAACGACCTTGGTGCATTCCGAGGACGGCCGTCGGCAGTTACAGGCAAAGGACTGGGACGCGGACGCTCTCCTCATTCTGATGCAGATTTTCCATGCCAGAACGCAGGACATCCCCCGTATGGTCGACCTGGAACAGCTCGCCAAGATCGCTGTACTCGTTGATTACTACGCCTGCTACGACACCGTCAAATTCTTCGCGGACCTTTGGATCGACCGTCTCCAGGAACGACTGCCGTCGCAGTGTAACCGCAAGCTGGTACTCTTATTGTTCGTGTCAGTCGTTTTTCGTCGAGATGACCTCTTCCAGGCCGTCACCAAGACAGCCATTGTAGAGAGCAAAGGGCCGCTTCCGACCCTTGAACTGCCCGTTTTACAAAGCCTGATCGGTTTGTCCGCTTACCACCGTCTCTCCGTGCGCCTGCTGACACTGGCAGACCAGATCGACAGGCGAAGGCAGGATGCCATAGTCGACATCTTGGGAACACTGGACAAACTAGGCTTCGATCTTCTTCGTGGGTCCACTGGATGTGACTTCGATTGTTCTTCTGCCCTATTTGGCGCACTGGCAAAGAACATGGCGAAGCACAACCTCATGGACCCGGTCCCGTGCGCACCGTTCTTGGGCTATGGTATCACCGCGCTCGAGAAAGCGGTCAATGGTTTCCAAAGTCCTCGGTGGCAACACTTCATCTATTCTCAACTAAGCTCGGGGAGCTGCGAGCTTTCTAGCATGTGTACCAATCTGCTCAAGAAAGGGCTGGAGCAAGTCAAGAAAGGGCTCACGCTTAGTGAAGTTGGACTCCTCCGTCCATGAGCAGAGCATCAGACTCGTCATGTTGTTCGGAGGTTGATAAGTCTTTCAGACATGCGGCGCGGAAATGCTGAGACCGCCATCGTTGCATACGACAGGAGCCGTCGACTGTGGTCTAGTACGCCACATGCGACAGGAAGCGCAACGTCACCCAAATCAGGCTTTAGGCATTTCAATGATGAATGAAGACGATGGCATGTGGAGGAAGGTGCATTGGATCGCCGCTGCGATTGGGTCGTTGCTCCATGTAATGCACACTCGCTTGTCTGCCTGCTAGTCCGCCTTATGCATCGGTTCGGTGCGCCTTACATCGCTTGCAGTCCCGTTTCTTAGTTACTGTACATTTGTTCTCAGGTCTTCCTGCAAAGGCCTGCTCTAGCGTAAAAAGACTCGTCACGGGACGTACGCCTTACTTTTGCATCACTGACATGGGACCACTACTACTTGGGACAACGTGGACGTCCATCAAGAGACAGAGCAGTCCAAGACCTAAGACACACCTTGCTTCCCAAAATCTATCGACCTTTTTAACGAATTCAGAATGGCCGAAATCATCGGAATCCTCGGAAGTTGCGTTGCCATTTACCAGCTAGTCGGGCATGGGCAGAAATTCGCACGCAAGCTATACAAGTTCTCGAAATGCGCTGGAGCCCCGACCGAGCAGCTGGAAAGGCTAGCAAATCAGACATATATATTCTGGAACTCGATTGGAACTGCCCAGATCTCACTCGAACATCACGGCCAGAGATGTTGTCGCTCCCCAACGCTTGATTATGTGTTGAACAACCGTGTCTTGGAGGGAATAGAGACAGAGGCAACATTCATCAGGCGCGATCTTTTCGCAGCCATCGACCGCCTAGGCGACGTTGCGAATAGCTCACTCACAGTCGTCAGATTGTTCAAGTGGCTTCGGCATAGAGAGTCAATCCTGATGCCTTTTCCACAGATGGAACTCGTACAGACGTGCTTGCAGTTGCTAGTGTCTGCGATCCAGCTGGAAGTTTGTACTTCCATGATTGATGGTCAGGCTGACAAAGTAAGAAGGGAGAATGTGAGATTGCAGAAAGACAAGTGAGCACCGTGCAACCTTGCCCACATATTCGGGTTGACTGACGCAATGCCTCACAGGGATCTCTTGAGGAAAGTCATCAAGAATCAGGTCCGGATCATCGCGCGACTCGAGAGCCGGTTGGGAAAGGTCGACCAGCGCGTCCAAAGAGGGTCCATGGCAGCGTCCTCCAAGTTCGTTCAGGAGTCAGGAATTGATGCTCTCATTCGGCTGGGACATAGCGTAGCGGAGACTGGATTTCTGCCTCGACAACGCTCTCCATCATCATCATCTGAATCTTCTTTGGAGACGATGACGGTATGCAATCAATGATGGATATTTCAATTTCTTCGAACACGACGTGCTCACTATGATGCCAGTCGATTAGCGAGGTAGAAGCTCGTCCACCGGTAATTCGAACGATCCACGATGGCCGTGAGATGGCCATGTCACAAGACCGGACGCAATCTCACACCTCAAGGCTCAAGGTTTTCCCCAGTACAACGACTCAAGCCACGACTGGATACGTCACGTCCGCTGATGGGATTGTTACGTCAGCAACGGCGACAGTGATGAGAGGTTTAGAAACAAGCATCATGTCTATCGGTGCAGCAAGCAGGCTGGGGCTGATAGTTGAGAGGCAAAATGACGACGATGCCGTATGGGTTACGTTTGAAAGTGGAAAGGCAATTCAAACCATAGGAAAGGTATCCTTGAGCTGGAACGGCACTAGGACACAGGCTAACGTCCGGCCACACACTGGCTTGCAATGCTTCGTAGTAGAGCATTGCAGACCTGAGATCATCCTCGGAAAGTCGTTTTATGACAGAATGGTTGGTGAGTAGCGAGAAATTGGGAACTAGCTAGCAGCATGCCGCATTCAGCGAACAGTCTGCTCGAGGCGCGATGTTCTCTACGAGGGTCGCCATGGTTGAATGTAGGCCTGCTACCCTACCTCACAGCGAGGACTATTAGCGAAGGGAGGGAGACGAATGTGGTGCGGTGTCCGGAGCCCTGAGTGACTTTTTTGTCATTTGCGAGGCGACGATGGATTGAGCATCCCTGATGTTGGCGGACAATAAGTAACGCTGCAACTCGAGAACATACTTCATAGTGTACTATGTGTGTAATTGCCCATTCATGGGCGATGGATGTGAAGAACGGAATGAAGACCGCTCCAAGGGTAAACTGGGAGCAAACTGGGATCGAAGCTCGTGCCTGGGGAGTGGCGGCATATACGGGACTTTTCAGAAGGGGCCATGGCCGTTGCGAAAAGAGGTAGCGCAAGGCGCGCACAGCGTGCGCCGATACCCCAAGACGATTTCGAAGTATACATGCTCCCTGTCCCAACTGCGCTTAAGTAGGTAGGGTGGGTGCCGCGTAAATCGCAACAGATGAAAGCACCGAGAGTGTTGGTGTCATCAGCTGACCTGGCCTGACGAACTCTGGTCGACCGCATCAGTACCATACATTAATAAAGCCGCCGAAAGACAACCGTTTCCCCACGAAAGCTCAAAGGGCTACCTGCGCCAGGCAACATGGGACAGAGGCCGGCACGGCCCGGCCACTAGGGCCAGTAATCTTGGTTTAACTCCCTGGTCGGTAGCTACTAGCCAGCTGTCACCCCCGTGAACGGTAAACAGGCCAGTCACCTCTGATGCCTCCACTAGCTAGGGCCGAGAGACTGCGCTGCAGGCACCTACAACATGTCCCGTCGTGCCCGTGTACTAAACCTTCGATGAAAGTGTGCGGGGCTATTATATAACTGATGGGCTGGCCTCTCGGCGTTGCCACGCGCTGTCAATCTGGCTCAAACGGCGCGAATCGGCGCAATGTGACGAGAACCAGCGACTACAACGTATCAAAATCTGTGATCCTGTCGGCGCCCCCAACAGACTGGCTTCAGTATTGCGCAGTGTCACGTCGACTAAATGCTCAACAGGCTCTACATGCGTCCATTATGACTTGCAGTGATACGCCTTCTGCCGCAGAAGTCAGCGAAATGCCACTGCTCGGCATGTTGTGGACTGGAGCTCGAATGGCCATGGAACTGCGGACATTACTCAGCCACGGGCCGAAGCAACTTTTCTGAGGTTGGGACGCAGTTACGCAGTAGCAGCAGTTATTCAAATTAGCAATCGATGGAAACACTGTCACTTGTAACCGCCGAGGATCTAATGGAGCTAACATTCAAATGGACCATCAATCTATTGAGAAGGGTTCATCCAGTAATGAGCATAGGGCCTCTAACAACCAGGAAGGAATGAACTTTGTCCTCGTACGTGCCCTCGAGGAGTCGGTTGTGCACCCATGAAATCAGGGTTAGATTACCGTAATTCCTCATACAAATCAACGGCTGTCTCCTGCTCCCCAGCACATACGGCATAGACGATCCGTGCATGACCCTTCACCACCTCGCACAATTGGGGCGCAATAACCCGAGCAGCATGGAGCAACGTAAGGAAAGCAAAAAATACGTCGTCGTTGATTTGGCCCCATTCCTTGATCTCAAATTTCAGCCTGTCGGGTACCCTTTTGAAAGGAGAGGCCACAAACACGAAATCCAGAGCCTCGAGGCCCTTCACCGTCAGCTTGAAAGCGTCGACAGCCTTACCTCTGTCCAATCGCTTCTGTCCAAGCGCGAGGTATGGTTCCCATAGTTCTAAACGCAACGCCCCTTCTATCTCTGGGTAATACTGGTCCAGCTGCTCGAGGAGTCGCTCAGCCTGAGACTCTTGGGCTGGCGTCTCGCAAGCCTCCATAATCTGTCCCAGGTTCCGAAGGAGCGCCCGGCGTCTCTGCCACGTCTGCGCCGGGGTTGACTTCTTGTCCTCACATAATTTGCACTGGCAGGTGAAGCTCCAGTTCTCTAGACTTTTCTGCGTTGCTTGGTAGTCGTCGCCAGGCTTGGGTTGCTGGTAACGGATCAGCAACTCGGCGTCCGCGTCGATGTCTTTGGTGGCTCGCACAATCATCATGTCCCCAATGAAAGAGCGACGGCAATTGCTGACACAGGAATGATTAATGTGGGACGCAACGATCCAGGCGCCGCAAGTAGTGTGGGCGGCGGCTGCCTGTTTCTGGGGATTTTCCATGTTCTCACGACTTGATCTCGGTGCGCCGAAGCAGTTCAGACTGACGATCTTTTCAACAAGAAACCTGAGAGGGTAAGCGCGGGGACAGGCAACAGCAGCACGAAATTATTGACTCACGTATCGACCGGTGGCTCTTCTGCCGGGGAAGGCTCGGCAACACAGTAGTCTCCGCGGTGAAGCTCCACGAAGCGCGAAGCCATCTGGGGGTTGTGGTGCAGCTTTTGGACGATCGTGGTAACGAGATTGGCTTGTCCGCCCATAGCCATTCTCTTGGTACCCAAGTTTATCAATATCTTGACATTTCGGCGACCGACAGCGTCGTCTTCAGCGGCGTAGCTGTACGCAAAGGCCTTCTCACAAAGCAAAAGATCTCCGGCCTTTACAGCCTTGACCGCGAAGAGCCCGTTTCCGCGTCCTGGCGAGGGTCGCACCTCCACTGGACTGCAGAAGGTCGCGCAGTCGATCAGCGGCGGAGTAGCCCTGGCCTCCTCCTGCATCTGCTTCCATTTATATTCCCCAGTCTGTTGCTCGCGAATCCGACGGCTCGCCTTTTCAATTTCCGTTTTTGCGTCTTGGTTGTTGGGGTTCAGGTCAAACACTTGCTGCAACTTCTCCAAACACAGGCTGAATCGCTCCATTCTGTAGAGCGCCTTGGCCTCTCGGAACAAGCCTTTCTCGGTCGCTTCGTTGCCATGTCGGGCTCTGAGGGCGTCGGCCAACGCCTTTTCGGGGCGTCCAAGTCTCAGGTTGGCCAGTGAGCGATTAAGCAGCGCAGCTTGTTCCTGCACGACGGTCGTCGCGAATGAGAGCGCATCGGAATACCTGATCAATAGTCAGAAGCTGTTAATAGTGGACCTGGTGCACTCAAAATTGCTCAGCTCGTCCCCAATCCTGCTGTTTGACCGCCGCGTTCCCCTGAAGTCGAGTCTCTTCGGAGTTCCCATCAGTCTGTTTGGGGATTCTCCATCTCTTCGGGATCCGCTCATCATTCACTGAAAGTAGAAGAATATCGCTGACATGATCCACCCGCAGGCTGTACTTGCCGTCGGTGGTGACCTTGAAGAATGGTTCCTTGATGATGTGGACGCTGTTCTGAGGGAGCAATACGTCGGCCTTGACATCCTCTGGCTGGTTGTATAGCTGGAGCAGGACTGCAGTACCTTCCTCGTCTTCCGCGATAGCCATGACGGCGTTCATCCTGTCGGGCGGTGTCATTGTCCGGATCACGACTTGCTTGCCCCGGTGGTGTTCTCCCAGTTTCATCTTAGAGATTGGGAGAGGCCGGAGGCTGGCTGCAGATCGGACACAAGGAGGATACGGCGGGGGAACTTGCGTGGTGGAGTAAGCAGTTTGGTCGCCACTCCTGGCAAGCGATGCAGATCGTGTCATCATGAACCGGGTGACGAGAATGTTGGAGGGCGGGTGGTCGGTAGGGATCTCCCCCTTGCGGGAATCAGCTCGCTCCGCAGCCTGGTGAAGCCTTCGGAAAAGCGCGGTGATCTCGTTGACATTGGAAACATCTTCGGTATCCATGACCACAGAAGTGGTGGAACCCTGTGGGGTTTCGTCGTTGACGGATCAGTCTTGAAAAATGGCTTCCTTGCAAGCTTTGAAGACCAGGGCAGGAGAGATGAAGGTATGGTCCTACCAGAACGGAGAGAGCGCGAGGAAAGAGCAAAAAGTATGCCTGGGATATTCCTCATATGGGCTTCGAATACTTTGAAAACCCCGTGCACGGCAGTAGTCTTATCCTTCGTGTGCGGGGGAGGATACGTCAGTTCTTTTTCTGCTGCAGGAGGCCGACCATGCGCTGTTTGCCTTCGTCAGTATGCACGTCGGTTTGGTCGTAATAAACACCAACGGTAATTCCTCTAGTGGAGCTGCACTGAACTGTGGCTGGCGTATCCCAAAAGACGCAGATGCAGCTGCAAATGACTGGGGCCGGCGGCGTAGCTGCCGTACCCCCAACCCACACACGGGCGCTAACTAGTGGGATGCGCATACATCACGATCACAGCCAATAACTCTGCCTTGATGCTGCCTCACCGGTCGAAAGTAGTCACCGCTAGCAGCAGGAGCGACTGACACTGCAGCAAATGCTTACTAGCCTCGAGGGTTTGCGAATCAACCCTGGCAGTCCTGCGTTTCCGTAGGCCGTTCGATCCACCAGCGACACTAAGCGGCTAGGATGCGGACATGTATTCCACTATAACTGCATCAATCGGTGTCTCGAATTCGGCGGAGGGACGTGTCCTGTAGGCCGGCAGGTTCATGCGGATGGATGACTTCTGTTGAATTTATTGGCCAGCGCAAAGTGTCAAATATGCTTCGGGGAGTTGGATCAGATTATTTTCCTAGATCATCCGTTCTCTTCTCGAAGTGGGATGTGGCTGGTAGTGAGTTGTGATTGACGACTCAATGCTCATCGCGGTTGTCAATCGGCGTATCGGCGTGATGAGCGAGGGTCCGTCCTGGTGACGAGGAAGAGAAGAACGTTGGACGAAGTGAGGAGAGTTTCAGTAGGAGGCCACGCCTAGCCACCTCTACGTAAAGCCGGGGCTCGGGTCGGGGTTCGGTCGTCGGGTCCGGGGCAAGAGCCAACTTCCGTGGAGCAGGTGGGGTCGCGGCGTCGGAGGGCCGAGACCGCCGATGCGACCGGCTGAGTCAGCAACAATGTTCGGGCATTTCATTGGTCGTAGCCTAGCCAACGCCTTGAGATTGCATCGCAAAATAACCTAGCAGCGCTTCAACCCACTCATACTCATTTTGTCCACCGTACTCGTTTTCATCACCGGCGCTGAACTGCGGCCTCAATGCCAGATTCGCTGGACTTCTGCACTGCGATTTACGCTTGGTTGGCCACCGTGCAAATTGTCGAACAACACGACGATCAACCGCCGCTCAGACACCGGCGAAAACGTCGCTGTATCGATCCCAGCAACGAGGCGAGGCTCCCATTATCGCCCCCCTCATCGCACTCACCACGTTCCGCGAATCATTTCATGGACTCCACGCAGGCGAGAACAAAACGAAAGCATGACGACATCCAACAGGACGACGAGGACAGCAACTACGAGAGAAGCACGAACAACCCCCTACACACCCACGACATTCAAGCGACACCGCGAGCATCAGAGCTTAACAATCAACAGAGCTTACGGACGGCGACGCCCAGTCTTTCATCGGCGGAGAGCGTTTCGTCATCGCAGTCGCGGACGTCCTCACCTACGAAACAGCTCAAGAGACTTGCCCTCGAGGCCGATGGCTTTGTTCATCGCAAGTTCGCGACCAAGCGCCGTGCCGAGTTACCCCCGTCGCTTAACAAACTCGTTGAAGAGCTGAAGAGCATGAAATATGGTGTTAAGATACTGGCGCATCATATGCGTACCGAGGTAAGTACTTGCCTACGGGCGCGCCGTTCCTCATCCCGTCTCTTGTCCCTGGAGATTCTTGCGTAGACTAACTCTTTGCTCCTCAAATGCTAGTACGAAGATTTTGAAATACCAGACGACGCCTTCTTTTCCGAGGGCCATCCCATGTCACCTGGCCTCCGATTTCCGCCCCGAGATCTCGTCAACTGGCTGCGAGATCAGGGTGAAGACTGCGAACTGAACCTCCACGGCGAACCGAGCTGGAACACGGAGCTGCACCTTCCAATGATGGAGTGGGCGTTGCGACCGAACCGCCAGCATGGCCTTGTCGATTACACGTATTGTCCTGGTGCAAAGGTCACCACGGCTTACAAGGCCAAATCGTTGACATCCAACGTGGTTGACTTCTGCATGGTTATCCGTCCCCCGGAAGGAAGTCCCGAGGCCGACCGGATCAATGCGGTCCGTGAAAATCGCCCGGATGTGACCATCAATCACACGGAACACGGAATTCTGTGCAAGAGCCCTATCGTCGTGTCATTCGAGACTAAGCGTCCCGGGGAGGATGAGGAGAAGGCGATGATGCAGATGGGTTCATGGCACACGTCGCAATGGAGGGGCCTGCGGCATCGCCGCCACAAAATGCCGGCGATCCAGTTCTTACCCGGCGTCACTATCATAGGCCATAGGTGGACTTTCGTTGCTAGCGTGATGCAAGGTGAAAAGTCCATTTTCTACAGCGGGATCGAGTTCGGGAACACGTCAACCGAGTTTGGGATCATTATCACGCTTCTTGCACTCAACCATCTTGCTCGGTGGGCGGAAGACACGTATTGGCCCATGTTCAAGTCCGAGGTCCTTGAGATGCCACCAGACAGCTGATGTTTCGTTTCTGGCGCTGATGGGGTTAGGGCGATTTGCTGCCTGAAAGTGTCGGGCAGGGAATTATTTCAAGTGCCAGCAGCCTGGGTATGGTAGCAAACAAAGACTGTTGGAACAGCACTGTCACATGATCGTACGACAACCTACGACTCAGGAGGAGAGTGCACAGACTGGATAACTCGGCACTCAAGCATTCACGAGAGGGGAAGGTTATTGTTCGGACCGAACTGACTCAAGTACGTACGAGACAGATATATCTGCTCGTACGACAGCCAAGTCTTGCAGTTAGAAGAGATAGTCACAGATAGCCAGTCTTTGATTCACCCCATATTTCAGTACCTGCGTGCACGTACAAAGGCCGTTCAACACTGATCAGTGGTTGCTTAGGCAATCACATGGGATTGCTTCGTGCGATCACAGATTAGCAAGAATGAAGAGACAAGACTTAGCTTACTGAACGCTGTACGCTAAGAAGTCTTAATTCTACCTACTGTCGCCTTCCAGTAAGAACCGGGTAGGTAGATGAAAGACATCTTGTGCTAATTCCTTATTCCTATCTACTGTCGCCTTCCAGTAAGAACCGGGTACTAGGAGTAAGACGACTACTGCTACAGTATCGTACGAGAAGAATTTCTGTTGTCGCCTTCCAGTAAGAACCGGACAGAGATCCCGATCGTACAATATTTGGAGTATGTAGTGTGCGCCACAGCACATAACACCAACAAAACAACTTGACGCCGTACGATACGACACGGTTACCAACAATATGGCAACTTCAGAGGAGCCAGAGACCAGCCAACAAGGTCAAATCCAAGGAAAAGAACCTTACCAACCTACGTACGAAGAGATGAGTGAAAGGAGCGAAATTCCACTCAGCGTATGGAAAAAGTCAACAGACCCAAGGTTCTGGGGCAACCCAATCAACATCAACTCAGCCCCCTCCGAGGAAGAATTGACTACGTACGTCGGATACGTAATGATGGAAATCATCCACATTAATCCATCAAAAGAACAACTCAAGACCTCCTTGTACGAAGACTTCCACCAATGGACAACCTACCAATGGGACTTTGTCCACCGTACGTATAGGACAGAGTTAATCCGACTCCTTAAACTTAAGGGATTCCCACTGCTCTCAGCACGACGCATTTCGGAGCAGCTGGTTGAGCTTGTGAAAGGAATTGGGCGGGAATTTGATGCCCAGGACGAGCAACGTTCCCCTCGTACGATATCAACTCCAGGACAACATACTGCGACCACAGACATACCTGTTCAAAACCCTGCATCAATTGTACCTCAGACTACAGCTGAACCAGCTATAGATCCAGTTGAGCACTCGTACGACGTACAGACAAGTCAAGAATCACTCGTACGAGACCACCCACCAGCTGTACGACATATGCCACCAGGAACAAGATTCCCCCAGGAGGTTGACAGTTTTCCGAAATTCCAAGGTCGTACAACACCTCTCTATCAACAAGACAGTATCTATGACCTACCACCGAAGCGCATAGTCCAAAACGGACCATGTGAGCCAAGCATAGTTTCTATCTTCCAGAAGGGATGGAGAAAGGACAGAAACTACACTGGCAAGCCGTACGATATACTGTACGACAAGGCTAAGGTCTTCATTAGTTTCTGCCGACGACTTCACATTACAGAGGATCAATACCACGCTGTATTTCCTGACATTCTTGAGGATCGTGCGGAAGAGTTCTATCTTCACCACATTGGCCCAACTAGACGATGGGATGAGATGTACGACATGCTTGATAAGCATTTCAACACTAACATCAACCATAGCCTCTACTGGGCTGATTGGACTACTATGTCCTTCGCACGAATCAGACGAGAAAATCCAGACAAGACTCTCATTGAAGTTCTTGAAACACTACTTGACAAGATACCCCTCGTACAACGAGCACTTGGATCAGGATTCCAGGGTGAAGTTATGCTTCGTACGCAAGTCACCCAGGCATGTCGTGGAGTCCCTGAGCTGGAGACCGCACTCAGCAATCTCAAGGCTGAACACACATGCGAGGAATTCTTCTCTAACCTTAGAGCATCTCTCCAAGTCGCCCTTGATAGGAAGACGCCCCCACATGATATCCATTTTGTGGACAGAAGATACACCTCGAATTACAAGGGACGCCTGAAGCAAACGTACGACAAAGGACCTCCTCGACGACCGTTTGATAGGGGAAAAAGCTATCAGTTTTTGAAACCAGGACCCCCTCGTATGAACAGAAAGAGATGCTTTATTTGTAAGAAGGAAGGGTGTTGGTCTACGAACCATACAGATGAGGAACGAAAACATACGAAAGACCAATATCTCCAGGCTTGCAACATACTTGACCAGGAGCCGCACCGAGATTTCACTTCTTACCTTATCGAAGTTGAAGGAGAAAACCCTGCCGAAAGCTCGTACGATGAGGACCCAGATATTGACTCAGGGGATGAGGAGGCATTTACCTTCCTTTTGTCTTCCGCTTTCTTCCATCGTACGACAGGAGAGGACATCTTCTCAGCTCCAAAAACGTCAGAGGCCAACCAATTCCTACTGCATGACCCGTACACCGCAGTGTACCAAGGAGAACTCTGGGACACAGGTGCTGCCAAATTCTCCACGGTTGGAAAATCTCAAGTACTGGCATACTTGCGGGAATACCCTCGTACGAAGATATCCTGGGGACCAGGCTGGGGACCAGGATCAGCCCACGTACGATTTGGCGCTAGCACGTCTGTTACCTCTATTGGGAGGATGGATATGGACAACCCCCTAGGGCAAGTCACATACCATATTCTGGATACACCTACGCCTTTCCTATTTTCCTTGTACGACGCCGACAGACTTGGAGCATATTTCAACAACGTGGATAACGTTATCGTACGAAAGGATGGCACACCCATCCCAGTCGTGCGGAAATGGGGTCACCCGTTCTTCAACATCAGTCGTACGGAGGCAAGTATGTTCTTCACTGAAGGACAGCTTCGACGCCTCCACAGACGATTTGGACACCCTCGTACAGATCGTCTTCACCAACTCCTGAAAAATGCCGGACATGACGACGTACGACCTGATATCCTTGAGAGGATCCAGAAGTTTTGCCACCACTGCCAATCGCACGACCCAGCACCTAGGCGATTCAAATTCTCCCTAAAAGACGACAGTTACTTCAACTATGAAATTGTTGTAGATGTTGTACGACTAAGGGAGAAGAACGCCCTACATGTGATCGATACAGAGACAGGCTTCCAGGGTGCAACGTTCCTGAGATCCCTCTCTGCACGAGACACCTGGAATGCCCTTTGCAAATGCTGGATCAGCACGTATATTGGCCCACCAGACCACATCGTACATGATCCAGGCACAAACTTTGCTTCAGCAGAATTCCGAAACCAAGCTGAGATTATGGGAATTACGTGCGATGAGATGCCAGTGGAAGCTCACTGGGCAGTTGGCAAGGTTGAGAGAGCACATGCGCCTCTTAGGCGTACGTACGATATCCTCTATAGCGAAATCAGTCACAACACAGATGAGGAAACAATTCTCCAGATGGCTATAAAAGCCCTTAACGACACTGCTGGTCCGCATGGCATTGTACCTACACTTCTTGTGTTTGGAACATATCCAAGGATTAACAAGAATTCACCACCTTCACCAGACGTCGTACGGAGGGCAGAAGCCATCCAGAAGGCAATGAAGATGCTTCGAGGCATTCGTGCGGAAGTAGACATCAATCGTGCGGTCAACACCAGGAATGGTCCTAACCTCCAGAAAGTCCTCTCACTTCCTATCCAAAGTGAAGTTCTAGTATGGAGGGAGAACAAGGGCTGGACTGGACCGCACGAGGTTCAAGGCATAGAGGGCTACACAGTGACAGTCAAGATGGTTAATGGTCCCACCCAGTTTCGTGCGACACAGGTCAAACCCTACTATCGTGAGGAACCCTTACAGGTAGAGTCTGACCCTGACGTTGTACAACCAACCCCTCAGCAGCAGCCAAGAAAAAGGGGGAGACCAAAGAAGGGGCAGAGGACTGCCGTACGAAGATCACCACGTGCCTATGTGGCATACCTTTCTCAGAAAGAAAAGGATCACCATGATCTTGCGGTTAAACTCCGACTTGACAACGTTATTACGACTCCAGGATCACCGTACGAAGAATCTGATAAGACTGAAATTGACGAACTTATTAATCAAGGAGTTTTTACCTTCGTACAATACGACCCAGACAAGCACAGCAACATCCGTATCTACAGGACGCGTATGGTACGAGAGATCAAGAACATGTCTGCTAAGCCGTACGAGAAGTCAAGACTTGTGATCCAGGGCTATGGAGATTGGGAGAAGGAGGAGCTCCTCACCCAGGCACCTACGATCCAGAGGATGAGCCAACGACTGCTCCTTGCCCTTGGACCGACCCTCGTACGATACTTTAATTGCACAGGGGAAATTCGAGACATCACACAAGCCTACACCCAGTCTAATGATCGTCTGACCCGTACGATTATCGCCAGATTGCCAACAGAACTAGAGGATAAATATCCTAAAGACACACTTCTCTATATCACAAAGCCATTATACGGACTTGCGGAGTCAGGGCTTTACTGGTATAAGACCTACTCAGAGCACCACAAGAAAGATCTAGGCATGATGGAGTCTACGTACGACCCCTGCTTACTCTATACTACTGAGGGGCTAGAAGTCTTTGGGATTACAGCCATGCAGACAGACGACACGTTAAGCTTTGCAACTCCTCAATTTTCTCAGAAGGAAGAGGAGCAACTTATGAAGAAGGGGCTTCGTGCAAAACCAAAGACAGTACTTCACCAAGGCCAGGGAGTTGACTTTAATGGAGGACGTATTCAACTGTACGACAACTCTATTACCTTCACCCAGAAGGGCCAAGCCAAGCAACTCAAGCTGGTAGACATCAATTCGCATAACGCTCAACAGCAATATATATCGCAGAGAGCAAGAGGAGCATATCTTGCTTCCATTTGTCAACCTGAAGCTTCGTACGACCTGTCGACTGCTGCCCAGGTCAAGCAACCAGAGGCAAAGGATATTGAAACGTTGAACGTACGACTTCAATGGCAAATCGATAATCCGGACAGAGGCCTCACTTTCATTCCGCTAGACCTGTCACGTACGAAGATATTTATCTTCACAGACGGATCGTTTGCCAACAATACTGACCTTTCCTCACAACTTGGGTATGTGATCGTATTAGCAGAAGAAACTGCTCGTACGACAACAGACTTTGAGATCCATGGGAACATCATACACTGGAGCTCAACGAAGTGCAAAAGAGTTACGCGCAGCGTTCTAGCTAGCGAATTATACGGGATGACTACTGGCTTTGACAGTGGTATATCCTTAAGCACGACACTGAACCAGATTTGCTGTACGCTCCAGGCACCAAGAATCCCAGTTGTGGTTTGTTCAGACTCACGATCTCTGTACGAGTGCCTTATACGATTAGGTACTACAGACGAGAAGAGACTTATGATTGACATCATGAGCCTACGTGAGTCGTACGAAAAGAAAGAAATCTCAGAAGTGAGATGGATTGATGGCAAAGACAACCCAGCAGACGCCCTCACTAAGAAAACACCAAACTCAGCACTCCAGCAACTAGTCACAAACAACACCCTACAGATCCGAATTGAAGCGTGCGTTGAGAGATTAGGAGAAAAGAGCAATTGATAAGTACTACTTGCTGGGACGACCACCACCACGTGACCAACCTGCTCAACCAGGAAGGAAGGAAGGGGACTACGAAAAGGGAAGGAGCAGGCGTTTTTGCGTTTCTACAATCGTACAATGATCAGAGGCTCAACCCACTGAATCTGTACATGAAGCTATTGATGGCACAATCAGTATAACCTGATTGGCTACGACATGGGGATCGTACGATCATGTCATAAAAGAAAAGTTGTGAGTGTTGGAACAGCACTGTCACATGATCGTACGACAACCTACGACTCAGGAGGAGAGTGCACAGACTGGATAACTCGGCACTCAAGCATTCACGAGAGGGGAAGGTTATTGTTCGGACCGAATGTTGGAACAGCACTGTCACATGATCGTACGACAACCTACGACTCAGGAGGAGAGTGCACAGACTGGATAACTCGGCACTCAAGCATTCACGAGAGGGGAAGGTTATTGTTCGGACCGAACTGACTCAAGTACGTACGAGACAGATATATCTGCTCGTACGACAGCCAAGTCTTGCAGTTAGAAGAGATAGTCACAGATAGCCAGTCTTTGATTCACCCCATATTTCAGTACCTGCGTGCACGTACAAAGGCCGTTCAACAAAGATATATCTGCTCGTACGACAGCCAAGTCTTGCAGTTAGAAGAGATAGTCACAGATAGCCAGTCTTTGATTCACCCCATATTTCAGTACCTGCGTGCACGTACAAAGGCCGTTCAACAAAGACATTATTTATTGTAAACTGTGGTGAACACCTGGTTCATGGAGCTGCTCGAGCTAGCTCTTGCCGGTCAGCAACTGATGTGGATTCCCTGGGAGGCCACGGAAACAATATACCAACGGAGCTCTCTCTCTGGAGGCTCATGTTTGAGGTGTGATGAAGGTTGTGTGGCGGAGTCGTGGAGTATGCACGATACAGGCACAAGCTTAATATGCTTGAAGGTAGTGGAAATTGCATCCGGGGTCAGTCTCTGAGTTGCATGTTAGGTCATCTATACCATACGGCAAACAAGACCGAATCATATCTTCTTTGACGACATGATCCCAAGCGCGCTTCTAACAATTGTGTGTTAAGCATCCTTTTCTTTTGTCACTCCATGTCACAGATCACCGTACCATAAATTCGCGCAAGGTCACTATTGACAAAACATAAGATCTGCTCTTCACACTTTGGTCTTTAATCTCCCTTTTGCTCCCGACTTCAGGCGCGCTGGTTGGTATTAACACACAAAGCCAGCCCACACAGAGTACGTGGTATTTTCCCTGCAACCCTACACCTCGTCTCGCATCATGCAAGGTGCATCGGCCGCATCTCGCGAAACTCGTCCCGATGGTGCTCAATTTTATGCCACTCGTAATGGCTTCACCAGAGCCAACGAACTAAAGGAGCGGTTCAATGCCTTCAAATGTGCCTTCAAATGTGCCTTACTATCCGCAAATTCGGACGAGGAAATAGTGAATGTCCCCGAGTGCTGCAAAGATCTGGAAAGAGCTGTCGACAAACTTTTTGAGAATACGAACTGGGAACGAAACTCGGTCGCTCGTGTGCTCGAATGGAGATTGCACTAACAGGTGGCCATGCCGAAGATAGGCCGACGCAGTCATCCGGTAAACAAACAAGCGAGATGGTTCGGTGCACATGGGGTATGGTGGACAACCCGCAACAGGAAAACGACGGACAAGCCAATAAAGCGGCAAACCACACCTTGTCGCCGGTGCGTCAAAGTGTGGCGGAGCGATCGTGACAAACAAGACGTCGTAAGGCACTTTTCTTGGGCCGGAAAAAGGGGTCGCAGCCGACGAACGTAGGAAACGGCGCAGTACACTTGCCTGCAGAGCATCTTGAGGGTCCCACGGGCCTCTTTCAGCACAACCTAGCACTATAGTCGCTTTCAATCCCCCTTACCCTTTGCTTCACTACGCAACTCGACATGTTGTACGAACAGCGCGACAAACGGCAGATGTGCTCCCACAAATGAGAACGTCTGGAACGGGAGCGCTCATCCGGCTTGACGAACTTCAGGCGTTTGCGTGGGTGCCATTCATGAGTGAGGCCCGGGAACGACTGCAGTTCCATGAGCCTGGCAGGGCCCGCCTAACACGGCACCACCAGTGGTGCGCAGCAATTGTTATGTTCCCAATGAGCTTCCGATTGTGGCTGGCCCTTATTGGAATGTGTCCATAGTGAGGTGAGTTCCCGTTTGCACCGTGTGGACCACCTGAGCTATGTAGCTGCTCGGCAGTCCATTGGGTTGTGCTAACATCCCACTTGTGCGCCCAGACGGTGATGCCCGCTAGGCGACAGTAATCGCGCTTCGCTTCGCTACTCATACAGTAGGCACTAGAGCCACAATCCGCTGCGATGAAAGGGTGAACATTGCCGCTAACAGGAATCGCAGCAGATTGCAGCGCTTCGGACGCTGCCGGGTGACGTCCGCAGCCAAGCCGCCTGCCTCTCTGCTCGCTTGGATTGGCGCGGAAGCTGACAAGGGTCAGACGCCTTAGTGCCTGAGTGGAAATAGGCGGGCGATGCCTGCAGGGCTTTGCGTCGGTTGAAGTATGGGGAACTTTCGGGGAATCGGCGGCTAACCGTGCTGCACTTCCCGGCGGTTCATCCGCTCCACAGAGCCATGGCTAGCGGTGCCTGTTCTCTGCAAAGGCCGCTTGCAGACAAGATAATGCAGAAGGGACGTGCATCCAACGTCGTCACGCGGTGCGGCGGCGCAGTGCAGGTCATCTTTCCGCAATCTAGCAACGCCTGTCCGCCGCGGCCGAGAGAACACGGCGCATCGGACGTCTGATTATCGACGCCTGCCCCTTCCATCGCGGTGATTTCTGCGCTGTAGTCCGTTTTCTTTTCTGACCTTTGCGCGTACGCCGTCGGGCAGTAATTGGAAACTTTCATCATCGTACGTCGAAAGCTCTGTGTCACCGTCCCACTCCTTTCAGCGCTCGCGCCGCGAATCGATAGCGGCGTTTCCTTATTTGCAAGAACCGTAGATATTGCTCGACACCTGAACCTTGTCACCGCTTTCCGAAAATCCGCTAAGGAATGCATCATGCAAAAAAGCAGAAAAAATCACGTTGCCGAGAGGTGCGGCGAAAGTCCGCGGGAGGCAAGTCCTCTCCCCGCCCCGCGATCCGCCCACCACATGGCGTCTTGGATAGCACAATCTATCACAAATCACCGGTCGAGGTCATATCAAGCGCCTAAGTGACCATGCACGAGGGCATGATGGTGATACATGAAATTGCAAAGTCGTTGCCTCACGACGTTCGTCACCAATAGAAAAACGGAAAGACCGTGGACGGCGCAGTTAGTGGCGGTCCGATGCCGCTGCCGTAGACTCGAGACACGTGGACGGCATCCGGACGGCCCACCGATGCGGCGCCGAACCCCGGTCGGTCAAGAAGATCGCCCGGAACAGCCACGCACAAGGTACGCGCCTGCTGTGCAACAACGTTTTGCCCATCAGGTTGGAAATTGTGCTCAGAGAAAGGCAGGGCACGAGGATTGGGCAGCGAGACGCAGAGATGGGCTCGGTGCCGGAAGTGAGATTTTCCTCGGTCCCCCTTCCCGGCTGAGACCACGTAACGTCAATGGTTTTGGCGCACCACTGATTTCGAAATCATGCCACAATTCTAGTGTTTCTCAAATTGTCCAACGAGAGTTCGGTTTCCTCATCCCATTCATAGTTTGACATTTAAAAAGCCTCGGCTCTAAGCACCACGAAGAGCCAGGTACGGAATGCATCGCCCAGAGAGGCATCAAAGACCCGTGAATTCAGCCTGTACTGTGCGTGTCATTCCAGAACGAGAAATTCCATACTCATGTGATTTGGAGCTGACTGAGAACCCGTTTAGTGCGGCTCTTCAAACCGGAATGACCCAAGTAGTGATGCCTCAAGATCATACGTGTCGGAGCAGAGCGCGCAAGATAAGGCAATGGCAAACACTAACGTTGCCTGATTGTAGAGGCTTAAAACCCGTTGGGTTGTAGCCTCGCTGGATATACTTTTCACTGGCTTTGATGAGGTAGGTACTCCCAACACTTTCTTGGATTGCACCCGCATGAAGGCCTCCCGCATCACTCGACGGTTTCGCGGGAAACCTTCCCTGTGGCTGCTTCCGTTGACGCTTCTCAACACGCCTCCAGCTCATATGACCGATTGGGTCTCTCCACATATGTCAATGATCATGGTCGCCTGTTTTCCTGCCAACCTCAAACCAGCCCCGAAAAATCTATTTGGAAAAGTCGAAGAAATACTCTCCAAGTCAAGTTCTCTAACGAAGAAAAAGAAAAAGAAGAAAACCACGAAGTCGTCTTTATTGCTCAAGTCACACTCAGCCACTGGTGCGCTGAGCCCTCTTCCAGCTAATGTGCCTCTAGCTAATGTTCTCGTCAGTCACTCATTCTCAAACCCGGTACTATTGTCTGCCACACAGCAAGTTCTGACCAGCCTCCACCTCAAGATGGCCGCCCGCAACGCCCAGGATGCTTCTCTTTACCTCGCTCGTCACATTTTCCTTCCCTCGCAACTCCCACAGTCCGATGACTCCGCTCATGACAACGACATTGCCCTTTTGCGATGCGTTTATAACGCTCTGGGCAAATTTGGAAGCCACGTCACAGAATCTCAGCAGGAACCTGTCGCCTTGGTCACGGAAATGGTGCATAACACGCTCACCGCTCATAAGTCTTTGGGCGGAAGAACAGCCGTTGATGAAGCAAAACTTGCTGAGATTCTGCGCCACGTATTGGATTCGCGTAAGCATTCTTCCCTGCTCATCCTTGGATCGCACTCACTAGTAACTTCATTACAGCTGGCTCAGTCGGTCTTGACATCAGAGAGCAGAACGCGGGCGTCCTGATCAGCCGAGTTGATTCAACGCTCAGGGTGGAAGCCTTTGAACTGTCGGCCTGCAATGAAGATGTCACCATGACCGCCGGACGTTTGCGCCGTACTTTCCCCGGGACTGCTGTCTATATCAGTCTCGGGAATGCTCGGAAGGACGGGTTCATCACCACCCTGGCAGCCACATTGAGTAAAATGAGTACACAGCCCTCCGCCGAGACCAAGCCCAAGGCCAAGAAGGCCGGGCAACTTCAAGACGAGAATCGCGATACGACTCATCCAAAAATGGTCACAGAGCTATTGCACGCATTTCTCCTGGCTGTCGGTCAGCCCGCAGCGTCTGACAGAATCTGCAAGAACACTCGAGAAGAAGTCTTGTGGCGGCAGGCCTGTCTTCCCTGGCGCAGGTCGCCAATGTGGATGCTCATCCGTGTAGCCCTCCAGTTGTCGTTCATCCGTTTGGCTGGGTCCCCCCAGTACGGCGTCAAAACCTACAAGCTGTTCATGGTTTTCCTCATGGCCGATGTTCTTCGGAAAGCCCTGGATGTTGGCCTGGACTCAGATATACTGTACGCAATGACGGCCAAGTGTTCCAGGAGGCTTCTCAAGATTGGACGGGAGACTCACGACAGTGCCCTTGACTATGTCCACGACCAGATGCGTCACGCAAATAGCTTTCTCCGGGAGCGATGGGCGGTAATTCAGAACAAGACGTCAACCGATCTGACAGCTCACTTTTCTCGCCTCGAGACTATCGACTTTTCGCAGGACATCGTCATCGCTCTTCCCTATCTCGATGGCTTTCTTGATTCCATCAGAAGGCGTCAGGTCGTGGATAATAGCCGTGTCTTCATTCCGTCATGGAGGCTGACCAAGTATGAAGGTCAATCGTTACCGAGGTCCATTAATCCGTCTGATGCGGATCATCTTGCACTGACCCTTGTGGCTTTTGAGACTTGGGTGGAAATGCACCTTGAGCATTGGATGTCTTCACAGCTAGCCGAAGGTTACCTCAACACCTGCCTCCAGCTACGGCATCTTATCGAGAGTTATCATAACGCAGCAAGCAGCATGTACTGTGGAAACCCGGAGACGACGTCCATCATGTTGCTTACCATACTAGAACTTTGGGTGGCGTGCGATAAAGCAGCAGTACACGCACATCCTCTGCTAGCTGATTACGACCCTGGAATTCCACAAGGCTTGTTCCAGAATTTCTTGCTGCCGTCGAGAAGACAGATGAAACGGACGTTTGAAATCGAACGGTATCTGGTCGATCGCTCCCGCAGGTCCAATTCCCGGATGTCAGCTTTCCATATTTACAAATCTTTTGGTGCACCCGACAGTTTCTCCCTGCGATACTTCCAACAGTCCACTCGGCATCAAGAGCTCTTGCTCCTTATTGAAGCCGACGCAACCAAGCAACGAGAAGCCAAACGCTGCGAATTAAAGCGCATGCAGGACAGATACAAAGCTCTTATGAAGAAGTACGGCGAAAGCCAATGTACCTACGTCGACAACTTGGACCATTACAGTGGCAGCTACTACCAGACGCATAGCGGATGCTGCACTAGGTGCGGATACCAGAAACAGGCCCAAAGTCTTCGAATCCATGTTCACGAATGGCCGCTTCCAAGGCAGGATCTCCACAAGAAGTCGGTTGTCTTCGAACTTGAACTCCCGCAAACATTTGGCTACTGGCGAGAAGCCAGTTTTTATATTCTTCTCGACGTTCTCAAGGTACAACATGCCAACCTCCGACGGCCGCAGTCTCAGCACTCACTGCGCAAATACGATGCACTCCGGCCACACCATAAAGCGAGAGTTGTGTCGCAAAACGTCCAGCTCCTATCGGAAACGAAGCCCAATGTTGTCGTCCACCGAAACCCAGTCGTTGTGGCTTCGGCCACTGAAGCAAACGTGCTTCTCAACAATGGGCTACAATTCATGTACCACGACGAGAGGAGATCTTGCTTCATCCAAGACCTCTCGGTGACGGACAAAATTCCACACAGCTGTACATACAGATTGCCACACTGTTCAGCGTCTCTGCAGAAATTTATCTTCCGACCCGCGGCTGAACCGTGCGGCCCTCCGCCGAACTTGGTCATCGCCACCCAGAGTGCCTGTCCAAAAGAGATGACCGTAGAGGAGTACAAAGCTGTGGCGTCTATTCCATTAGGTGTCAATATTCAGTACCAAAACATCCTTGTTCAGCTGTTCTCGCCGATGGTGGATTTCAAGAAGTGGGAAGTCACGTTGACGATTTGGCAGTGCATCTACCAAGCCGGTCCGGGTAGTGGACATGTTGCGAGGGCCGCGCACGATATCTGCGAGGATGAGCAATTTGCCAGCAAGCTTCTCGAAGGCATCACCGACGCAACACAACGCTTCGAACAGAATTGGCAGTCATCGGCAGCACTCGCCACCCTGATTTCACTAGCTTGCCGGCTGCTCACACTCACTCGATCTGTCGCAATTGAAACTCAGTGTCTTGACTACTTGCGCAAAGCCAGGAAGATTACCTTTCAGTGGGCTTTGGCTCTAAGGGAGAAAGCTCAGAACTGCCTTGATGACGACGAGAAGATCTCTCTCCAACGCAGGGCTTTGGAGGCGTTTTTAATTTCCTCCGACACCTTCAACACGGACGCCAACCACCAGCAAAGCGCTCTGTCGCAAATGGAAGAAGCCTGTTTGTACTTTCAATGTGCTATCTACATACAAGAGTATTCGGAGTCGCTACTCAGTTCCCTTGATGCCCCGATAGGACGTCTTCACGCTCGTTGGCAACGAACCTTACATCATTGCTATCGGTACCTGGCGACGGCGGACAACATTGGCGCTGCTCTCGACCATGCAATTCTCGCTTTGTGGCCGGCATATCGCTCAAGTGGTCTCTGGGCTGTACTTTCAGACGAACACGACCACTGGCTCACGAGCACTACCGTCTCTCCGAACTCTCAATCTGTTCATTTCAGCCTGGTCACTGGCGAGTTCCTTGTCGAAGGGGTGCCTTTGGACCATCTTCCGGCGGAGTACCTACAGCATCCGGCGTATCAAACACTTTTTGGCCGACTGTCCCTTGATATCATGCTCAGTTCCATTCCCGGAATGCAATACTCCTGTACAGCATGCTACGCTGGGCACAAGGTTCACGTGTCTCTTGGGGGCTCTCGGACGTCTGCTGCATCGACGCTGGATCTTCTGGTGCACGCGAGTCAAAATCAAACGAAATATGATCTGGTTCCATCTCGTCACCTTCGAGGGAGTTTCCCACGTTCGTTTATAGAGAAACATGTTCACTGGTACAATCATGACGAGGATTGTGTCGAGTTCTGCGACAGCCGCACTCCGTGGCACCATGCGACGTCGAACTGGAAGCTGAGGCGTAGTCAAAACGGCCGTGAATGGTCCCTTCACCGAGACGAGGACGTCCTGATTGGCATCAACAAAGAATCGTCTCTCCTTTTAGCGAGGATACTCAAGCCACTTGAGGACAGGGATTGGATCCATGTCACAAAACGCAACTCGAACGCAATCTTCATTGATCTTCCCCGCACCGGTCTGCAGTTCACGCTGGTACCAGGGACATCAGCCATGGTATCGAAGCAATACCGTGGAATGGTGATCGACTCTCTACAATCAATCGGTTCTTTGATAGGGATGCGTGATAAGCTGGTCCTGCGCGCCAGCCAGTCTCTCGACACCGGTCTTACCCCGCGCCGCCGGGTGTTGGTCATGGACGGAAACGTATCTCACGTTGCTACGGCAGAACATGTTCAAGTCCACATCGCAAAGGACTCCCACCGCAAGGTACACACGTATGACGTTGACGAGAAGCTTGGTAGATTAGTGAGCAACGGAAGCCTGCAGAGCAAGCTTTTTCTCGCCTATCTCCATGCTCTGACTTCGTTCTGTCTGCCGGATCCGCTCACGGGAAGGACTGGGACTGAGGAAGCTTTAACCATTCTCGGCTCGGCTTCTACGAAATCGTTTGATTGTCTAAGCCACGGGAATGTGCAGCTTCTCTCTTTCATTGCCAGGTTGACGCCCGGGAGGTCCTACTATCCCGCCCATGAGCGGGTCATGCAGACCGTACACTGGGATCGGGGGCTGAGTTTCCTGTCACAGCACGGCCTCTTCGTTGACCGTGTGCGCTCAATTTTCGATCACGCATCCAGATCAGAGTTCTTATACCCGGAACGATATGTAAAACCTCCAGCTTTGGACCACGCCGACGCACATCTTCTTAATAGGGACAATATTCGATCGTCCACATTTCGGATCTCTGACTTTGGGGCGGAACTGCATTGCATAACGAAAGACAAAGACTACGAACCCCGAGATCGATCTGTCACTTCCTCGAGCTCAAAGTCTCACTCTGTAGCGCGCATGGTCTTCTCCAACCAACCTGCGCTATTTCAGTCTCTTCCGCCGAGCTTTGGAAGCCATCTCTGGGCCTATTTGAAACAGGCCTCAGAGATTTCCCATCGGAGTGGCACATCCGTAATCACCGACATTGCCTACGACTCCGGTCTGCTGCTGGAATCAACCGGATTCATCGCCAAGAACTGGATCGACCTTCACCAAGATGTCATACCAGAAGTTTGCAAGTTTAAGTTGATGATATGGCTGGCGACACTAGCCTTCGCAACAAGCGCGAACATAGGAGTTCTTCAGACTCTCGCGTCCTTCCGTACCTCTCCGCAAGCAATGCAGGTGTCATCCCCCGCTGGCAATAATTTCCAACTCTCCAAAGGCGCCGAAGTCGACTCCGCAATGTTGCAGAAGGCCATCCTGTCGTGCGCTGTTCCATACAACAGTAGCCCAGAGGCCAACCTAGCCAGGAATTCATACGAATCCTCAAGCGCCTATGACCAACGGCGATCGAATCAATTCAAGTCAAAGCGTCAAATGGCAGTGAACACTCTGGTATCTTGCCTGCGATCCCAATGGCCATGCAAAGTGCCCGAAATTCCGTTGGCCCACCAGAATCAGAACCTTTGGCGAACTTACATAAGGGTCAACCATGTTCTTCCGGCCATCAAGACGCATTTCAGGACGTGGTACGATAACTTGCTGTTCGAGAGATATGTCAATACCGTTGCCTCCAACATGCCCTCCACAGTTCGTTCGCCACAGTTCCCCTGTCCTTTGTTGACAACCCCGACCTGGAGTCTTTCGGTTGCACGTCGCTTTATAAGCGGTAATGATATTTTTCGGCGCGCCAAGCCACCTCCTCCAGCTCGCGGCCTCCACATTCTGTGTCAAGAGACCTTGCCGGAATTGCGGAAATATGATTATCGAATGCCAGAGTTGCTAAGTGTGTTACGAGCGAGAGCCCAGGGCACCTATGAACAGCGTTACGTTGACGAGCTCGATGCAAGCTTCCGAGCACTGCAACGAAAGGGCATTACCAGCAGCAATGCTCCTGGTTCAGCACCTCTGAAGAAAGAGGTTCTAATGGCTTATCTTCGACAGTGGAAGGAAGAAGCTGATCGTCAGTACGACGCGATTGTCAAAGCACTTCTGGACCTCGAGGGCGAACAACCGTCGACGGCGATCGAGGTTTTCGATCTTTACTGCAGACCTCGTACTTCACCGATGGTGATCCTGCAGAGACTCAACAAAGACCACGTCAAAAATACCCCGACCGAGTGGAGAGAGCGCATTGCGGACTATGGCGTAGGTATGACACAACTTCAACGAGCAGAGAGAATGGTTGCTTTCATGGATGATCCTCCCGCCCTTGAGAGCGAACTGCGTAACCCAGGACATGCCAATTGGAAACCCCTGGATTATCCTGATACGCTCCTTCTCGAGATTGACAGTGGCTTGATGGTGCGCGAGGTCCAAGAAAGTGTTGCCAAGAGCATGCGAGATCCTCCCTCAGGCAAAAACACTACCATGCAGCTGCTCATGGGCGAAGGGAAGTCCTCGGTCATACTTCCCATCGTCGCAGCGGCCCTCGCAGATGGCTCGAGGATTGTGCGGATCTTTGTCTCCAAGCCGCAGTCGAAGCAAACGCAGCAGATGCTGGAGTCCCAGCTTGGTGGACTAGTTAACCGTCGGTTGTACCATCTACCATTTTCTCGGGCCACAAGGGTCGGGCCTGCAGAAGCTGAAGCGCTGGCTCTAATCTGCATCGAGTGTATGACATCGGGAGGCATCTTGCTCGTTCAGCCTGAGCATATTCTATCGTTCCAGCTAATGGGTGTGGAGACTGCCATCACTGGCAAGATGGACGTAAGTCGTCCTCTCCTCCAGCTGAAGGATTTCATGGACCGAAAAGCACGCGACATCGTCGATGAAAGTGATGAGAAATTCAGTGTCAAGTTCGAGCTTGTCTACACCGTGGGCACCCAACAATCAATCGAGCACAGTCCAGATCGATGGATCTGTATACATCACGTGTTGGGCATCGTTCGTGAGGCTATTGCGGAGGTCGAGAAGAGCTATCCTGACTCAGTCGATTTACATCCAGGACGGCCGGGATGCTTCCCCAGACTGCGAATCCTGAGAGACGACGCAAAAGACAAGTTGACCAGCCTCGTTTCCCGGCAGCTGAGCCAGGAAGGCTCTCCTGGGCTTCCTATGGCAACTCAACCGAGAAAGGTCCAGAGCGCCGTTTTGGAGTACATTACTAAATCCAGCCTGTCGCAGGCGGAGATCGAAGCGGTCGAGAAGTCCATCCTCTGGTCTCCCTTGACCAAGAATACACTTCTCCTGTTCCGCGGTCTACTAGCTTCACAGATTCTGGCGTTCGTGTTCTGCCAGAAGCGATGGAAAGTTGACTACGGTCTGGACCCCACCAGGAACCCAAATACTCAACTGGCAGTGCCCTATCGCGCCAAAGATAGTCCCAGCGCTCGGTCCGAATTCAGCCATCCAGAGATCATCATCATGCTCACGTCGTTGAGCTACTACTATGGCGGGATGACGGACGAAGATCTTCTCACTACTTTCAGTCATCTCCTGAGGTCCGACCAGGCCGACATGGAGTATCAGGTCTGGGTAGCAGACAGCGATCATCTTCCCCATGCATTCGGTCAACTATCAGGAATCAACCTGGATGATCGCGAACAGTGTACCGAGCAAGTGTTCCCGTGTTTTCGGTATGCGAAAGGTGCCATTGACTATTTTCTGGCTCACGTTGTTTTCCCAAAGGAGCTCAAGGAATTTCCACACAAACTCTCGGCATCAGGTTGGGACATCGGCGAGGAGAAGTCTCAGCCGACGACAGGGTTCAGCGGAACCAACGATGCACGCGCTTTTCTCCCGCTTACCATCTCTCAACTGGATGACGAAGAACAACAACACACCAACGCCCAAGTTCTCGAGTACCTTCTACAGGATGGCACACTGATGACACTGATGCCGAAGCAAAAGACGCCTGGTCGGTCCGATGCAGAGGTCCTACTAGAAATGGTGACGCACCTACAACCACCTACAAGGGTCATATTGGACGTAGGTGCTCAGATTCTCGAGCTCGATAATTTGGGGGTCGCCAAGAGGTGGCTGGAGATGACGGAGGATTCAGAGCACACACAAGCGGTCATCTTTTGCGACGATGACGATCGGCTCTGTGTGGTGGACAGACGCGGAAGGGTGGAGAGTTTCCAGACATCACCATTCGCTGGCCAGGTTGACGTCTGTCTTGTGTTCCTTGACGAAGCCCATACTAGAGGAACAGACCTGAAGCTACCAGCAGATTATCGAGCAGCGGTGACTCTCGGTGCGAGTCTGACAAAGGATAGGTTGGTTCAGGGTAAGTCGTCCGGAACTAATGCTTCATGGCACTGCTGACGATCCCACGTAGCGTGCATGAGAATGCGTAAGCTGGGTAAGGGGCAGTCAGTCACCTTTTGCATTCCAGACGAGATCCAGCAGAAGATCATCTCCCGCCAAGGGAATTGTGGACGTACAATTTCTGTGTCGGATATTCTCGAATGGGCGATCTCCGAAACCTACGCTGAAGTTCGTCATGGGATCTGGCTCTGGGCGAACCAGGGACGACGACATCGTGACCACCGGATTTTATGGAAAGAAGCTCGGATTGAAGACTCAACCTACCTAGACACCAATCTTGCAAAGAGGTTTCTTGAGGAGGAGGCTCAGACATTGGAGCAAAGATACAGGCCCAAGCCGCCCAAGAAGCTCAGAGCCGGAGAAACTTCCAGCCTGTCGTCCATCGAAGGCCCCGATGCCATTATCGAGCGACTCCTTGAGTTTGACGGTCTCGAAGAGGATTCGGCCACTTTCCGGGAAGAGCAGGAGCGTGAGCTTTCACCTGAAATCGAGCAGGAAAGAGAGATCCAAAGGCCGCCATCGGAGGAGCCCGCAGAGCACTTTCTTCATC
Source organism: Colletotrichum sidae (assembly GCA_004367935.1). Classification (NCBI taxonomy): domain Eukaryota; kingdom Fungi; phylum Ascomycota; class Sordariomycetes; order Glomerellales; family Glomerellaceae; genus Colletotrichum; species Colletotrichum sidae. The sequence goes on from QAPF01000036.1 coordinate 60,138, forward strand.
CAGATATACGGCGATTTGTTAGCCACGGCGTTCTCCCGAAAAACTCCAAATCCTTCACCTCGGCCTTCCAGGCGCTGTCAAATACCACTGCTGCGCGACATTTTGACGCTGGCAGATTGTCTACGAGCCTTTTGGCGTCGTCGGATTTTGTCCATACTATTAAATCTACACGCAGAGGCTACACATCAGACCTATTCCAGAGATCTGTTCAATGGATTCTGACCCGTCATTCCTCAAATGGCATTGTCGACATCGCGATTATCGTCAGCCCATTCGAAGCCCAAGAACTTTTCCATGACATCAAGAGATCGAACTTCATCTCTCTGCACCTGTACTCCCCGCGACCCAACATGGGATTTAGGCCACTGGATGATCTCAGTCTGTACACAATTCCACATCGCGCTGTATTCTCTCCGACACCGGCGCTGTCCCTGCGCACAGAACTGAACCTATTCTCTGGTCAGCTCTACTTGAAGTCTATGGAGGAATACCGCAGCATTCAGAAATTCCTCGGGTTACCTCCTGAACCCAGTTCAAGTGATCAAACCATTTCTCGTGCTCCTGATTTGAGCACCGAAGCATTGATGCAGTTCATGAAGGTTCTCATGACGCAGATAAGACGAAACTGTGACTCAATTGACAAGACACATATGGGACGGATTCTGGACCATCGAGTCCTCGGACCTTTGGATTTTAGCTGAACCACATCTGGTTTTTGCTCCTTCAATCAGCGATCCTGGGGCGAAAGCTGTTTCCCCTTTTTTTCATGTACGGTGCAACCCCATATTCAGATGGTGCCCATCAACGTCGGAAAAAGGCGCGATACGGTCAGTCGAATCTACTTGGCCGAGAAACCTCAACCCCCTCGGCGTCTAAGGCACACTCTCGGAGCGATCGTGGAGCAGAACCATATGCTGGCTGAATCTTGTGTGGAGTGTTTGATAGGACTGTCTCGGGCGTGGCCGACGGAGTCGGCTTGAGCTGAGATATCGCGAGAAGGCGGAAGGGCAAGAACAACAGTTTAGAGTGTTAGATTTGGGTAGTTCTACGGTTATACTTACAACGCTTGAAGCAAGCAGAGTGCGATGCTGATGGGCTGACTGCTTAGGCGTGACTATGAGCCTCTGCCAATGACCACTATGTAAATCGGATGACAAGTGAGACAGTATGATGAGGTGACATCTTGAAGAGCTGGCGCACTTGACGATGAACTTCTTGATTCGTGGCCTTTTGCCGGGTTGCCCGGGTCATGAGTTATAGGTCCGGCTGTCTGTCTGCTGCGTTGAGCAAAGGGAAGATTTTTCCGCATTGAGTTCACGAATATAGCCATTCACAAAATGCGGCCTACTTGGACGCCGAATTAAGTACTCATCCAAACATAGAAGGCCCGTGTATGTAGGGATCAAGGTGCCTGCATGGTGGCGTGCTCGAGGCAACACGTTTCAATGTAGCGCAAATAGGCTTCCCCCGACACTCCAGCAAAGTCCATACGGTCAGCCTGTGGTGGATTACTCGACCCTGGAATCACAAATGATGTAGTTATTTGTGTGCTGCCACTCTGCTGTCCAACATATGCACGCGCCTCGTATATTTCGCCATGGGCAATCCTATTCCTGCTGCAACCATGTTCCCGAACGAGCGATGGAACGGGCCGTCGCTACTAACTGCCATCCGCTCCCACAAACCCAGTTGTGCGACTACCTCGCGCCGCGTGACAAATTTGACGCCGACAGGCCTCGCACTCCAGTCATAGGCTGAGAAGGGATCCATCCGCCTTAGAAACCCGTTCGATCCGCGGCGGAAAGCGTGTGGGATTTCGTGAGTTAAACAGTCGAGATGGAATGCATGTGCGACCTGTTTAGAAGAGGGACAGCTACTTGCTCTCCGCACCTGCTCCCTTCGCCGGAAACACGATGACGTTTTTCAGCGCGCGCAACTGTGGCTTGAACACAGCTTTGACCCGCTGGATATCGCTGACAAGATGCGCCGGGGACCGAGCGACGAGAACATCGCACCCGTGCAGCATCGAGTCCGAGAAGCTTTCGGTTCGGAATCCAGATGAGAAGCATATGTGCACCTCGTTTTCTTCCATAATGCCCCAGAAGTCGACTACCATGTACAGGTACGCCGAGTTGGGAACCATAGTTAATGCTCATTTTTTTCAGTAGATTTTCGCATTTTTTGTGCCGAAGCTCCCATATTTTGTCTTGCATGAACTTCTGTTTGGTAGGCTCGAACCCCCCATCGACGAGATAGTTGAGCTGTTCTTCTTCGGAGTCCGGGAGGCCAGCCAGGAAAGGCACGCCGCCTTGGGCCGAACGTTGCCTCCTAGCGTGAGCCTTCTCTTTTACCCATTGCCGAAACTGCAACGGATTCTTGATTGCGTTTTTCTGGGCCTCGATTTCGTCACTGAGCTGACGTAGAAGATTGTCTCCAACTACTTTCCTCATCCTTTGCTTGTCTTTGGCACGGTTCTCTAAAATAGGAAGAAACTGAATGTTGAGGCTTGCGGATCTAGGCTCTGCGACCGGGTTCTTGACTTCGAGAGTCCGGTGTTCCTTGTGGAGGAAATCGCAATCCCATTTCCTTTGCGAGGGCCATGTCTCTATCCAAATATCGCCCCCAGTGTCTTCAACGTCGATGATCCACATGCCTTTGGCAGAACCGAGACGACCCTGAATGGCGGAGGGAATGTCGCTCAATCCAAGGTCGTCCCTAACTTTTCAAGTAAGAGACAACAACATACGACTAACGCTATTATTTACCACTCGTCCGACTGGTGATACGACATTTTTTTGTGTATATCGTATCTGATCTTCATCTAGGACAGCCAGCGCGGTCGTTTTGCTACGTCCAAGCTGGATGCCGGCGAATAGCTTCAGATGAAGTTGGTGATCGTTGCGATCCAACTGTTGGAGCCAGTCGAGCATCTCCTATCTGGCGCGGCTCTCCAGAGGTCGAATTTCTCTCAGAGATGGCCTTCGCCCGCTGCTGCCTGCAGGCCAAATAACGCAAACAACATGAAAGCCAGTGGATGGCTTCTTCGGAAATGTCTGGATCGCTAATGGAAGCTGTTTACGAGTTCGTTGACGGCCCCCTTTGTCGAAAACGACTGGTTTCGTCGCCGGAGAAAGGATCAGGCCAGAACCGACGCTTCTTGTTTGAATTTTATTCTGTGAAGGAATATATTTTATTCAGAAAACCTCTTTGGATTGATAAAACTGATTTTGTCTTAGCCAAGGCAAAAGACGAAAAGCGGGGGCGTTTGTGAGGTCCTCGAGAAACTTCGGAAGCTACTACGGATGGGTCCAGAGTCGACAAAACCAGCTCCGCACTTAAACCACCGTGAGTGCCTCTAAATCCTCCAAAACCTCTTTCGCTGAGTTATAATTCTGCTTCCAGCATTTCTCTACAACGTGCGTACAGATGTGTGTCTTTCCCGGAAATTCACCGGACCGGAAACGGCGCTCCACTTCCTCGTCATCGCCCTCATTTCGCCCGGTGATATCAGGGAATGGCTCATGCCCAACCATGATGAAGAAGATTGTAGAACCAAGCCCGAAAAGATCCGTTTTAGTGTCGGCATAGTTCGCGGTGCTTCGAGGGCAGTAGTACTGAGCCTGCTCCTGAGACCCCCCGTCGAGAATAGTGTCTCCTCGATTCGAGATGAAACGACCTTGAAAGTCGGCAAGCTTGACCCTCAGTTTGTCATCGAGCAGAATGTTGCGGTGGCGGACGTCGCAATGCAACACATGACGGTCATGGCAGTGGATCAAAGCATTGCATGTCTCAATACACCACCGTAGGCGAGAAATCTGCGGTACGCTTGGATGGTTGGCCAAGTAATCGAAGATGTTGCCGTTTGCTGCTCGTTCAAGTATGAGGAAGCCATCTGCGCGAAGCCCTCGAGACCGAAGTATGTGGTCGTGCTCTCCAACCTTTTTGTAAAGTTCACTTTCGACCGCTAGATCCTTCATGGCCTCATCTGGGTTGAGCAGGCCGATTTCGTTGGGATACTTGAGGACTCGCGCTTCGTCAAGCTCACCAATCCAGAAAGTCGCCCCTCGGCCGATGATCCCTTTGACACCCACTGGCAGGTAAGGTTTCACCTCAATCCAGTCGTCCATTGTTTAATACTTCGTGGAAAGTGTAGATACGGTGAGTCGTGAGAAAGCTGTCCCTGTTGGTGTTGTTCGTGAACCAGGCCATCGGTTCAGACGGAAAGGGCGTCGCCGCATATTTAAACTAGTGTTACGCATTGAACATGAATGACTAAGCTATGCTGAACTATTAGGTCAGCAGAAAGAAAAGATGTTGACGGGCCCTGCCACTCCGCTACCGCTGCTATGGACTGTCAGCGAGTGCCAGAGGCTGCCATACAGCCCTCTCCAGCGCCCTAGCGCCCAATTAGTTCTTCTCCATCACACATTACGGTTTCCCACGTTTGTCATAAGATTGGCGGACTGAGAGCGAAACTGTTGCCAGCCGGCGAGTGGCAGGGCCTGCCTTGCAACCCTCTGCAGCGTCTGGTGGTGGGAGCTGGGCTGGGGTCCCCAGCCCGGCTCGGGTCACAGTAAAGCCGCTCCGCCCCCCGGAAACAGCCGGGCCAGCGCAGCTTGCGTGAGGTGGCTTGGTTGATCTAGCTGCGAGCGCCGAGCGCGCCTTGCTCCAAAGTGGTGTGGCCGATCCCGGGATTCAGGTCCCGGGCCGACTTCGGTCTCGCACATCTCACGATATTCGACCCTCATGGACACTTCCGTCACGCAGGTGGCCCGCTCGTGGTTCTTCTGAAGGCATACTCTTTTGCAGCAGTCGTCCGTCAATAAAAAGTTTATTTCGATAATGACAGTTATTGATCTACCCAAAACAGACGCGACATGTACTCAGAGCTCGATCACAATCCAAACTACAACTCCAATTCATATCGATTCCCAATGGTACATCCTTGACCTAGAGAAAATTAGCCACGGAAATTTGTAACAGAGAGTTCACCTAACCTTTCCTCCTCAGCATTTAGGGCAGATGCCCCCTTTTTTCGTACTCTGTGCCATATGGTTGTCTGTGTAGATGCCGCAATTCGATTCGCAAGGGACAAACGAGTAAGACTTGACGATGTGTTTTGGAATGTTCGTACAGTTGACGTACTTGGTAGTGTAGACCCTTCGTTCACACATTTTGTTTGGAGTCTTGACTGAGATGAGCAGTGATGTTGTATTTACAAATTGATGTGCGACTGACGGCGGGATGGACGTCTTTTTATAAGATTGCCTCGATGGTCGGGAGGTGGGCGGCTTCAGTGGTGCTTTCTCAGCAATAGGCCTCGGAGGCAAACGCAAGTGAATCCGACTTCCATGCATGCCATCATATTCAGACATCATACGACCTCTGCGACTGCCTAAGAACTTGTCATTTTTCAAATGCATCGTATGACGTATAGGCAAGTTGCGTATCATGCAGTAAAGGCAAGCGCAATGAAGCAGGCTCTCTCAGCAGCTGCACGAAGCTTCAGGTGGGACTCCCAAGCAAGAGAAAGCCTGCAGGACGAAAAATTGGCGTCCGAAAACCCAGAGAGCTGGCCATCCAACTACAAATGCATTGGTTTTCCCCGCTTGCCAAATGACACGTATGCAATTCCCCTGTACTAGCAGTACATGAACAGACCCCCCAGCAGGCCGCGTTTCGGTCGCTCCTGCAAGTAGGAGAACTGTGTCGGTTATGGCCATCTGTTGGGGCGGCATCGTCGGGCAAGTGGCCGTCTGCAGGCGGTGAGCGTGTTGTTGACGCCAATCAGGGCGTGCGGCATCCGAAGACATTCCCCGTCTGCTCCATGGCGGTGATCGTCGGAAAGGCCGCCCGTTCGGGGGTCGTCGTGCTTCAGGGGAGCTCGACGTGGGCTGAAAAGCAATAATGGGACAGCCAACACCACGAATGGCCCGACACGTCAAGATGGGCGCCGTGCCGGCCGTCGTGGTGCGCAGTCGACCCCGGGGCTGATGCCCTGGCTCGTTCCGTTGGCGTCTTGCGCCTGCCGACGTTGGCACGTCGTTGAAATGGCCAATGATCGGCGCGCTAGGGATCGGCGCCATCTGGGCGTAATTCGACGCCGCAGTTGGGCCCACCGACATGGAAGCAGAGGGCTGATAGACCAACACCGGCTGCGAGAGCGACCCTGCCCCCTCCCTGTGCGGGCTGGCCAGGGGGGCGTGTCGGCGTGCGAGGTGACTCCAGGCTTCTGCAGTTGTGCTGGCACACCCCTGCACCACCGTGCCATGCCCCTGCTCCTGGCGCACACGCCCCTCGCGCTAGCGCCACGCAGCGACGCACCCGCGCGGCGCTCGCTACATCCAGGTACTCGTCGGCCCCTGCTCCGGTACGCCGTTCCCTGCCATCCGCGGGGCGGCGCAACGTCTGCGAGGCGACCGCGACAGGCCCGGCAATGACGCCAGCGAACAGCGCGGCGACGAGTGCTGTCTGGATCTGCGACCCCTGGGTGATGATGGCCGACTTTTTGGGCATAAAGGAGCGAGACACGGAGGGTTCAGAGACGGCACGCTGAAGACGCGGCAACATGGCGGTGAAACTGTCTGACCTCAACGCAAATCCGTCCAAGGAGGCTGCGAGCGCTGCAGAGACTCTCATCGTCGACGAACTCCCCTCGGACGCAACCCCGAGCCTCGGATTCGACCAACTTGTTACCATCATTATTGCACTGCAGACTGTGCCCTGCACTGGCTCGCGAGATCACCCGGACGAAAACGCACTGCGTCGTCTCATCAGACGTGCTCCAAAACTTGAAAACCTCCGCATCATCCAGCACTCAGCCCCAGAACCCCCTGAAAACACCTTTCATCGTTCTCTTCTCGGCGGCGACCGGCCCAACGTGGACATCGAATCCATCTCCGCACACGATCTAGAGGCGCCTCGCGCACTTTTATCCCAGTGTGGCCTCTTGGCCACGTGGTGGGCCAACCTTCCCGCCTGGATCCACAGCATATGCCCCCTTTTCAGCTTGCTGTTGTCCTGAAATTAAATGAAAATGAAGATTGAATGTATAAAAGCCTCTCACAACACCAGAGTGAGAAAATCTTCCTTCTTCAACCCCACGACAAATCTTTCTACCTTCGGCCGTGTTCCCAATGGGTCAGATCACTGTGGAAGTCATTCCTACTGAATTGCTTGGACGCATCGCCCAATATCTATGTCCCCGCGACCTTAAAGAGCTTCGACAGACATGCAAAGCTTTTTTGAACGTGGTCGATCCCTGCCTTTTCCGTCAGGTATCCATTTCGAAGTTGCAACACCACAAAGACCGTTTCGATCACGTCTCTCAGAGCCAGTGTCTCGCCCCCCTCGTTAAAGAAGTCGTTTGGCTCGAGTTTCCTTTGGCTCCGATAGCCCAAGAATGGGCAGAGCTGCTATTGGAAGATTTCGGCCTTTCCAAGAAAGCTGCGAGCCTCCATGATCAACTTCTTGCCACATCGTGGTTACCCAACGATGCCACAAAGTGCGTTTGCGACAGGCTGGCCCTGTTTATCGATGCTCTTAGAAGGATGTCGAACGTCGCTGTCTTCACGGCAAAGCCCATGCAACCCCACCATATTAAGCACATTGTCGGACCCGATGAGCCTATCGAACTGCCGCGTCTAACTCTGGGCGGTCCACGAAACTGGAATGAGGGACTATTCAGATTTCTGCTCCCAGCTATGGACTGGCCGGGGTCGACTATTCACAGACTCGTCTGGCAGACTAAGGCAGCGCACTGGGAGACGCCTCCATCCGTACTTCCCCCAGGTGCTTTCCATAACCTAAGCACCGTACATCTATCTGTCAACTGGGAGTTCCTGCTGACCAAGGAAATGAGGGTCTCTCTGGGTCATTGTTTGGCTGCGGCGACGGGCCTTCGCACCATTTCCTTAGAGTTCCCTGCATACTTGCCACCGTGGCTGCAGCACCACATTTCGGGTGTCTTCGGCCAGATTTGCGGCAACTCGCAATGGAAGAATCTCAACTCCTTCCATAGCGTCAATCTCGAGATTCCAGATGAGAAACTCATCTCTTTTGTCGAGAGGCACGCCGACACGCTGACCCATCTACAAATTGAAGGCTTCATTCTTGAGGACGACATGGTGGACCTTTTATCCAGCTTTCCCAGACTACATATCGTCAATTGCAAGACGACTCAGGGCTGTCAAAAGGACGCAGAGATGGTGGCACGTGAACGAGAATTGCTGCAACGCTTCTTTGAACTAGAAATCCACGAGCCTGATGGAATCGAAGATCCCGAGAACGCTGGGGATCCCGAGGAAGTTGAAGCGTGACGCATGTTCACCTGCGTTGACCTGACACCTTCTGCCATCATTTTGCCGAGACCGACCTCTTTGAGAACAAGCGTCAACCCAAGCTCAATGGCTCTATAGCAAGAGACCAGTTTGTCTTAATTCGAACACTCTTTGTTTCGCTAATATGTCCATGATTGTCAATTCGCCAGTGCAAAAGGATCACAATGGAGGTAAAGCTGTCCCTGAAGTTGGGCTCCTCAATTCCTATTTCTGCCATCCAGTCGGCAAACATACGGCTTTCATTTTCGGCCGCGAGATGGGCATCTAAGCAGGGGGTGGGGGCGGGCTACAGCTGAGTTTGACTGAGCAATCATACTGCGATTACTCGCTTCACGGCAAAGTCCATCGAAATCGTCCTCCAATGTCAGGGTGAATGACACACTCTGGAAAACTGCAGGCTGGCTGGAGCCCAGCTCATTGGCCACAACCGACACGCGGTCAGTCTTGGTGTCCAGGATAATCTAGCAGGGGCGGTTCGCAGTGTGCCCGCCGCGATCAGCGGCCGCATGACAAATCAATAATTAGCGTGCTATGTGAAGCGAGTGAAATCGGAGGCAAGGTGAAGAGGAGAAAACAACTCGAACAGCTGACTCAACGTATGACGAGGTCAGCCTCCTGCTGGATCACTCAGCAGCTATATTGTACATTATCCCACCGCTCTCACTTTTATATCCTGCTGTGCGTCTTGAAGAATACTCTTCATCGACGAGTAAAGTCCAATCTCTAGCCTTTTCCACCTCTCGCCGCTCGGAAACACTTCTCTGCGCAGCTTATTAACCCATGGTACCAATAGCTGGTAGTATGGAGTAAAGTTCTCGCCTGCATTTCGGAGAAAATCCTCCTCATCATTTATCTCACCCTTTTTAGACCGCACCAGCTTGTTGTCGCTTTCATAATTTCAACTGTCAAACTCAGTTGGCCCAACATCTTCACCATTCCCGTCGTAATGAATGCATATCCAAAACAGGACCCAGAACATCGACTCTAGGTCATGCATGAACGAATGCTGCTCGCCTAGCAGCGCCCCGATAGCCATAAATGCCCTTGTACCGGTCTTTCCCTTGGCGCCCGAAGCACCCTCCCGCTGCACCCGAATAGCAAGGTCAAGGTCGATCAGGAACTCAGGGAAGGATGGGTTATCACTATCCTCATTAATCATAAGATTGTTAATAGATATATCTCTGTGGAGGATGCCAGCCTTATACAAAGACTCATGGCCCTCAATGCAGCCTACCAGAGCAGCAAGTAGTGATGATCGAGAGCTTGCCTTATAGATAAGCTTACCATAATCCTAGAGAATGATATGTCGATAAATCCGATTTAGTAGTATACTTACAGCTTTTGTGGGAGACACAGAGCAGGATCGCTTGCTTAGGGGCAAAGCAGAATCAGTTTGGCTGGACGGACACTTCCTACTAGCGCCGCTGCAGCCCTTCCGCAGGACATCTTTTGCTTTATTACTTAGTGGCATCTGTTATCCTAGCCAGTAGTTTATTACTGCTGTGACATCTAGGCCACGTCAAACATTATTCCAGATACCATCGTTTATCCCATAAACCTGGACCGTTTCATAGTGATAATACCAGGCCACATTCACAACGCCTTTATTCGTCACTTCACATAAAAGCTTGCCTTCCTCACCACGTTCAAGGTATTACCATAAATCCTTAATAACAAGCAGCGTCTCTAGATACCCTTCAGGGTAGGCCTTCCAACAAGTTGCAGCCCAGCCAGCAACACAGCATGCCCATAGGATCAACCTATCAATAACAATCCGCTCTATAGAACCATTCCGCTCAATCTCAATAAAGCGTTCGCCATTCAATGTCATAACTGTCAGATCAAACCCTAAGGCTTCTTCGTCCATCCAAAGGAACCACAGTATTATAGACACAAATTGCTGCCCATCTTCATTGATGTTAAACCGCTCTGACGCAATGGCTCCAAGCCGGTCAAATGCCCACACCCTCATGAGAGGTCCACAGAGTGTAAAGCCCAGGACATAGCAGGTGTCCTATACAGCAAGCACCTCCCTCGCATATCTCCCAAGGTCAAGCCATGCCTTAGAGGCCGTGTCCGCAGTTAGATTGCTCTTAAGTTCTCCAGGTACCAGTATTTACTTCCAGTAGTATCCAGGCTCTTAGCCAGGCTTCATCTTGTCGATAAACCCAACATCCAGTTTGCAATCTGCTCTAGAGCCCTGCATTATGGTGTTGGGCTGTGCTAGGAGGTCTCGTTGATGTGTCGTATTTGGCGTCTGTGTCTTTGCAAACAGTGCTAGCTTCTTGACAAAGTTCGCAAGCCACTCCAGCACACTTTTCTCGTTTGCGTCCTGGGGCCATCCCTTCCAGCCGTCTTGGAAGAAAGGATCGTTACCATCGAGGCACTAATCGAAGAACTCCTTGGATGCTGCTTCAAGTCCTGCTAGGCTCCCGAAATATGCGTCTCGAAAGCCGGGGAGCCCTACATACATAGTGCCGAGCTCCTCTTTCAGTACCTCGTCAACATATCGGCGGTGCTCAGATGAGTTTGCAAAGCTGCTCGTGTTGTGCAGCCAGGGGGTTTGTTGAAGTGAAGACGCTATCGATCGCGGAGGTGGGGTATCTTCGATGGCGAGGTTGCTGACTTGACGCCAAATCAGCTCATCGTCAGGGTGGTCGGCAAGAGCTGCTTTCAGGAGAGGTTTGGCTCGATTGAGGTCGAAGTCGTTCGATGTAATTGATGTATTCAGTCTCAAATACCTGTCCTTGTAGGAAGTAGGCGTGCAGCAGGAAGAATCCGCAGTGTTGAAAGAAGGATCATGACAAGGTCTTGAAGATCTGCAAACATGATCAGTTAGAGAACAACTGGCAGTTGCGTCTTTCCTACCGTCCACCTCGAGCTCGTCCACTGCTTGCAGCTTGCAAGTAGGGTCTCTGCAGGTCGATTTGAATGCATGGAAGAAAGCAGAAAGACCGCTGCCGATTGAGTTTTCGTCGATAATGGTTGAATCGGGGTGCTCTTCCATGATAGGTGGGGTGCTGCTAAACGTGTTGCTTGGATGATGGCATTGCATTAGCAGTCGCGTCGCGGTGAAGTCGTCGCGCTACGCATTGACCACTCACAAATCTGGGAGAACGTTGTTCCGATGACTGGCTGTGACACATATGTGGAGCGATCGACCGGTCTCACCTGCATGTGCAGACCGGCACAGCTGCATGCGGCCTAGCAAACACCAACCCTACTCACAGTTCGAGGCAAAATCCTACCTCATCGTTGTACCTGACAAGGAGAACAGGCAATTCACGCCACGTCATGGTTGAGCCTGCTTGATCATTTATCCGATGCGATGCTAGGACAAGGTGCTTCGTCAGTCATATTCTCACCACGGGCTACCCATGGTGAACGTCATCTGTATCGTTACTAGCACCGCGGAAAGACGAATCTAGGCAGACAGAGCAATCTGAAATTGTGTGTACCTTGCGATGGCCGTGAGAACCTGCTACAAGTTGCCAAATTAAAGCATATATATACCTCCGCGTAGCATAATCAGAAACCGTCCCAGTATTTCTGCAACCCTGCATTCTTTGCAGCAATGTCGAAACAACCAAACCATCTCATTCCTCGCAACTACTACTCACGGCAGGCGACCGATGATGTCCCCATAACTTCCGGCGTGGGTTGGTTGTGAAGTCGGTTTATTGTCGCCACGAATACGACCACGCTTGTTTCGAGGCTCTCCATCGGCACCCGCCAGCTCCTCCGCCCCGGCAACCTGCTCCACGTCGACTGAGCCCCCGAGGTGGCGGTGTTTCCTCTTAACGGGTATGGCAATGGACTTGACGTGCTTCTGACGTCCGCCACGGGTAGCCCAGTAGTCATCAACAAGCTCGCGCGCGTTCTGCAAGACTTGATCCTCGGGCTCCCACGTACGCTCATGTGATCCGACCCAGGCGACATGCAGCTTCACAGTACCGGTAGCCTCCTGTTTGTGTTTCTCGACCTTGAGCACGTGCCAAAGATTTATGTCGACCATAGCGCCTTCGCGACCGCCCTCTACGGTGTCCCAGTATGCAAAGAGTGCTTCCTCCGCATCCTCTTGAATGCTTGACTCGGGTTCCCACGTCGGCTTACCGTGCATCCAGCACACTCGCATCTGGAAGAGGGTGGGATCATCAGGGTCGCGTTGATGACCAACGATGGCTTCGATGACGAAGATGCCGTTCTCAGGGTCGTCCGCATCATCCTTGGCATCAGCAGCATCCGCGGGTTGAATGGAGTCGGTGGTGTCTCTATTTTCGATGGCGATGGCAACGGTGATCTCGTCCCCATCTGTGGCTGGGGTGGCAACTGTGGCAACTGTATGTTAGCTTTGATTTCCTCGCGCAATCTGGAGTGTCCCCTACCATGAACCGCCTCGTCCTGTCGGTCAGATGGCTCAGACAGGTAGCCATCCTTCGCCTCGACAGCGGCGTCGGTACGGCCAAGGTCCTTTCCAGCCTTCTCCTTGCTCGCTGAGGTAGTCGTGCCTGTGCCGCCAGGACTACTCGTCGAGGTCTTCTAGACAGGTGACGGCAGACTGGGGCGCAGGTCAACTGACTCAGGTGTGCGAGCGGTCTCTGTATCGGGAGTAGGACCCATGACGGCTGTGGGTGCCGAAAGCGGGAATGTAGCCTTTGAAGAAGGTGCCTCGGGGACGGGATCGGGAGTGTCGGAGCTTCCTAAAGAAATAGAAAGCGAGACGCCTGAGTGTTGGGGAATTTGCGGCGCTCTCACGTGGTCGGTAAGGAAGGATGTGGTGGACGGCTTTGAGGTCCCTTGGAGACGGGGTATGTGCGTGGAAGGAGGGACAAATTGCGATGGTCAGTGAGGGTCGAGGCAAAAGTGCGGAACCGACTCGGAGTATTTGTGGTGACGGATATATAATAGTCCGCTGGGATCACCCTATGTCACCTGCACACAATGCCATGAGGGGTAGGAGCGACTCAGGGACTAGCCAAGCCTTCCTTTTTAATCACACAAAGGGCCCAGCTCTGGACAGCCCACGCAACAACACGCCTGATTTCTCGCATTGTTACATACCACTGAGGTCCATTGATCAAAGGGTGATTGTTATGGCTTGATTGAGGAATTTCCTCCCATCCCGGTCCCAGCGGGGTTCTGTCTTGTACCTACCCATCATCACCGGTTGTTGCATATTATTCAATGCATTTCTAGCATCCCTTTATCCAGACATAGTCGTCAATCGAACAATCCTAGCTATCCATGGATATGTCGGACAGGAGCTATCCAAGCTATTCAACGGGAAAGCACGAGTACGGGACTTGTGTACAGTATGACCCGAGCCTGGCTCATGGTTAAACTTCCATAGCTCTTCAGCAATCAACTTTGTAAACATCTTCGGATACTTGCAGCTTACCTTCACTGCGAATTACTTATTGAGTCTAAGACTGATCACCTTAGCCTCTGAAGACCTGATCTGTCACGGCCCGCGACCTTACAGCCTAGACCCACGATATCGATACGAAGTGCTGTCTTAACGTCAATCCCCAACTTCTGTTAGCAGATCCTACTGTCGGATAGCTGACCGTAACACGTACTGGGCGTAGGATTCGGGCTTATCACCGGTTTTTTGCATATCATTCAATGCATTACTAGGGCCGCCAGTCCCCACGGTATCATCCCAGGAAGTGCTACTTACCCATAGTATCCTAGTAGCGAAAGAAAACCTGCCAGACCGAGGCGGATATCACGTGCATTTCTGCCTGAAAGAAGGATGGGCGCGACACGTTACTTCGGCACCCTCGTACCCCGCTCAGTAAACACCCAACCTTCTACCTTCACCACACAAAGAAATGTTCGTCATATCGGCACGAGGAAATGACGGCTACGGCAATTGAAGTAGCCCGGTAAATTGAGATGATATCTGCATTTCAACCTTCTTGCTAACATGTCTTCGACAGGCTGTTCTGTCCACCCGCACTCTGGGCTATCGGTATCACGAACATCTCCCTAGGTTTGGGCGACAAGCACACCCGACCCGGTCGTGATGCTCGCCGGCGATCAGGCTCTCTCAGGCCAAGAGGAATTCATAAAGGGACTCCATGACTTCACTGTCGACAACCAAACCGCTGTCATCGCGAATGGGCTGTTGATAATGATTTTTGAAGCTCCAGACACAAAGGCTATTTGGTATGGAAAAGATACCGGGGAAGAGGGTCAGAAGGTCTTGAAGGGTTATAAAGTGCGGGTATATGATGCAACAGTGAAATTCAAAAACGAATAAACATTATGAGGGATTGTTCGTTGACCGAAATTCCAAATACTGCAGTATTTCCCAACCTGCCCTGTACCCAACTCGGAAGACAAACGAAATGTCCTCGTTGTCATTGTCAGGAATCAAGGCTACGACACAATCGGTCCTCTCTTCCTCAGCACTTGGGCCGGCGTCCGGCCCAGCATCTTTTTGTCTCTCCCAACACCATTGCCGAGCCGTGCGCACTGCTTGATAGAATGCTGGCCAGATCCCAATCAGCTTGTCCCCTCGCGCTGCTGAGAATTGAAAGGGGGGTCCTAACTGATTAGCGCTTGAATAGGGGAGTGAGAACAAAGGTCACTCTTACTTTCTCGGGTAAGATCTGGCGCTGAGTCGCCAGAATTGAGCTCCGGAGGGATCAAGGACTCCGGCCGCAATACCAAGCGGTCAGCCTCACCACCATCGTATGCGAGTCTTCTTTTCTTACTTGGATATGACGGTAGAAGTCCTACGAGACATGTCACACAAACAGAGATCGCTCCGACAGTATTGAAAACTCACCTTGAATCGCCCGACTGAATTTAGTATCGTATTCACCGCATTCGTTGTGAAGCAGTTCAACAATATATGACCTTGTTTCCGTATAGACGGAGCAGTCGCCAATCGTCTTGACCAAGAATTCAGCAAGCACACTGGATAGATTGTGGCTTTCGATACTCTTGGACATTGTTGCGTTGAAACTCAGCAAGGCCAATATGAGCAGGTTCAGGAGGTTCGTGTTCTCGGCGGGGCCAGCACTCAGCAGAGGCCTCAGCTCATGGCCTTCTTCGCAACAAAGCTTTTGTACGTTATTCCGAAAATCTTTGGCGTGGTATTTTTTGAATTTGCTAGACGTGAGAGACTGGAGAACTAGTTTCTTCCGCTCCACTTCTTTTCGTAATGACACAAATGCCGTTGCAGCACTCAGTCTCTGCTGGAATTCCGCAAGGGGGACATTGAATCCATACCAATCGTCAACGTCGACATCGGAAGATGAAGCCATATTGGACGGTTGAGTGCCAGACGGGCTATGATGGCGGATTTCGCGACGGGTGGGCAAATGGGCAGTTGACGACTTAGGCGATGGCATAGGTGACGAGGTGGGCGACGAGATGGGCGACGAGATGGGCGACGAGATGGGCGACGAGATGGGCGACGAGATGGGCGACGAGATGGGCGACGAGATGGGCGACGAGATGGGCGACGAGATGGGCGACGAGATGGGCGACGAGATGGGCGACGAGATGGGCGACGAGATGGGCGACGAGATGGGCGACGAGGTGGGCGATGACTTAGGTGACGAGATGGGCGACGAGGTGGGCGACGAGGTGGGGTGATGTCTTGATTCGTCCGATTGATTACCTGTCGGATGACATAACTACATAAGCAATTATGCACACGATTCGATATTGATGACTTTATGGATACCGCTCTCAGCTATTTTGTCTGAGAGAACCGTATACGCTGAACTTATATCACAGCGTTTCGAATCATATATCTCACAACGCCATTAGTTATATCAGCCTGCACTTGTGGGTTATTCGATACATTCGTTAAAAGCTCACAGGTGTCTTCGTCAGAATAGGCGATTGAGGTGAACACCTCATCTGAAGTCTGTTAGGTTCATTTCCCCCTCCACCATCACACCCTGCCTTGTTGGAGTAAACGGGGCTAGTGAGAGGTGCTCGCCAGGTTCTTCTAGGATGTTCTTGTCCAAACAAAAGAAGTAGCATACCTTCCGAGAAGATTGATTGCAGTTACAGGCTCTACTAGGCCGACTGAGGTCTCATTTGCGCATGCACGAGGTACATCGTCAGCGCTCAACGGGCAGGACCTGGATCGGGTGAAGATAACTTAGTATCCTGGCCGCATAACGGGCCTGGCCCGAAGTGTTACGGGGTGAGCTGCCGAGCTCTTGCAAATCGCCTTCTGACTGTGCAAGATGATGACTAGTCAAAAGTTGTGCGGGATGCTTAATTGACCTGGATCTTTGTGCGCCGCGATGCTGCGTGTGCGGACTACCAGCTTTACCAACGGCAGGGGGCTGAGAACCATGTCAATGTTGCTTTTCGGTGCCCACGCGTTGCAGGACCAGACGGATGGCATAGTTGGCAGTGGAAAGATGCTAAGATCTCCCGTTTGCCCAAGAAACCCTGCCTGGCTGGTACATACAAGGCCTCCGATCTTTACACAGTCCTGCTTCGTTCTTTTGCCTCAATATCGACCCGCCAATCCACACATCCAACCGGCCGCATGTAATGGCCTACACCCAACGGCCATATCGACTGTGAAACGTCCAAGTCAGCCTGTTGCGACGCTAGACGAGACGAGATCCTGGCGCCGGAAACAAGGCGAAGGTACGCAAGGACGGAACAACATACGAGATGCGAATCAGCACCCCGCAGAGCCAACATGATGCAGCCAGGTATGCCATCACGCATGCGTTGGCGAGCCCTCGAGGCGTTCATGAAGCGCCGCGCACAGGTGAACCGCGGGCGGTGCTGACCGGGGAGCAACGACACCACAACCCAATGTAGTCTGTCATGTCGATAGAAGGGCCAAGCACCGCTTGTATGTCCGAGGCCTTCGATCATTACACACTACAGCTTAACGTTTTGCCTCGATCTAACCCACCTCTTCTACTTGTCCATCCGCCTACAGCTAATGGCCTGCTGAACGGCCACATCGGCTCTGGAACGCCCAAGTCAGCCTGTCGCGACCCTGGACGGGACGAGATTCTGACGCCCCGGAGACCTGGCCCAACGCGAACGCAACGGCAGACGAGATGCGAATCAACACCCCGCAGGACCAACAGTGTGCATGCCGAAGTGCTTCATGCGGCCGGACAGGGCATCACGCATGCGTTGGCGAACTCTCGAGGCGTCCAGAAGGAGCCTCGCGGAGGTGAACTGCAGGCGGCGCCGGCCGGGGAGCCGGCCACTCCAAGATCGAGATATCCCTTGCTCGCCAGACAGTCTGACGTCGAGATGCTCATCTCAGTGTGCATCTCCCTGCGCCTGCCCAAACTCGCGGCCGAACCTCCCGTTGCTGGCTGAACCTTCCATCTCGGCTGCGATCCTCTGCCCTCGTGAACGACCTCCACGCATGCCGCATTTGTTGTATATAAAGAGCCGGCGAACCCATCATAGTCTTTCAGCAGGCGGCCAGAGGCTTCAGCACATCGTTCCCGTCCATCACCTGTCCCCGACCGAATCGGCCCAACATCTCCTGCCACGCCGCACCATGCCGCAGTCCAATGACAATACAACTCCCCCGTCGACCCCGAAGGCTTCTTCCACCAACGGAACCAACGGCCACTCGGGCTCAGCTACTCCGGTGCCCAACCTCCCTGTCATCAAGCTGGATGAGCTTCCCGCAGCAGAAACAAAAACCAGGGACGAATATATGGTCTGCATACAGACAGAAGCGGTAGACATGGGCTAATGTCAGACCAGCGCACCAGCAAATGATGAAGGCCTAGACCTTCACCAACCCGACGCAAGCTACGAGAGATGCGAGGTTGGCGTTGACGTCGAGACGAGACTCATGGCGTGATGACCGAAGGACATTGGGTGGATATGCTAAGGAAACAGTCTACCCCCTGGATAAACACCAGGCGGGGAGGATGGGAGTAATGGTGTTCATAGCGACGACCGCACCCCAATCACAATCCTTTCCACTGCTGGCTGTTAACCTACTCCCGCCCGATGTTGTCTGCTCCGTGGCGCACATGCGTTCCCAAAACATGCTGCAAGAAGGATGTTCACCAAAAGACTGTGATCGCCAGTCTTGGTCTCCGCGAGACTACGTCCACAGACGTCCTGCGTAATGCTAATCCTGGGCGGCACCACAGGCCCTCTCGTCCTCTCGTGCCGAGAGCGACGCAAGTTCCACGCCCGAGTCCCGCCAGGATTTTCCACCTCCCTCGCCGCGATGGTGCTAGACCGCTGCCCTATCCTTTCTGCGACTCGTCGTGACTTTGACTGTATAGGATTCCAAGACCGACAGGTCTTCCTGTAGTGTGTTCCTTCGGTCGTTCGGTTGGTTGGGCGCGGAGACCTCGGTCACGGCTGCTGTCGCTATTGATACGTCCGTTGCTGTCGCTATCGCTGTTGCTGGTGGCTTTAGATTGTCGCTGTCGTCCGATGAAGTCATGTTTAAGCGCAAAGTTGTGGAAACCGTAGTTCGTCGCTCCTACGCGTCGTACCTCGCTAGTCGGCGCTTGGGGTTCACCCAGCTCCGTGTGCAGACCATTGGCTCCCTGCCCATGCGGGGCACACAGCCGAGGACAACCAATCACACGCAGGCACACAAAAGTCTCACATGAAAGCCTACTTCACCAGCGCTCCGTACCCCGCCCCCAGTGCATGAGAATGGTCCATTTCAAGCGTTGCGAGTGAGGACGGGACCACATGTCAGCGATGCGGTCTTCTCGAAATCTAGCCACCACCGCAGCCTACTAGAGGACTCGACTGGTCACTCACCATTATGAATCCTTTCCAAGTACACCCAGCCAGACCAGAGCTGCAGAAGCTGATCAGGGCGGAGACGCCTAAGTTCGAGACTACCTATAGCCATGGGCTGGATGGCTGTGTAGAAGTGCTCACAGAGGAACACCGCGCCATCCTGGAACTGGTCCATGATCAAATCGTTCGTTCACGCTTGCATGTTGAGGGTTGTGAAACCGTTGCTGATCGTCGTAGGGACAGAAGATCGTCAATTTCATCGAGACCGAAGGCATCTCAGGCGAACGCCAATTCTGGATTCAAACCAAATCAATAGGCCCGTTAAGGGCTAAAGGCCGCATCGAATTACCTCCTCGCAGCGTTGCCATTTTCATTCCTCTGAAATTCCCTCTCCTAGGGGAAGGTCCATCAGACGAAGATGTTCTGACGGAGGACAGGCAGGCGGCAGAGGTCACTTGGCAAATGGGAGAGGACAGCACTCCGATCATCTGGCAGATCGAGTCCCCTTTCCATCTGATATCAGATGCTGTTCTCATAGTAGGAAGGACAAATATACGGTGTCTAGTACAGGTACATTATTTTTCCCGACAACAAACGCTACCGCTAAAGAGCCACTCATCATAGCTCATCCATGCTGCTGTGGTATCGGGGGATGATGCTTGGTGGTCTAGCTGAATCTATGCTGTACTATGGCTGGTGGTAGCTTGCCGAGATCTATCGCGCTCTGGCTTGTGTTGAAGTGATACGGCAGAAAGACAGGCTCTGATGAAATGCCTGTCGGGCCTCCCATCAGTGTGTTCGACACGTCATGGGATAGCAGGTCTGAGGTCGTGCCAGGCTGCTGTCGAGCATGCCCTGGGGCATATCTGACTGAGCTTGGGATTCCCACTAAGGAAGCTGCGTAGAACGTCTGCTTATTAAGAGAGTGATGGTTGTTGTTGTTGTTGTTGTTGTTAGAAAAACCCTCTGTGTAACCCCAGTTGGAAGATGGGGTGGCTTGTATAGTTGTGTTGGTGGGCGGCGCAGCTGATGGATGGCGCATCCTGGCGCAAGGAGGGGAAATGTCGTCAGATTTGGCGTAGTAGTGTCCTGGAAATGCTAAAAGTGATGAGCTACAAGCCTCCGGCAACGGTTGACCTATTGCGGTGTCTGGGACAGCCTCTGGGACAACGTCCGGGACAGTCTCCAGAGTAGGCTCGCCCCTGCCATTTGATAGTTGGGCTAGATTTTCTGCGGTACGTGCTCGGGGCTGTGTCTGGGTCTGCTGGTCTGCGCGCTTTCGCTTCTTGGAGAGCCCTTGCCTGTTCAAGTGAGCGCACACTTGCTGCTCATACACACTAAGCAGAGCGTGGACCGCCGGATTGCGCCGCTCTGCAAGTTCCCAATCGACTGTTTGGCGAATGCCCTCTGTATCTCTCTCCTTGAATCGTTTGGGGCTTGTCATGCTGGATAACGGTTAGCAAACGATGCATGTCGGGCTGTATGAGGCAGGGCCTACATCGAATACGGCACGGTCACGCCACAGACCAGTGCACCGCAGCCCCCCACTTCGTTTGCTATTATTTCCAACCGTTCCCCTGCCGCAGCGTGTGTGCTGCACTTCCGTCGAACCCTTACGTCACCTCCCTGCCTCTCCTGCAGGTATCTTTGCAGAGCGCTCCGACCGAGCTTCGATTGAAACTGCTTCTGCACCTTGGCAAACGCGACAAGCCACACGTTGTCTCTGGCGGCGACAAACTGAGTCTTGGTTCTGTTGAATGGCTCTGACATGGTGATTTGCTTGTATAGGTATGCCGGCAGGTCGTCCGCAGACCTGCTGATATGGAATATCTCATGCAGCACCCATGCGTCAATATCTTTTTCTGAGTTGAAGGAGGGGAGAAACTTTTGTTTAATGACGTCAGTCACGCCCGCAGGAAGCTTGTCCCAGACCAGCTCGACGTGCCTGAGGAAGATCAGTAGCGCCGAAAGAAACTACGGTGGTGAGTAATGTCCGATAGGACCAAGGGAGGATCGTACCTGCGAGTCCTGCAACTGCTCGCCAATGTCATCGGCTCCTTGGCTTGAGGACGAGAGAGCGTCTGCAAACTGTCGGCTTTCAGCGTTCCCCATTGTCGTAAATCGTTGAAAACTGGTTCTTTGAGAGGAGACGGGAAGAAATGCTTAGTGTGGAAGGGCGCGTTGGTGTGGTCTATGATCAGTGTTAGACGAACAGGGGTTTTTAGGACAGTGGGAACAGCAATGTCAGACGAACAGGGGTCTTAAGGACGGTGGGAGCAGCAATGTTAGACGAACAGGGGTTTTTAGGACAGTGGGAACAGCAATGTCAGACGAACAGGGGTCTTAAGGACGGTGGGAGCAGCAATGTTAGACGAACAGGGGTTTTTAGGACAGTGGGAACAGCAATGTCAGACGAACAGGGGTCTTAAGGACGGTGGGAGCAGCAATGTTAGACGAACAGGGGTTTTTAGGACAGTGGGAACAGCAATGTCAGACGAACAGGGGTCTTAAGGACGGTGGGAGCAGCAATGTTAGACGAACAGGGGTTTTTTGGACGCTGGGAGCAGCAATGTTAGACGAACAGGGGTTTTTAGCAGTATTCGTCTGACATTGTCTTTATGGCTGGGGTTTTTTGGTGGCGTTTGCCTGGCGTGGTCAGACAAAGAGGCTTATGCAGGTGATGGGGGTGTGCGTCAGCCAGTGTGTGCTGCATAGTAGTGGGTCGGGGTGTCTGCATAGCTCATCTTGCGTGTGGGTAGGTGGGAACTACAGAGGCCCCCCCCCCCCCCTCCCTTCAACATAGTATGTAGTATCCGTAGCTACATCCACCATTTCATCAGATCCTCCCCTAGCAATTTCACGCCCTGGCGATTCGTTCTTTTAGAGTGTCGGAGAACCAATCCCTGCTCTCCTGACCAATCAGACAGTCAGCAGACCGCAGGGCTGGTACACCCTCAGTCTCCACATCCCCAGACCTGTAGCCAATCCGTAAAAGTGTTCCCAGGCACGCAAATAGCGCAGCGCACTCATCCTCATTAGGCTAGTGTGTCGGGAAAAGGAAGGATGAAGACCATCGTCTGCTTTTGCTATCGTTTGGATGGCTGACGATTTACAGATAGATGAGGGGCAGACTGTAGGGGATATGTTTCCTGCGCCAGATCTGGATCGGCCGGGCATAAGATCTGCTACGGCCAATCAGCAACGAGCAGTAATGTTCTGTCTACTTGTTGAAATAAGCCAGATAGTTCCTTTCACTGCATTTTAGCAGTAAGATCTCTACTGTTCAGATGAGCCAAAATGTGCGACTATACGCAGCGCGAGTTTCGCTGCTCTCACAAGAGATACATTGTGTCCCGTTGGTGCATCGTCTACATCAGGACCCAGCAGCGCTGCCAGCCGTGCGTCACGCACTTTGAGTACCGGGGCGACGAGCTCTGCAGCGAGTGCAAGCCGTCCGCGCCGATCCCCTGGGAAAACATGATCAGACGGTGATGGCTTCTTGTCCGTTGACCGAGCCTGACAACTGACAAAAGATGCAGAAACAACACGCCTGTAGGACTTTGAAGACCGTCGTGTTCTTATAGTCCAGGAAAGAGAAGACAGCGCCTTGTTGGTCGAAGCAGCAGCGGTGCGACGTACGCAGGCGGGTCGGTGACGAGACGCAAATCCCGCAACTGCGCACACATGCATGCCAGCCTTGTGGCCTGCTGATCGGTGGCTTGTCGCGTACGATGAATTTAGGTTCTGGGTTGTCTTTTGCCGGTGTTGCCTCCTGTTGGTGATCTTGGTGTCGTCAGGCTGAGGTGCGCGGCGAGTGATGAACAGGCCGGCATTCAGGGGTCACGGAGCAGGGTGCGGTGCTGTGCCACTGCGGCATTCTGTGATTCCAACGATTTCGTACATATTCTTAGAGTGCGTTTATCAGGGCTGCAATGTATCGCATGCAGATTAGAAGGCTTACTGCTGTGTTCGCAGTAGAACCTTTTGATGATAGAGTTAATCAAACATGAAAGGCCATCTTCTCAGGACGCTTGTTTCTTGGTGGGAGAGTAACTGTCCCGGATGAGTGTGCGCCGGCCCTGTAGAGGTCTTCTGGTGGCATCTCGACGCTCGTCCTGCTGCTGTGGCTGGCGTTGGCGGGGTCTGCTGTGCTTGAAGCCCTTCCATCGGCAAATGCAGCTCTGCATCGGCACAGCACGTCGGCAAAGGGGCGGCCGACCCAAGGCCACTGACCCCAGCGTATCGTGACCAATGGGTCCCCTCAATCGCCGTCGGCACACCTTCCAGGACGAGGAATGGCAGCGTTCCGCGCAACCCGGCACCAGGCTTGGCTGAGGTCGCCCCTCGTGCCGAGTCAGTCTACGAGCAGCTCGCACCTGCCGATGGGAGAACAGGACGAGGAATGGCAGCGTTCCGCGCAACCCGGCACCAGGCTTGGCTGAGGTCGCCCCTCGTGCCGAGTCAGTCTACGAGCAGCTCGCACCTGCCGATGGGAGAGACGCGGGCGCTCGAGAGCGTTCGGAAAGGGGCTCGCGCGGGGCTGCTGGTCATCGACTGGTGGCGACGTGCCTCCTCCTGGGCTGAGCTGACGCTGCTGGGACAGGCCGGTGGATGTCGAGGAGGGGTACCTGCAGCATCAGGGGCAGCTCAAGAGGTGGCCGAAGCTTGCAGACTGACACTGTGACAGTCCGCTGGCCTCGGCAGGCGGACGTTGGCCGATCAGGACCGCGGAGCGCTGCGATCCTCGACTCGGAGCAGCTAGCCAGTGCCATCGGTCCAGTCATGTTGCTCCAGGGCCATTACAGCCAGGTCGTTGTTCTCTCCGCGCCGAACTGTCGCTATGGGATCCCCGTGGCACCACTGTACTCGCGCAAGGGATGCTATATGCAGCCCAAATACGGTAAAGCAGTCATCGCATGTAGTATTGCGAATGCCAGCAATGGCGTATCGACCTGTTGTCTGCTCCTCGGAGGCCACAGCGAGTGATGCCTTTCGCGCAGATGGACTAAGACGTTCGTTGTCTTGGCTGCGTTACTCTTGAAAATAAGCAAACTAGGGTGGGCGCGCTTGAGTGGCCTGTATGGGAACGAGACAGAGTCTGCAGGGGAGTGTCCGTGTTCACCAATGATCGTGATGCGGAGAAAAGTGTCGCAATTTCCCGCGCGGTCACGGCAGTAAAAGCCATGTGCCAGAATGAGTCCGCTGGTTTCATCTTGGAAGAACAAGTCCTAAACAGCAGTGTTCGTCCATTTCTGTGTGATTGCGCGCATCATCTCGCCAATGATATTGCCGTGGTGATGTCAAAATCCTTTTGAGGAACGTTGGCAACCCCTGATCAACCTTGATCTTGAAGGCCTTTGTCATGAGAATCGAAAAGACCATCATTATACACTGGGAGCCTTCTTCATTCCTTGGGCCCCGAGACATGTGCCTTTCAGCGGCCCCCATAGCGACCTCAACGTCCTCTACAGAGGTAGTCGTGGGATAGATACTGTGATAAGTAGCGAGAACGCTGGCCTCTGGTTTGCTCGAGGGCCTCTGAGGGCCTTAAGAGAGCCCTCTAAAGACCGCATGCGGAGGGATTACGAGCCCTCGTGAGGCTCTCATTACTTTCCTACAGGCCCTCTGTTGGTGACTTTGTATTATGAGTACTTAGGGCACATCCTGGTTGCCCCCCTCCCCCCTTGGCGGGAACTTAAGGGGACTTGTATTGGGGCTCAAGGAGATAGGCCTTGAGGGCTACACCCCAACATCAGACCATATGAAGAGCATGGTAGGCCTAGACCCTGGTGCGTAACCCCCCTGGGGCGCTATACACAGGCCCTATTGGACATTCAAAGACAAGTCTGCCGATCACGACAGGAAGCAAATTTGTTCAGTTCTGCGGATGCTATTCGTTTGACTACCCGAAATATATGAACTCAGAGACATGACTCGGAACGTCATTTCGCGGATATTTAGAGCTAGGTGAAAAGAGGTCTGCCTACCACCTGGTAATGGTCTCCTACCGCGAACAGAAACAGTGAATTAATACCCTGTCCCACCTTCAGGCCTCTTGGCTATGAGTGTGTTCTACACGGGAATATGGAAACCTGTCTTTCGCAAATGCTGGAAGACACCTTGTGGGTCGTATTCCCGTGAAACACTTCTCATCAAATCGACCTCCAATTTCCCATAATCCAAGATGGGATTCTGTCCTAGGCCGCTGTAGTTCAAAAACTCCCAGTGCCTTTGAGTCCCTTTGTCATCAGCATACCGGTTGATAGCACGTTCCAATTGGAGTAACAAAGGTAAGATTCGCTCCTGGTTCTCTGCGGTGTCCACTGTCAGAGCAAGCAGCCACATGAGAGCCGGGCCATCCGCGACCACCCGCTCCATGCCAAGTACGTTGCCACCTTGTTCGGCACCATGAGCCACCATTGACCGTGTCACCGGCTGAAACTTTGCCGGTAGACTCTCGGCATCGTTGCCGCCCTACTGCCGGCCCCGGAGGAGGCTCCACTGCTTGGATATTCGGCCGGGTTAAAGATCTGGAGGCGCCGGAACAGTAACTGGAAGCGATTGCGGGATATATACCGGGTAAACATATGAATAGGGTCGTCCTTCTCTTGCTGAATTGACCAGTAGTGGGATATTTGAGCTTCGCAGTGAATGCCCATATATATCAAAATGCCCAGGAAGAGGTAAATTTCCTCTACAGAAGTAGGCCTCCATTTGTGGCTCCGAGAAGACCGCTTTTCGGCCGGGTGTTGCGGCGCCGCGTTGGTCCACTTTACCCAATCGGCGACGACATCTCGGGGGATATATCGGAAGAGGAGGTCAATAGGACTCGGCGGTAGGTCCCGTACCTCTACGGGCCGGCTGGGGACTTCGAACGGTCGGAAGGAGCCCGGCGCTCCGGGCTCGAGTTCCGGAGCCTCGTGGGGTCGTACGGTCGCGTTGTCACACCGCTCCGGCGAACACTCCTCCGTACACGCGACGGCGAGGTCCTCCGGGTCAACGGCGACGATAATACAGTCCCGGGCGGAGCTCACGGAGGCCCGAGAGGCGCCGGAGGCCACGGAGTCGGCGTCAGAATCGTCAAAGTTCATGCCAACATGGCCCAAAATGACTTTTTTAGTGTGGAAAGTATGAGGGATAACATGGCCCAAAATGACGTCCCATCGTTGTACCGTTGGCGTGAGGGGAAAAAGTGGGTATTATTATGGGTATGGGTTAGCTGACGTCTTGTGGCAGCCGATGGGATAATGTGGCTGATGTGAGCATGCATTCTACAAATTTGACAGCATCATCCCGACCTTGTAAAACAGCACCCGTTTCTCCAGCTGCGTCTCATTTCGGAGAGACCAAGAGAAAGTATGCTGCCGTCAAGGACCTGCTGAAACTCGGGCGAAAGAGCATCGGGCCGCTTGCGGTTGACACACCGATGATGATCTGGCATAAATAATAGTCAGACGAGATTTTTTCACTCTGCTGGTGTCCCAGCCCAAATCGCGATGGCGTCAGCTAGCCCACCACAAGGAGAACTATTCAGATCCCTCGAAAGGTGAAAGGCGTTTTATTTATTGACATTTTAATCCGATGCTAACTAATCCTTCACCAGCCTCTATAAGACCGGCATCTACTCGGATCTGAAAATAACCAGTCTCACCAGAAGCTATCTTGTACACCGCGTCATCGTTTGTCCACGGTCCGGTTTCTTAGCAGCGACATGTCGTAGTCCCTTTCAAGTACTGATGCCTTGGCTGATACACGAAGTCTCTCATGTTTATTGGTGTTAACATGGCTGGCAATACAGGAAGCTGCCGATGGCGCGATATCCCTTCCCGACGACGAACCTCTTGTTATCGACATGATGATCCAGTACTTCTACCTCCTCGACTACCAGCAATCGCTTTATTCCGACGACACCTCACAGTCGTCAGAGCTAGAGGACACGAAATCCACGCACATCTCTTGTCTACTACTGCATGTCAAGGTGTATGCAGCCGCAGAAAAGTACGCCATTGAAGGTCTCAAGGACCTCGCTGTGGCTAAGTTCAAGACGACTGCTATACAAGACTGGGACCCCGCTGCTTTTCTCGACGCTGCCAGCGAGGCGTACACGTCCACCATAGACACCGATCGCGGGCTACGAGACGCTGTCATCGAGGTGTTCGCCGCGCACAAGGACTTGCTGTATGAGGATGAAGCGAAGGTGATTGTCGAGAGGCTTGGCCCGCTGGGCTATGACTTCCTTGTGTATCTCCATCGGAGAGGAAATCCGCCTTCATATAAGTCATACAGGCCATTAAAATAGTGGTGATGGATCTCCTCACAGTTGGGGCAGCGGACAACACCACTTTTGCCCGACCAGTGGAGATGTGAAGTTGGGCTGGTGTGTCATTATTCCGCCGAAGCCCGTCCCTGGCCTGATGTATTTCTTCCTTAACTCGGAGGATGGAATGGCCTTCTATTTGTCCCTCCTATCCCAGGGGCATAACCGGGGCACGGTTCGGCCGCGTCGGCGATGGACGCGCTCGGCTGGCTCTGCTTCACGTTTCCACTGTCACTAACCACTATCCCAGCCCAGGGCCTTTCTTCTGTGCTGCTCGTACAAGCTGCGGCCGAACACACAGACACTCAGCGTGCAACCTGTGGTGAATATGCATCGCAGCTGCCATCGACGGCTATCGATGATTGCGACGATGTCGAGGTCGTTCGGGTTGGGTGCGGCGTTATCCATCTTCACGTATGATGGCTGTTGTGTTATGTACCTCTAGTTATGTCTCTGCTGGGTCAATGGGGAGTTATATAACAGCTCGGTGGAGCCCCACGCAAAGTAGGCGCGGCGATCCAATACCGCCGGGACTGCTGCTATTAAGCTAACCATGGCGGCCTGAAGCAACCATCTGAATAAGGAGAGATATGACATAGAACTAGCGGAGGACAATATGTGACAACTCACGAACCATGCCTCGACATGGAAATAGGGTGCGATGTCCTTGGACATCCGTTCATCAGTCTCCGGCGAAGTCATGTCTGGCGACTCAGGGATTCGGAGACCTACGACGGCTGGCACGCCGGACGTCTTCTTGCCAATGGCATCCGAGTCTTGTCAGAATAGAACGCCTGTCGTTGAGAGACACGTGTCGACGTCTACATGGGCAGACGCGGCCTCCAAATCTCCCGCATCGCGCCTCCTTGTGCTAAGGACTCCGTCTAATACTTAGCGGATGACTAGGTTGTTGAAGCAGCATTCGTGGCACGATCGGTAAATAAAGGGACAAGGCCGTTCGGCAAATTATATTTGAGTGACCAGACTGGACTGTCCTGCAAACAGTACATGCCATACATGCCGATGGCGTTAAGAAGTTGCTGAGAACCAGCATGCTGCCCAAACCCCCCGGAGTGCTGTACACAGATTCTCTTCACATGTAGAGATGAACAGGCCGCACTAGCTTCGGCAGCAAAGACGCAAGACAAACCAAAATTGCCTGATCCTTCCTGACAGCAACCCTGTTTACAACCTTCGCAAAGATCTTTCCGGTGGGGTGGCGTGTTCTTCTTTTCGTAAAAGGGAAGCTCCACGCTTATGCCGGCCCACCTCTTCAACCGATAAGAAACTCTATCGCATAAGAATCTTCATCGAGGGTCAGGTTTCCGAGTTGTTTGCAAGCCTTACACCGCTGGTTATACACGACCGCGTTGTACCCGTTGTCTTCGTATCCTCTGATGATAATGGCCACGTGGCCACTGATCCAGGCTGCCTTAGCACAGAAGCCATTGTCGCAAGTAAACCGCCCCATCACAGATGTTTTGTATAGGTTGTTGCAGATTTTCTTCGTCTTTTTGCCGGTCCAGACTGGGATGGTGCGGCCCGAGACGGCGTCTGCAACATCCTCGTGAAGGCGCGGGAACGTGAAGGTGGTCTTCGTTATACCACTAAGGTTGGTGTGCTTGCCCTTTGCCATATCGAGCGGTGCACAAGTTACTTTCACCAGGCAATGAATGGGCCGACTATGTTGTTCGAGGGTGTGCGTGGATTGGCGTGGGTTTCATCGTGCGAAGTGAAATGGAATTGCCTCGACTTATGTAACTACGTAGCTGAGATAGCGTTGCGAGGCGGGCAATTTCAGGGTCGCTCAGTAAACGGTGGCACAGTAATCCAAGACCAAAGTCGTTTGTTGGCGCATGATTATGCCGGAGGCTGGCCAACATGTCAGTCGAGCGCCCGCCCTTCCACAGATGAACTGGTGTAAGCGTTTTTGTGTAACGGGAGAGGGG
This sequence comes from Colletotrichum sidae, assembly GCA_004367935.1. NCBI lineage: Eukaryota > Fungi > Ascomycota > Sordariomycetes > Glomerellales > Glomerellaceae > Colletotrichum > Colletotrichum sidae. The sequence continues at coordinate 89,483 of QAPF01000036.1, forward strand.
CGGGATACGCCCAGAGACATTCGCTGCTGGGGACTTCCAAGCACTCCGCGGCGCTGCACTACATGTGCGCCGGAGGGGGTCGCCGCCAACTGCGTACTGGCATTGCTTCCAGCTGCTGTCAGCACCTAGCCTAGCAGCCGTTTACTGACGTGGCGCGCCCTCAGTGATATGGCCTCCATGGTTTGCGAGGGGGGTGGATGCAAATGCCGTTTGGGGGTTACCTGCGAGGTTAAGCAGCGTGCCCCAAGAAAGGTCGAGGGGCCACGGGGCTGTCATGCCTGCGCCGGTGTGGGCTTCACAACCCCAGTGACATGCGCGAACCGAAATGGGCGCGTCAGAGTGCCTGGCCATTAGGCAGTTCTTAACAGCGCTCGCGGTGCAATACTTCTAGCCCAAGATGGCAGGACCAAGTACTGAAGTGGGGTACACTAAAAGCGCCAAGCAAGGGACGAGGAGCACTCGCTTGCCTGTGCCTCCTGCGCATTAGCCACCCCTTCCGCCCAGAGTCCGCTTGCAAGACGCTGCGGGACCCAAGGTAGGTTGGCGCCCGTCGCGGGGAAAGTCGGTTCGTCTCCTGCTCCAGGTTGTGTGACAGGCTCTTCCCAGCGACTTGCGCTGGTCCGCTTGCACCTCGTCCCGCGGCCCGGCCCGATCGCTCCCGGATACAACATCATTTTGGCTTAGATGTGCCTACGATCTATTGGGGCTCATGCAAACCCAGCTACTCCATATCCCTCTCCGCCTGGGACAATGCAGCCATGATCCCCTGGCGAGAATTCAACAAATTAGCAGCCCCAAGAAAATTTTGAAAGGGAAGCGGTGTAGATAAAACTTGCGGGAAGCTCTCACTCTGTGGAGAAGCGCAAGTGTCAGCTGCTGGAGGCCGACTATGTTTTAGCTCGAGGCTTTTGTCTCGCCATCATGCTGTTGGGGCGATTAAAACTCGTCCCGCTTCCTGATAATACTATGAACATCCGCATCATCACATCCAGCACTCGCCTGGACAACTGTAACTCATGTGCCTAATCACCGGTTCGCCAATTGCACCGCCATCTTCGCCATGCCTTTCAAATGCGTTAGCTGCACAAAAACTTTCGACTCGCAAAAAAAATGCGAACAGCATATGAACGACAAAGGCCATACGATCCCGCAGTTTGAGTGCGATACCTGCGGCCGAGTTTACTTATCGCAACAGGCACTGCAACAACACCAAAGAGATACCGGTCACCTGAAGGTCGACAAAACACCCCAAATAGGCGCCGCTGACATTGTTTCTGTCCAGAAAACTGCCGTGGTTGAAAGCTCTGGGATGATGGGCACCGTGGAGCCGGAGAAGCCGCATGCTGAACCAGAGACATGCAACCCTGTTGACCTCAATGGCAACATCGCAACGCTCCACATGCAGTTTCTCGGTCACGCCCCCAGTCAAGAGCAGAACGAGATCGACTCGAGCCCTCTGCTCCTTGTACCGACGCTTCAACGGTCGCCATCTCTACAATTTGGCCTTCTGGGCGGGATACTATCGGAGGATGGCCGGCCGTCAAAGGAATCCCGCATCTTCTACAATGTCAGCTGTCCATCTAGTATCTTCATCTGCGGTAGTCAAGGGTCAGGCAAGAGCAATACCCTGGCGTGTCTTCTGGAAAATTGCCTGATACCTAGCCAACTGGGAAAGTTGTCTCATCCACTCGCCGGCATCGTCTTTCACTACGACACTTTTGCGTCTGACGATGGCGGTCTTCCGTGCGAGGCGGCTTTCCTCGCCTCCCATGCCAAAGCATCGGTTCGCGTTCTCTGCGCGCCGACGAGCTTCCGCACTGTAAAGGTAATGATGTTGTCTCTTCGGGTAACCGGGTCCGATGGTTGGCGGCTGACAAAGGTTGTTGGGTTTAGAAGGTCTACAGCGGCATTCCCCAAGTCGACGTCAAACCCCTCAAGATCAGCAGTACCGATCTCAACACCAGCAGAATGCTGGGCCTCATGGCATTTCAAGAAGGTAGTAAGCCGCTTTATCTTCAGGTCGTGCAGCGTATACTTCGAGATATCAGACTGGAGCAGCAGGAAAAGGGCTCTCAATTTGACTACGCCAAGTTCAAAAAGGCCCTCGCGCGGGAAAAGTTCTTAGAGGGGCAGCAGGGCCCTTTGCAACAGCGTCTGGAGACCCTCGAAAGTTTCATGGTCAAGGGGAAGGCCCGATCCGACGAGGAGGTCCTTTGGGCGTCAAAGGCATGGTTGTATCGTCCGAGTGTTGTCTTTGCAATGGCTGACCTATCGTCAAGGCTGGACAGCTTACCATTGTCGATCTCTCTTGTCCCTGCATCACACCGGAAATGGCATGCCTACTCTTCAACATCTGTCTTTCTCTCTTCTTGGAGCAGAAGTCGGACGTTGGTCGCGTCGTGGCGCTAGACGAGGCACACAAGTATCTGAGGCAGTCAGGAGAAAGCCAGGTGCTTACAGATTCGCTTTTACAGACGGTTCGCCTTCAACGACACCTCGGAGTTCGGATTGTCATATCAACGCAAGAACCTACAATATCGCCGAAGCTTTTGGACTTGTGCACCATGACGATCGTGCACCGTTTTACGTCGCCCGATTGGCTACGGACCCTACGCCGTCATCTCGCGAACAAAGACGATGTCCTGGTAGAAGGGGCAAATGCAGCTACACCTGGGCAGACAAGTGTTGTAATGGGTCTGTTCCAAAGGATCATGGCTTTACGTACAGGACAGGGTCTCGTATTTGCACCCAGTGCGCTGATCCGTGGCTCGCAGGATACGGGACATGACGGTCTTTGCCGAAATGCGAATGAGCCGACTGCCATACAGATGCGCTCTCGGCTCACAAGAGACGGGGGAAGGACGGTGATGGCTGGGCAAACCGCTTAGAGTTGCCTTGCATAGTTGGGTATTATTCTCGTCCGCCGTGGTGTCCGTTACGAAAATGGAGAACGCTGGGCAGAGTCGACTCAATTAAGATGGCTAGAACCCAAGATGCGAGGGCTTGCCTGGCACGACCTATATATTCATTATCCGTACAGTTCGTCGTTCTGTGGGAATGCTGCGTTCCCTCCGGCCCCGCGCCTGTCTCCCCGCACCCGTCGCTTCTCGCGTGTTTTACGCAAGACTACAGCCTACCTTGATCGAGCGTTACCGGTAAGCTTCTTCCTCGATTTGGGGCCAGAAATACTATTCGAGGGGCCAGAGATTGGTGCACGCAGGAGGGTAGACCATCTCGGCGTCAAAATTGCATAAGAAGAGGGCGAGACTCAGTCACTCACCAACGGATGAGGCGTCGCCGGACTTACTCAAGGCTAGATAAGGAAGGTTGCCCGCGACTTGCGACAAGCTCTCAGCCATCATGACGTATCTTCCCAGGCACCGCTAGGCCTTATGCTACTTGAAAGATTATCGTGGAGTATATATCTGGGATTTACACCCCAGACCAAGGCCACGACCAGACACGAAGTATGAAACACATTAGTGGACCAAAATCATTATCCGTCTGAGCAGAAAGCTAAGCTGTCAAGCGACATGGGGAATGTTCTCAAGGCTTTGTAAGGATACTGACTCAAAGTGACCCATGCTCTGACCCAAACACTATATATCTCCAATACCGGTTCTCAATAGCCATGGGAGGACTGGCAACAGCTAGAACTCATGCTACCTGAGCGAACGCAGCGTAGACAAAGTCCGATACTGTCGTAGAGTGTGTCAACTCTCCCACTGCGGTCTCTTCTATAGGCTGGAGCAGCGTGCTTGCGCTCGTAAGTACACGAAGTGCTTGATTCCTGAGGGATCGGGTCAGGCATCCTTCCTGCTGAGTCCAGTGCCTTGGTGATGGAGGTGTGAAATAGACGTGAAGGCCAAAGTCTCTCTTCTTCCAACAGCTTTAGGTATGCATATGCATATTTGCTCGTCCATCCGCACCTGTGGACGCACGCCACAGTCCCATCGTTTACCCCTGCCATAAGAATATCTGCTAGTTCGAGTCTTGCGAATCCTCTCTGCTGTTCCAGCAGACCTGCCAGTTTTCTTGTCAGTTACGTGTCCAATCAGTTGCTATGATACTTACAGAACACCCTCCACGTCATGAGAGATTCAGCTTCTTCCCAGCAAAGAGCAAGATAAGGACCATCATAGTCAAGTATCAATGCTCTTGTGATCTCCTTGAAAGCTTGTGCGTTCTGGAAAAGGTATGCTGCGGCAGTGAGAAGCATGAGGTCACCAGCTAATTTTCCAGAGGTTCGAAGCCAGCTTCCGCTCGCAAATCTGAGAGCATCACCACAGTCATACTTGTCCGCGGCGACAGCGACTGCGAGGACATCGTCAACAGCGAGGTTTCGAGGTACTTCACTGTTCTTATGGTGAATGACAGAACACATGATTTTCAATGCAGCAGCGTTGTCTTCAGGTAGGAGTAACTCGGAAGGTTTACCATGGCCGTGCATATCGTGGCCTTCCTTCCAGTCTGGCCCGAGCATGGCGGAGAAAGGCTTCGATACCGCTATCAGTGCCACAGAACAAACGAGAAGTCTTGTCTCTTCCGGCCCAACCAACAGAATAAGGTCGCCACCAGGAGCAATCTCGACAACTGTGCTTGCCTGGGTGTCTCTTGGAGTTTCCATACTGGTTGTGAACAGCCCGTAGCTATCGTGAGAAAGGGTCATTGGCAAGGCAAGCCAACATGACGCTCGCGGGTACCCCGCATTCGTATGGTTCAGTATAAGAATGGGGAATATGATAGAAACGACAACGAAACGTCATGCTGATGACACAGACATTGCGTCACGTGGGTGTCGTAGCTATATACGCATCGGCACGTCAGCTCAGATCTACAATTTCCGTATCGCCCAATTTCACTTAATATATGCTTTCGGTGGACAGGCGAACGTGCCACCGAATTATCAACAGCCTAAAATTCTCCACTTCTCGTTACCGAAAACCATGTCCGCGACGTCATCATAGCCACCGCCGAACGCCGAGCTGATGTCGGCCGACCCAACGAGGCGCCGGGATATGGCTGTACGTGGTGCTAAAAAGCCACACGGGTTGTCTTCACGGACGGCTCTGGAACGATGAACGGAGCCGTAAGGCACGGCTTCGTTATCTATCAAAAACTCCGAGCGCGTATTGCAATGATTTAGTGGGTTCGGATGAGCAAAAGTCGTCAAAATTCAGGTTGAAGGGGCGTCAGTCGGTCTTAGACGTGCTTTGCTCACCCACCAAGGCCTAACAATCCACATGTGTATTGACAACACCAGCGTTATCCTGCCATCCACGGCAATGCGCCCAACTCTTCACAAGAGGCGTTATTCAAGAGCGAAGGAACGGCTAGTATATTTAATCTACGGACGCACTAGTTTCCGGGACACCAGGACATCAATAACAACGAGATCGCGGACCGGCTAGCCAAAGATGGCACGACATTGCTAGCGCTGGTCGTCAGATCGCAACACGAGCAGTCATCAAACGGTTTGTAATCAAAAGACTACAAAGGCACCATAAGAGATAGTGGTAGTTTGGTTCCGACCGCCTCGTCAGTTACCAAATAGTATGGATCTGCAATGGACAACATACACATGTTGAGGTCCCAGAATCTGTTCCATGTCGGGCAAGATCTGAGCCCAGATAGCCTCTGCTTCGTCGCCCCTATCCAGTAAACGACGGGTCACGCCTAGATTGAAGTGACAGACCAGTGTGGTTGGATGCCGACCTCCGAGCCGGCGCAAAGCTCCGTCGGTTGCTTTGTCCATGAAGTGTGCGGCTTCTTCCGCCCTGCCCTGCCCAACGAAGGCCATGGCGAGGTGATACGTGGGCACGCCCTGTGAGTAAACTGTAGTTAGCTAACAACCGGCGGCGAAGACATGAAGGATGTCACACAATAACGCCTTCGGCCCCGAAACCCGCCGCTGTCAACACAGGGGCGGCGACAACGACCAAGCAAACGACAACGGCGCCGCACGCCGCCGCTATGCCAGGGTTGGCCTCGCAGGCCTGATATGTCTGCGCGGTGGTTTCCAGAGTGAGCTGCTTCTCTGGGACCTCTGACACCAGAGGAAATATCAGCTTTCGACCCACCTTGTCCATAACCGAACTCAAGCGTCACGCGGCTTTCCTCACTCAGCATGGATCATGTGAGGATGTAGCCTTCGATGGTGAAGTTCTCCCACGGCAAGGCGCAAACCACCGACCGAAACCATCTCACAGGAGGCGCGACCTACAGTCCTCGCGACATACGAGTGATAACTGGCTTCATTATGTTAGGTTTTTTTTTTTGGTTTTTTTTTTGGTATTGGACAATTTTTCTGGGCTTGCGCTGCAAGCGTGATGCATCACACGGCGGCTAATGGTCACCCTATGGATGTCTGGTCCATAATATCAGCCTGTTGAAGTTGAGAACCAGCGTCAGCGCACACCGCAGGAGTCATCTCCCAGCATCTGCAAATCTCAGCAAGGATGCATCATGCGTCGGCGGCTTTGATTGCGTTCGTTACTATTTCAAAGTCTCACACATTTGCGCCTTCAACACTTCCACAAGGCCAACGACTTTCTTCTGGACTTGCTCTCTCAACGACTTGACCAAATCTCCTTCACAGATTCTGTCCACATACTCTTTTACAAAGGCGTCCATGTGCTCTTCCAATGACTTGCTCATAAACCCCCGGAAACCGTCGGCCCACATGAACGATGCCAGTTCCTCCGCTAGCTCCGAGCTATCTGCCAGTTGCTTCCCATGTTCCCCGGTAACTTCTTGCAGCTCGCTGGTATCAAGCCTGATGCTCTCCATCTCCTCATCAGCCGTCTCTTGTCGATTCGTCAATTCGGCACAAGTATTCTCCACCTCAGAATTCCGTCTCTCGAGTTCCGCATTCTGTGTCCGAAGTTTTGTGACCTCGTCTTGTAGTGCCTTGAGCTGATGGTTGTGCCTCAGCTGCAGCTCACTCTGCTCGTGGAGCAGTTGCTTGATCTGTTGTTGTTGGTCGTCAAGCCGGCTGGTCAACTCGCGGAACATGATATGAACATCCATGCCGGCGTCCTCAATTTCAAGCCTCGGCTTTCCATCAAGACACTGAGCGTTCCTCGTTGGAGCCTTTTTGGATCTTGGACCTGGAAGAGCGTCCTCGTTCACACATTGCCGTCGGCGCTTGGAAGGTTTCTGCACACTGCGCTGCAGTTCTGTGCCGTCGTACTCGGGCGGTGCATGACCAACGGAGGGACTTTCGACTGAGTTCGCTTTGTCGTCTGAGGTTGCCCTAGGTTTCACAGCCTCGGCAAGGCATTCGCCGTATGATGGGGGCGGGCCTTCAGAACGCGGAACACTGTCAAAGTCCAACGTTGAACCATTTGAATCGTTCGTCGCTGGCGTGGTAGATCTGCTCCGTTCCCCGTCTGGGCAAGAGCCATCCTTATAATCATCGGGGGCGAGAACCATTCCACCTCTGCCATCATACAGCCTCTTTGGATCCACCTTTCGATGAAAACCGCGTAGATCATCTTCGTTCAACCCTGGAAACTGATCAACGACCCGGACACATTGCTCGAGCAACAATTTCGGTAGTTTATTGCGAGGGAAGTATACGCAGAACGACGGAGAGGCGGCGAGCGAGGCGAACAGATGAACGGCACGCCGAGCTGCGTTGCCAGATGTCTTGAAGCCGGTGAAATCTTTCGGCACAATGATCTGCGCGCTGATGCCACTGAGCAGCTGGAACCGTAGACGAGTCAAGTCGCTGGCGCCGCCAAGTCGCTGGCGCGCATCATCGGGATGTGACGATCTGACATCATCCCATCTGCAAAGCTGCGACCTTAGTAAAGCTAAATGGTCTGGCAGGATTTGCAGGATGACCGAAGCGTCGCATACACCATCGGCCTTGGGGCTGAGACGGAAATAGACTGACGTCGGCGGGTAATACGCGATGCGGAGGGTGAATAGCTGGTTGATGAATTCGGCCTGCCGTCCGTCTTTGTATTCTCGCTCCGTAAAGACGTCGATTTTCGCTGAATGTGCGGCCATACTGAAGATGTTGGATTCACTTGTAGTTAATCTCCTAGGGATACGCGCGTAGGAAGGCGCGGTCACAGACGAGGTGGTTGAGTGCTTACCGTGGATGTGGCGTTGTGCGTCGCTGTCATTTGATTCGGTCCTTTATGGGTCACCGTGGACAAGACGTGCCCTCTGACGTAGTCCCGACCCAACTCAAGGTGCATTGGGGGCTCTTGCGTATGCGAGTAGTAGAATGACCAGAGTGACGGGTGACAAGATCCAAGCCGACGCTAGACAAAGGCCAGGCTTGGATGAGTTCCGAAAGATTCCCTTGGATGAGTTCCAAAGGATTCCAGTCCTATTCGCGCAAAGAGTCGGGCAAGCAGCCAAGAGAGGGGGAACGATGGGACGCCGAGGACAGTTCTATCCACATGAGCGTGTGCGGGTGGTACGTAGCGGGCAGACGCGAAAAAACAAGACGCTGACAAGGGCGGGGGATGGGAGCGCAAGTGGGAAGCACGCGGGAACGAGAGTGCGAAATGAACGAAATATAAAGGAGGGACGAAAATCGGGGCTGGGGAGATACGTAGCGCCCGGCAATTACTTATTCCGCCCGTGAAGCCGCTACTTGCATAGGTGTGACCACTTATTTTTTGCCTTAGGCGTTTACTGGGCCCACAGCGGTCAGCAGCAGAAATCCAGCATATTTGTGTTTCAAAGACATGCCACGCCCCGCTGGTTGATAAGATTGAGCATGTTTTCCATGCTTAATTGCACTTCTCCGATCCAAAGGATGAGTAGCAAACCTAGAACAACAGGTCTCACATCCTGTCCTGCGCCATACTATGAATGGCGTACCGCCCAAGCAGCCCCTGATCTTCTTCGTCCTGGACAGGCGATCGGGTCGAACTGGATGTCGAGGTTGGTGCGGCCACTCTGGCGGGGGGCGGACTCAGCGTCACATCGTCCGTCGTACGCGCCTTTTGGCAAGATTTACCTGGGCCCGAAGTCGTCTCAGCGAGTGGAAGTTGCATCTCTTGATTCGTATCGCCGCACTGCTAAGACCCCACCTCTTGATAGGCCAGGCGGTGGCAGCCATGAAACTTCGGTACGTCGTGAGTGATATCCTGGCAGCCAACGAGACGCAGGTCGTGATCATCCCAACCGGTCAAGCGAGAGACGGCGGGTGGCAGTATCAACTTCCGCAGGCAGAGGCGTAGGATTCGTAAACTGCTGCCGCGCCCTTGTCGAAAACGCGAAGTTGGTAACAAGTTGCCGATAGGACCCAGTCGATCGAGGCAAACGTGTCCGCATTTCGGACGGCGGATGTAGCGGTACGAAGCGGCACGAGAGTTCACCGCACCGTAGCCCAGCACGCCATGCGCGCCAACATGCACACATGAGCGGGAACTCCTGAGTTGTGATTCACAAGGCTCCACAGACGATTCGCGGGTACTGGTACCCAGGGTCTCGTACATCACGGGGGTGTACTGCGTAAGGGCGCAGCGGCATCAGGAGCAGGTAAGGACTCCGGGAACAGGCCTGTCAGGTAGGCCTGTCAGGTAAGAGACAAGCGCGAAAGAGGTTGGCTGAGTGGTAGGGAAGCAACGACGCCGAGGTGGATGTATTAGGGGTAGCCGGGATGCGGCGGCTTGCTGTTCCGCAACTAGAGTCGCCGGGAGCGAGTGTACCCACGCAGGCGTACGGGGCCAACTTCACACAGTGCTATCGCTGCTCCAGCTAAGCAATGCAGACCCGCGCGCCCCTCTAGAAAAACCGCTCGGTTCGTTTGAGGGCTACGTATCGTTTGGTGTTGCGGGTTGGTTCGATTCTTGTCCAGTGCTCGTGACCATCGGCCGCCTGGGAAAATCGCCATGCACAGCGTCCTCCCGTCTCTGACCCCGATCGTTAAGGGACTTGGCTGGTGGTGTCGGTCGCTGGATCTGGCCTTTAGCAGTGTTTGGTGCTCCCTTCTGAAACCTCGATGACGGCGCTTATCTGGCTGGCTGAGGCACTCACAAGCAAGGCAAATGTCGGTTGCGCCGGCTTTGCCAGGACTTGAGACGAGCACCCCAGGGCCATCGTCCATAGTCACAAGATTATTCACCTGTGGTGAACGCGAACCTCGCTTACGATGTACCGTGAACATCGTCGAGCTTACGGTCTAGGTTAGTATTCACACGTCCTGGTATGCATTACAGCACCTGCCGTTCGCAATCCTGCAGAACCAGGTCACGCTACAACGGCGCTATCTACTGACGTGATCACCACGGTGCTGAGCTTGCCCCCTGCACACTACGGAAGCGCATAACCAACCAGACGAACAGGAGCTTTCGATGACTTGTTTGGTAGCACGACATCCCTGGCCTGGCGCCAAATGTACCTTGCCAGTGCGAACACCTGCAGTGTGCTCTGGTGGTTGTGCTGTTGGCAGTCCAAGGGATACTCCCAGGTTGCGGTCGACAAAGCGACCTCAGCCGAACTAAGAATGCATCTTTGTGTGTAGCATAACGACGCAGAGTCCGCACGCACAAACATCGTTCGGGAGCACCTCATACGGGGTGCTTGGAACCGTTACGTCAACACAAACGCCACGTGCTGCATTGGCAGCACAACGGCAACACTACGATACCCGATCTCTACAAAGGGATTCTTCTGCGCTCTCTCACGCGCAATGTAGGCTGCTGGCATGTTGGACACGCCTAAGTCCTCGGGACAAAGTGTTCGCTGCGTATTCTTGCGTTTCTCTTGTGGCTACCTCTGAACTTGGGCGATGCCCTAAGAGTCATGGTCCTTCCACATTCAACTCGTACATCCGCATCGCCGTCCACAACTTCTTGTCAACAGAATCATTCCCAGCCTCCCCACCAGCGACGCCAAGAAAGTCCTGAAGAGGAGGAATTTCATCGGTCCCTGACGCAGCGTTTACCCAACGTAGCAGACCAGCGTACATCATCTTGGCTTCTCAAAGAACATCGCGGTCGATGACCATGGGCTCCTCGAATGACCTGGGCGAAAATGTGATTTCTACGTTTGTCAACCTTCGGTCCGCTGGACAACGGGTAAAAAAGAGGCCAATACGAGAGCGCACCGTACGAATGTCGAGTCCATGTCCAGTCAGCCGCACGTTGCTTTCGTAGAAGGTTGGTCCTTGGACAAGCCCTTTGGCCATCGTTTCGAGACTGACGGGTGAACGAAGACATACACCCCAGCTGGGTAAGTCGTGAGCGGCCCAGAAGTCTCGAATAATCGGGTTCGCGCATTCCGCCTCCAAATATTGCGGCTCCCCTTGCGATAACGTTTTGTACACAACCCGCTGTGGCCAGTTCGTCGTTGCTTCTCTTCCCGCATAGACAGTTTCCAGCATAGACAGAATGTCTTGAACTACCTGGTGCTGGCTTATGTCTGCTGGTGCGGGCCAAGCGACGGGGCGTAGTCGTATCCAGTCGACATATGGACGGCGTATCATAGGTGGTTTTACGTCAAAGATCGAGATCCACGAGTAATCGCATGTGATGTTCGGGATGACGTCTTTGCCTAACAAGCAGAATGAATAATTGGCGTCTGAAGGGCCTTGTCAGACTCTTACCTAAATGGTGCAGCAAGGACTCCATCAATGAGCGAGCAGGTTGTCCCATGTCTGAACGGGACCTTTTACGCATGACGATGGCCAGACCTCATCGAAAAAGTCCAGAATTACTTGGTCCATTTGGGCCACGTCCTTATGCCGGTATCGGCATATATCCCAGTACACATGTTGAAAAGCCTCTCTCATGTTTTCGATGATTGGTGTCATGTTGTATGGGTTTCTACCGTCTTAATGAGTGTTGCGTTCGCATTCCTAAGTGCTGAAGTCGACTCATATATGTAGGTCATCGTGATAAAGCTTACCGATACCTTAGCTGCACCGCACTCGGCGTTTGTGAAGTCTGGCAGCATTTGACAGCAGAGTAAGTTCCGGCGAAGGTTCGCTGATTTTTCGGCCACTGCTTTCGACTTCAGCTCTTCGGCAACCATCTACAGTTCGGTGCAGGGCATGTTGCCCCTCGAATGACGTCCAAACGAATGTGCTAAGGTTGAGAGTTTGCTAACGAGGGGGTTTCCCTGTCGAGCTCTGTATTGGCCATGGTGCCAACCACTTGTCTATTGACGTTAATTGGCGCTTCAGTGAGTTTATTGGTGAATGCTCGTGGCTCGTATTTTCACAAATAACATACGAGGGTCAAACCCAGGTGATATGGTTTCAGCAAGCCAAAGATACCGGACTCGCAGCGTCGGCTAGACTTTGCCAGGATGAAGTCAATTGCGACGCCTAGGACGTGCCAACCAGCATGTAGCGTCTGCTTCCGATCAATTTACCACGCGATCGGCTGGTTGTTAATTTCATTCAGTATCAAAGCTCAAAGTCAAGTTCTGAGTTTAAAGCTTGACACAGGCCTCACATATGCGTCACACCACTAGCTAATAATTCATAAGAAGTGCTGGTGTCGCGATAGCGTTAGGTTGTGGGCTACACAAAATGCATTACATATGCTGGTTAACACTTGAACCTTGACAAATGCGTAGGACAGGGCGCGCCGAGGTCATTGTGTCAGGAACTTCGAGGCATGGCATCAAGGTGATGAACGTACCAAATGAATTCACTCGAACCGCAGCTTCCCATTATAAGAAAGTCATGTGGTCCAGGCCGAAGCGTACGGAGCGTACATTGGTGAGGGGTCTTGGAAGGTTATTTTCAGCTGGAGGGCTGGTGGACCACTCAAGGCCATGGAAATGGCTCTTTTAGGTTGAAGATGAAATCTTGTGCGTGTGGACAGCCCCTCGGATGGAAGATTCACCGGAAATGCTGAACAGGATGAGCTTGTAGTCTTGCATCATGACCAAGGTCACTAGGCACAAATTATTATTGGTCCACAATGGCCCTGAAATCGTCAGGGTCTTGACCGTCAGGGTCTTGCGCAGTGCTTGCGAAAGTCTGGTCCTTTCATCATGCCGGTAACCTAACCCGAGGTTTGAGATAAATGGTTGGAGAAAGTGACAGTATGCATCTTCGCTTTGAGCTGTTAAACCTTTGTAGCGTCTTTATAGTATCTTTGTTCCCTTTTGTACTTACGGTCTCCTTAGCTGCCTGTTGCACTAAATCAATAGACCTAGTCCAGATTCAAGTCGAATATGCCTTCCGCGTCGAACATGCCTTCCACTGTGGCCGACATAGCTCGCTTGTATTGGAAAGTCTCTCTCAAGTTTTCAATGATTGGTGGCATGTCGTTTGAGTACCTTACGTCTTTGGGTGGGCGTGTGACTGCGGTACTATTTCCAAGCGCTGGAGTCGACTCTCTCATATGTAGGTCATCGTGACAAAGCTTACCAATACCTTAGCTGCACCGCACTCGGGCTTTGTACAGTCTGGCAGCATGTGACAGCAGAGTAAGTTCCGGCGAAGGTTCGCTGATTCTTCGGCCACTGCTTTTGACTCTAGCTCTTCGGCAAGTATGTACAGTTCGGTGCAGGCGATGTTGCCACTAAAATGGTGTCCAAACGAATGTGCTAAGGTTGAAAGTCTGCTAACGAGGGGGTTTCTCTGTCGAGCTCTGTATTGGCCATGGCTAGCATGGTGAAAACGTTGTGAGCTCCGCAGACAACGATAGGTTGTGTGCGCGAACTTTCTTAGTTGCCTACCACACATGCCCATTGACGTCAATTGGCGCTTTGGTGAGTTTCATGGCGAATGCTCGTGACTCGTATTTTCAGGAATAACATACGAGGGTCAATACTCAGGTGACATTGTTCCAGCAAGCCAAAGATACCGGACTCGCAGCGTCGGCTAGACTTTGCCAGCATAGAATCAACTGCGCCGCCTAGGCCATGCCAATCGGGCATGCTGCATCTACTTTCAACCAGCTCACCGCGCAATTGGCTTGTCGTTGTTTTCGTTCGGTATAAAAGCTCGAAGTCAAGTCCTTAGTTCGGAGCTTGACACAGGCCTTATACATGCGTCACACCACCAGCTGATAATTCACAAAAGGTGCTGGTGTCGCGATATCGTTATGTTCCGTGCTACACAAAGTGTATTACACATGCCGGTTAACAATGGAACCTCGACAAATGCGTAAGACAGGGCGCGCCGAAGCCATTATGTCAGGAACTTTGAGGCACGGCATCAAGGTGATGAACGTATCAATCGAACTCGCCCGAACCGCAGCTTCCCATTCATCATAAGAAAGTCGTGTGGTCCAGGCCGAAGTGTACGGAGCGTACATTGGTGAGGGGTCTTGGAAGGTTTATTTCAGCTGGAGGGCCGGTGGACCACTCAAGGCCATGGAAATGGCTCCTTTAGGTTGAAGACGAAATCTTGTGCGTGCGTACAGCCCCTTGGATGGAGGATTCGCCGGAAATGCTGAACAGGATGAGCTTGTAGTCTTGCATCATGACCAAGGTCACTAGGCACAAATTATTATTGGTCCACAATGGCCCTGAAATCGTCAGGGTCTTGACCGTCAGGGTCTCGCGCAGTGTTTGCAAAAGTCTGGTCCTTTCGTCATGCATGCGTCTTCTCTCTGAGGTGTCATACCTTTGTAGCGTCTTTATAGCGTCTTTCTTCCCTTTTGTACTGACGGCCCCCTTATCTGCCTCTTGCACCCAGTCAACTGACCTAGTCCAGATTCAAGTCGAACATGCCTTCCACTGTGGCCGACATAGCTCGCTCCGACCTCGACGCATCCCAAGCATGCGATGCTTCAATCACATGCCTACAGTATGTGGCTTCCTATAACTGGATCAACAGCGAAGCGCCAACTATCGCGGTTCCAGGTGAGATGGTCGCATTACGCTCCAGCGAGAAGTAGTTCTCATCCGTTGACAGGCAGTCCACCTCGCTGGGCCCCGCCTACCGTACCTCCGCGAATGACACCTGATACGGGGACTGTATACGTTGACCAAAACGCTGCGCGATGCCCAGACCATCCTTTAGAGCCCTTGTTTCGTGCCATTCGTGCTCACAAGCCTAGTTTCGAACTGAGCGATGTTGATGTTGTAAGCGACAGAAACAACATCCGGAAGCTGCTGCGTTTCGTGCAAGCATCCTCGTCTGAAGGCTTCGAGATCAGGGCGGAGATTGCTGGTAAGAAGACGTTGTTATTCACACGGGTCGAGGAACAACCCACGGAGACCATCCAGACCTTCAAGGGTTTCGGTCACAACTTCGAAAGAACATACACGAAAGGGCTCGCTGGAAGCACTGGGCATCACAGAATAATATCTTATCATTTCGGCGGAATGAATTTTCTCTTGCGGCATGAGACGGACGGATACATCGCTGATGGAATCGATCCAAGCACCGCTGCGAATGAATCGGGTATCAATGATCTGTCTGACCTTCTGGGTTCAATGTCTGTTTCACAGGCACGTGATCCCCGGATAACTGTGGTCACCAAAGGTAACAAACCCATTAATGTGGAGTCGACTCTTGAAATCAAGACCAGAGCTGCCAGCAGGAAGCTTGCAATGGAAGACGTCGTTCCTCAACTCTGGTTATCACAAACTCCGCTCCTCGTGGTTGCCTACCATCGCCAGAACTATTTCCGAGACATCGAGGTTCACGACATGAAGCAGGAGGTGCGCGATTGGGAGGCAACCAACCGGACAATACTGAGAAAACTCGCGTATCTCATCAGTCTGATTCGGCAGGTGGTGGAGAAAAGTGACAGTCGGCGTGCGGTGGTGAGATACGACGGGGGGCCAGCAGTCCAGCTCATCAGCGATGTGCAGAGTCGAGCACTTCCAGAAGATCTTTACTCTTTGTGGGACAATTGGGAACAGAATCAAGACGGAGTCACGTGCAATCGCAGCGAGCCACCCGACATTGAGCCAACGGTGCCATCGCCTATGTTCAACACGAGACAGAGTGATCGCAATCCGGACGACAACTTAGCACGACGAGCGTTGGGCTCTCAGCATCGGGAGCAGAACCCATGACGGCTGTGGGTGCCGAAAGCGGCAATGTAGCCTTTGAAGAAGGTGCCTCGGGCAAGGGGTCGGGAGCGTCGAAGCTTCCTAAAGAAATAGAAAGCGAGAGGCCTGAGTGTTGGGGAATTTGCAGCGCTCTCACGTGGTTGGTAAGGGAGGATGTGGTGGACGGCTTTGAGATCCCTTGGAGACGGGTAATGTGCATGGAGGGAAGTAATTGCGATGGTCAATGCGGGCCGAGGCAAAAGTGCGGAACCGCCTCGGAGTATTTGTGATGACGGATATATAATACTCCTCAGGGGTCACCTTACGTCACCCTTAAGGGTAGCAGCCACTGAAGGACCAGCCAAGACTTATTTAAGCACACAAAAGGCCTAGCTCTGGACACCCCGCGCCATAACGCACCGGATTTCCCGCATTGTGACAACATACACCAGTCCATGATGAGCCCAGACACATCCTCAATGCTGATGGCACCTAAGCTTGAGCTTGCTGAAGAGGTGGGCATACTTTTGGTACAGGGCAGTTGCAATCAAAATGAATTCGTCCTGGGTCGCAGTGGTATTGGTTGGCAGTATAGGGGTAAGAGGGCCCTGATATAGGCGTTGAGGACCGCAGAGATTCTTCCCCCTTTCCTGATCAGATTCTGCCGCACATGGCCTGGGCGGTGAGCTCGGCAGTATTCCCACAGTTCATTGCGCAGAACGCAGTTCACGAAGTGTTACGAGCGGTCAGGACAACCAACCGTGGCACGATGCAAAGGCTTCGGGGATGATAACAGAGGTATCATTATCCCCCTGTTCCACACTATACAGCTACGCGTCTATAGGGACCAACTGCGACTTTCTGCCGTCTTGTCGTTTGCGACCGACTACATCTCAAAGACGCTGGGCGCGTAGCGGGCATCGTCGCATTGGAACAGCCAAATCAGGTTGGCAAAATCGCCAGTGCACGATTCTTTCGCTGCAAAGTGGAAGCCAAAAATACTGCGACGGGCCTTTTCAAGGGTCCCGTTCCGCAGCGCATCCTGCTGGTTAACCGGCGCACCCTTCGGTGGCTTGACGCTGAGGTAATCAATAGTGATTGGCTACTTAGAAACTCAAGATATTTCTGCTGTACTGTGAAAATACTGTCTCTGCCCTGCCTTCCCTCTGCTGGCTGGCCCTCTGCTGGCTGGCTGGCCTGCCCTCTACTTCTAAGGCCTCACTTATAGAGGGCTAGGCTAAGGGCAGGCCTGCAGAAGGAGGGCCAGCTAGCCAGCAGAGGGCTAGCCAGCCGGCAGAGGGCCAGCTAGCAGAGGGAAAGCAGGCTGGAGGGTAGTCATTCTCCTACGAGCAGGAGTGATGGCCTGTAGACAGTAAGGATAACTTCTATATCAAACTGTGTGGGTCAGGTCCAGGAAGACGAAGCGAGTCGCAAGAAGGAAGCAACAAATGTGGGCGAAAGTGCGAACAGGCGAGCAAAGAAGCTACCTCGGCTTTGGCTACGGTTAGCAGTTATTTTCGAAGCTTCGGCCGAGACTGGCTTCTGCTGTTCTTCGGCGTTTGGGAGAGTCTCATTTTCCATAGGACCGGAAGTATCCAAGCCGTGGTAATCTCGCTTACAGCAGACTCATTGTTACAGTCAAGTACATAACCAGGTGTGATTTGCCTTGTAAGGGATGAACGCATTGCCGATACATGGCTATGGCAGGAAAAGCAGGTCAGCCTGAGCGCCGTCATCATATTTTGCGGGATGGATTGTCAGCTCCGCTTGGATAACTGGGTACTGGAAATGCAGCACATTCCATCCAACAGTACGTGCCTAACACACTGTCAGGCTGCGAGTGGCTATACCAATGAGATGGTTGCAGCTCCTTCACTTTCCAATCACCGCAGGCGAGACACATGTTGGACAGCGGCGCGGAGAAGAAGGTCGGGCATAATGTGCCAGGTGGGTACAGCGGTGTGAGATTTTCCTCACATCACACTCCTGCTATGAACCAGATGTGGGACATTTCATTGCTTTCATTGGCTGCAATGCAGTGGACCCAGCTTCCTAAACACCGTGAGATTTTCCTCGTGGGCTATGTGGAGCTAATGTTCTTACTGGTGGTCTGAGCTTTGCCTTTCGGAATTTCCCTCCGTCCCGTCATTCCACCAAATAGTTTGAGTCAGACGCCGGGTCAGGCATTTCGTCTGCACGTTGATGCCCAAGCCGTTCTGCGACGACGATTGTGTCCTTGGACAGCCACAAGTACAGACCCTCGGTTTCCTCGAAATGCTGGACAGCCAGAATTGAATCCCTGCGCGACAGCAGCCCTACACTTACGACAATCCTCACCCGTACTTTTTGTACTGTGGCATTGTTTAGCATAACGATTGCGATGACACCAGTTTGTGCACCACTCTCGTTATTTGTGTCCTTGACTCGAGACTGACGTTCCAACAAGATCGAGAATGCTAAAGCTGGCAACTTCACCTTGATTGCGGGCGCCATGTTCACCGTCGAACAGTCGACCACCATACACTGGCGAAAGCGACGCAACGATGGTCGAGGCAAGATAGAAGTGGGAACCCAGAAACTCGATACCGAGTTGAACGAGGAAGGAACACAACAAATATCGGGAGGGACCACTGTTGAGGTTTACGAGATGGAGGTGAAGTTTACGACATAGATAACGTTTCGGGAAAGCACACAGACTGGGTGATGCTTTGCCCTACAGCATATGTTGTTTTAATGGACAATTGTGTAACCTGTTTGAGGCTCATGATCCCCCAGCTTGACTCTCCGAAAACCTCATCAGCAGAAGGCTTCGTAGGATATCCCCAATCGACGACAAACTCGATGCCATCCTCAAGGTATTGCGCTCTAATGCAAGACGTCGTCCTCTCCCCACCCCATCCCACAGTGTTTTGCAGTTGGGCAAGGAATGTCGGGGAAAAAAACTTGGCTAACTCCGCCTTATGCAAGTATGCTAGGGTGTATTTCACGTACTTGTGACCAGTATCGACCGAAGCACTACGATCAGTTTCATGACACGTCGGCGATGTTGTAAATAATGATGCACAGTTCGCCGGCGCAGTGTCAGCAGAGTCTGATTCAAGCGTATCCCACCGGTCGCTGCTCCGTGACGGTACATCCGAGGGTCGATATACCGTGTAGTCATTCCGCTGTCTTTTACGCGTCTGTCCTCCATCCGAGTTCAGCATCGTGGTGTTATTATTCGATTGATTGGGTGTGTGTATCCCAGAGTGGTTATGTGTCGCCATGCAGAGTCCCTCACACTGGACATGTTCCGTGTACGAACAGTTCACGCTTGGTTCGTCAAGATTATCGAGAAGTCGAATAGCGTTGGTCGCCTCTGAGGTCGCTGTCAACAAACATCAAAGCATGGGTGGACAATTTCTGACTTACCCTCGAAGAAGCGACGCAAATGATCTTTGGAGGCGCTACTATCCCTCCATTGTTCATAAAATTTGTACCATTCCGAAGGGAAGCTCGACTCTTTGTCGCGTAAAAAGTCAACTACCGCCGACACAGGTTTCTCATGTTTGACGAGAACATCGATGTCGGTCTTCGTAAGGTACTTCGCAATGCTAATAAAAGTGGCGATGGGTACTGCTTTGAGAAGGACCTTTGATTCGCCCTCTTTCAGATATCGATACGGTAGTATGTTCTTACAAATATGCCTTGGAAGCTTTTCTCCTTTGTTGTATCTTCTCACAAGAAGGTCGTATGAGGTTCGAGCTTGCTGCAAGTCGTCCTTTTTCTGCTGAATCCTTGAGATTTCTGCATTAAGCTCCGCAACACGGACCTGGAGTCGCTCCTCTTCGTCGTGAAAGGACTGCTCCATGCCCGTAGCAGATTCTTCAACTGACGTACTGAGGTTGACAAAGCTTTTCGTGCGCAGAAAGAGGGCATTCGTGGGGAAGTTTGTTACGTAGAAGCGGCCAGAAAGAAGCCACTCTAGCGTGGCCAGTACCAGCAAGTCATGTGTTCTGGAATCATCGCAGGGAGGAGCAACAACATCTCGGTTGACTGAGTGACCACAACATTCCTCCAGGACCGTCCATGAGTGAGCACGGACCATAGCAAAACGCTGGTCAGCTCGGCTCGGACGGACGGCAAACCGAGCATGGTACACAGCCCAATCAGAAGACTGTTTCAGTCCGCCCCTCCGCAGAGATTTTCCTCACGAGCCTCTGGTCATATCCGAGTCATGTTTGCGGGTGTTGAGGAAAATCTCAGTACTCTGTACGACGGACGCAGACCCACCGTAGCGCGTTTGTGTGTGATGCTTTGCACCTAACCATGCTAGGCTAGCTGCACGGATGGCAGGGTTTTTCTGTGCCTCACACAACGACTTCATACAGAGTAAGGAGATTTTCCTCAAGCAGCCCACGACTGCGATACTCCATCAGTCTGTAGCGACGTACTTCCACTCAATATTGTTGACATACAGGGTTTGCTAGCTGCAGCAGAAGCGCGAGCAGCCCTGAGGTTGTGAACTAGGCCGACCATGCTCTCAGTGTAACTTTCGATCGCAGAATTGTTGATACGTCACTTTCACAACCCTCCGCAAATATGTTGCCACACTTTCACATCGTACACTCACTACGGTGACCCGACATGACTAGAGCCTTCAAATAGGTTGAGAGCGCAGCGAGCGAAATTGCATGAACATATGCTGAATTACTATGTTTGCGTGTCGATCGCGGCATTCCAAATTTTGCATTTGGAATCTACACATGTGTTTTGAGAGGAGCCACAACAGTCGAGTATCTGACTTATGCGACAAAGCCTAGATGTGGATGGCTGACCATTCCACAAGGTTCCCTCGGACTACACGAGTAATCAAGGTTCAAACGCATCACCATGGTCCCGACACACCTATGATAGGGGGCCATTGGCTATGTCAGAATCCCTTCTGTAGATGATCACAAATCTACGTCGACTGCTTAAGCCAATAGGCACGTTTTGGTTACTGGGGGTTGCTGAGAAGAGAGGCGCGATTCTGTCAATTAGAGAACATGATAGGCACATGGCGGGATTTTGACTCGGTGAAAACTCAATGGGGTTGTTTGTAGCGGCCGTCGGTCAGAGCCCATGCTGAGCAGAACCATCATGATCTCCTGGTCGCATAATGGGCCTGCCCTTGGGTCATAATGATCGACTGCTCATGGGTCAATGTCTCCAGCTTACATGGAACAGCGTGGCACTGTCAATGACCATGCGCATGCACATGTGGACTAGCGACTTCACCAACGGCATCTCAACACACATTAGACGGCTCAGAACCATGTCAATGCCGCTTCTTGATGTCCACCGATTTCAAGACCAGGCGGATGGCGCCGTCGGCGGTGGAGGGATGCTGAGATCTTCTCTTTGCCCGAGAAGCCCCTGCCTGTCTAGTACATGCAAGGTCACTGATCATTAGATAGTACAGCTTCGGTCTTCCGCCTCAATCTAACCCTCCCTCCCATCCACTTGTCCAGCCGGCTGCATGTAATGACCTACCCCAACGGCCATATCGACTGCGGAACGTCCAAGTCAGCCTGTTGCGACCCTGGACGGGACGAGATCCTGGCGGCCCGGAGACATGGCGCAACGCGAATTGCAACGACATACGAGATGCGAATCAATACCCCGCAGAACCAACAGTGTGCATACCGGAGTGCTTCATGCACCTGGACAGGGCACCACGCATGCGTTGGCGAGCCCTCGAGGCGTTCAGGAAGGGCCGCGCAAAGGTGAACCGCAGGCGGCGGTGGCCGGGGAGCCGGTCACTCCAAGATCGTGATATACCTTGCTCGCCAGACAGTCTGACGTCCAGATGCCCATCTCAGTATGCATCTCCCTGCGTCTGCCCAAACTCGCGTCCGGCCCTCACGTTGCTGGCTGAACCTTCCATCTCGGCTGCAATCCTCTGCCCTTGTGAACGACGTCCACGCATGCCGTCTTTGCTGTATATAAAGAGCCGGCGAAAGCACCGTGATCTTTCAGGAGGTGACCAGAGACTCCAGCACATCGTTCCCAACCATCATCTGTTCCCAACCATCATCTGTTCCCGACCAAACCAACTCAATATCTCCTGCCACACCGCACCATGCCGCAGTCCAGTGACAACACGACTCCCCCGTCGACCCCAAAGGCCTCTTCCACTAACGGAACCAACGGCCATACGGACTCAGCTCCTCCTGCTACCGACCCCCCTGTCATCGACCTGGATAAACTTCCCGCAGCTGATATACAGACCAGGGAACAATATATGGTTAGCACATAGACAGAAGCGGTAGATATGGGCTGACGTTAGGCTAGCGCACCAGCAAATGATGAAGGCTCAGACCTCTACCAACCTGACGCAAGCTATCAGAGATGCGAGGTTGGCGTTAACGTCGAGACGAGACTCATGGCGCGATGACTGAAGGACATTGGGCGGATGTGCTAGGAAACAGTCTGCCCCCTGGATGAACACCAGGCGAGGAGGATGGGAGTACTAGTGTTCATAGCAACGACCGCACCCCAATCACAATCCTTTCCCCTGCTGGCTGTTAACCTACTCCCGCCTGGCGCTGGCTGCTCCGTGGCGGACATGCGTTCCCAGAACATGCTGCAAGAAGGATGTACACCAAAAGTCTGTCAAGGACTGCAATCGCCAGTCATGGTCTCTCCAGGACCGACGTCCACAGGCGTCCTGCGTGTTGCTAATCCTGGGCGGCACCACAGGCCCTTTCGTCCTCTTGTGCCCAGGTCAAGAGCGACGCGAACATGTCCAAGGGTCCACGCGCGTGTCCAGCCTGGACATGCCGCCTCCGTTGCCGCGATGGCGCTGGACCGCTGACCTATAACTTTGGCGACTTGTTGTGACTTCGGCTGTATTGCATTCCCAGACCGAGAGGTCTTCCTGTAGTGTATTTCTTCGGGTCGCTCGTTTGGGTTTGGCGCGGGGTTCTCGGGCACAGGTGTTGTCGCTATTGATACCACCCTTACTGTCGCTGGCGCTGTTGCTACTGGTGGCTTGGGCTGTCGCCGCCGTCAGGCAACATGATGTTTATCCACAGAGTTGGCGGAAGTAGAGTTCGTCGTTTCTGCGCGTCGTACCTCGCTAGTCGGCGCTTTAGGTTCTCCCAGCTCCGTGTACAGACCATTGGCTCCTTGTCCATGCGGGGTACTTAGCCGAAGATAACCAATGACACGTAGGCGCACAAAAGTCTCACATGTGCTGTTCTCTGCGTGGGGTTTCCAAGGAAATTCCAATGAACGCCTACTTCAGCAGCGCTCCATACCCCGCCCCCATTGCGCGAGGAAGACCTAGTGCAAGCGTCGCCTGTGAAGACGAGACCATATGTCAGTGATACGGTCTCCTCGCCATCTAGCCACCATCGCAGCCTACTGGAGGACTCAACTGGTCACTCACCATTATGAAATCTTTCCAGGTACACCCAGCCGACCCAGAGCTCCAGAAGCTGATCAGGGCGGAGACGCCTAAGTTCGAGGCTACCTATAGCCATGGGCTGGATGGCTGTGTGGAAGTGCTCACAGAGGAACACCGCGCCATTCTGGACCTGTTTCATGATCGAATGGTTCGTTCACACTTACGTATTAAGGGTTGTGAAATAGTTACTGATCGTCGCAGGGACGCCGGATCATCAATCTCATCGAGGGCGAACGCATCTCAAGCGAACGCCAATTCTGCACCCAAACCAAATCAATAGGCCCGTTGAGGGCTAAAGGTCGCATCACAGTACCTCCCAGCAGCGTTGCAATTTTCATTCCCCTGAAATTTCCTATCATAGGGGAAGGTCCAGCAGACGAAGATGTTCTGACGGAGGACAGGAAGGCAGCAGAGGTCAGTTGGCAGAAGGGAGAGGACAGAACGCCGATCATCTGGCAGATCGAGTCCCCGTTCCATCTCGTATCAGATGCGTTTCTCGCAGTAGAAAGGACAAATATACGGTGTCTAGTACAGGTACATTGTTTTTCCCGACAACAAACGCTACCGCTAGAGAGCCACTCATCATAGCTCATCCATGCCGCCGTGGCATCGGGGGATGATGCTCGGTGGTCTGTCCTACATATTCGCACGCCTCTTGGTAGCTGAATCTATGCTGTACTATGGCTGGTGGTAGCCTGCCGAGATCTATCGCGCTCTGCCTCGTGTTGAAGTGATACGGCAGAAAGACAGGCTCCGATGAAATGCCTGTCGGGCCTCCTATCGGTGTGATCACCACGTCATGGGATGGTGGATTTGAGATCGTTTCGAGCTGCTGTCGGGTATCCCCTGAAGCATATATGACCGAACTCAGGCTGTCCACTGAGGAAGCTGCGTAGAACCTCCGCCCGGGAAGAAATTGATGGTCATTATTATTGGGAATGTTCTCCATATAACTCCAGTTGGAAGATGGGGTGGCTTGTATAGTCGTGTTGGTGGGCGGCGCAGCTGATGGATGATGCATCCCGGCGCGAGAAGGGCAAACGTCGTCATATTCAGTGTAGCAGTGTCCTGGCAATGCTAGAGCTGATGAGCTACAAGCCTCCTGCGTCGGTTGAGCTATTGCTGTGTCTGGGACAGCCTCTGGGACAGTCTCCGGGGTAGGCTCGCCCCTGCTACTTGATGATTGGGCTAAATTGTCTGCGGTACGTGCTTGGGGCAGTGTCTGGATCTGCTGGTCTGCGCGTTTTCGCTTCTTGGAGAGCCCTTGCCTGTTCAACTGAGCGCACACTTGCTGCTCATACACACTAAGCAGAGCGTGGACCGCCTGGTTGCGCCGCTCTGCAAGTTCCCGATCGACTGTTTGGCGAATGCCCTCTGTATCTCTCTCCTTAAATCGTTTGGGGTTTGTCATGCTGGATATCAGTTAGCAAATGAATCATGTCGGGCTCTATGAGGCAGGGCCTACATCGAATACGGCACGGTCAAGCCACAGACCAGTGCACCGCAGCCCCCCACTTCGTTTGCTATTATTTCTAAGCGTCCCCCTGCCGTAGCGTGTGTGCTGCACTTCCTTCGAACCTTCACGTCACCTCCCTGCCTCTCCTGCAGGTATCTTTCCAGAGCGCTCCGACCGAGCTTAGATTGAAACTGCTTCTGCACCTTGGCAAACGCAACAAGCCATACGTTGTCTCTGGCGGCGATAAACCGAGTCTTGGCTCTGTTGAATTCCCCTGGCTCAGTGATCTGTTCGTATAGGTATGCCGGCAGGTCGTCCACAGACCTGCCAATGCGGAATATCTCATGCAGCACCCATGCGTCAATATCTTTTTCTGAGTTGAAGGAGGGGAGAAACTTTTGTTTAATGATATTGGCCACGCCCGCAGGAAGCTTGTCCCAAACCAGCTCGACGTGTCTGAGGAAGATCTGCAGCGCCGAAAGAAACTACGGTGGTGAGTAATATCCGATAGGAGCAAGGGAGGATCGTACCTGCGAGTCCTGCAACTGCTCGCCAATGTCATCGGCTCCTTGGCATGAGGATGAGAGAGCGTCTGCAAACTGTCGGCTTTCAACGTTCCCCATCGTTGCGAATCGTTGCGAATCGGTTCTTCGAGAGGAGATGGGAAGAACTGCTTGGTGTGGAAGGGCTTGCTGGTGTGGTCTACGGTCAATGTTAGACGAACAAGGGGTTATGGAACGGTAGGAGCAGCAATGTCAGACGAACAGGGGTTATAGAACGATAGGAGCAGCTATGTTGGACGAACAGGGGTTATAGGACGGTATGAGCAACAATGTCAGACGAAAGGGTCTTTTTGGCAGTGTCCGTCTGACATTGTCTTTTATGGCTGAGTTTTTGGCGGCGTTCGCCTGACGTGGTTAGATAAGGGGGCTTATGCAGGCGATAGGGGTGTGCGTCGGCCACTATGTAATAGCTTAGGGGAACCTCTGGGTGGGTGGGAACAACAGAGGCCACCCCCCCTTCCCCCCCAACCACCCTCCACACCCCCTTCATCATGGAGTACAGCAGCTGCATCCACTATACGGCAGGCCCTGCCCTAGCAAGCAATTTCACGCCCCAACAAATCATCACACCCCTTTGTTTTTGAGTGTCGGAGAACGAACCCCTGCTCCCCTGACCAACCAGACAGTAAGCAGACCGCAGGGCTGGCACACCCTCAGTCTCCACATCCCCGGACCTATAGCCAATCCGTACAAGTGTTCACAAGCACGCAAATAGCGCAGCGCAGTCGTCCTCATTGGGCTAGTGCGTCGGGGAGAAAAAGAAGGATGGAGACCATCGTCTGCTGTTGCTGTCGTTTGTATGGCTGACGATTTACAGATAGATGAGGGGCAAACTGTAGGGGATATATTTCCTGCGCCAGATCTTTATCGGCCGGGCATGAGATCTGCTACGGCCAATCAGCAACGAGCAGTGATGTTCTATCTACTTGTTAAAATAAGCCCGATAGTTCCTTTCACTGCATTTTAGCAGTAAGACCTCTACTGTTCAGGCGAGTCAAAATGTGCGACTGCCGTGCGTGACGCACTTTGAGTACCGGGGCGACGAGCTCTGCAGCGAGTGCAAGCCGTCCGCGCCGATACCCTGGGAACACATGATCAGACGGTGATAGCTTCTTGTCCGTTGACTGAGTCTGACAACTGACAAAAGATGTAGGAACAACACGCTAATAGGATTTTGAACACGCTGTCGTGCCTTTATAGTGAAGGGAAGAGAAGATAGCGCCTTCTCAATCGAAGTAGCACCGGTGCGACGGACGGAGGCGGGCAGGTGACGAGATGGGAATCCCGCAATTGCGCACATATGCACGCCAGTCTTGTGATCCGCAGATCAGTGGCTTTGTCGCATACGATTGATTTAAGTTCTGGGTTTGTCTTTTGCTGGCGTTGCCTCCTGTTGGTGATCTTGGTGTCATCAGGCTGAGGTGCGCGGCGAGCGATGGGCGGCGAGCGATGGACAGGCTGGCGCTCAGGCGTTACGAAACAGGTTGTAGTGTTCTGGCTGAGATGCTGTGCATCTCGCCCCGCGGCACTGTGATTCTCGCTATTTTGTACATATTCTTACGTACGTCTGTCAGGGCTGCCATGTGACGCAGGCAGAGTCTGCGTCTTCATGCTGTTATAGCTGAAACCTTCTGATAATGATAGTAAATCAAACATAATAAGACATCTTCCCAGGACGCTTGTCTCTTGACTCGAAGAGTGCTAGATAATTCTGCGCCGGTCCCTGTGGCGGTATTCTGGCCGCGTCTGGACGCTCGTCCAGCTGCTGTGGACGACGTTGGCGGGGCCTTCTGTGGTTGAAGCCCTTCCATCGGCAACTGCAGACATCGGCACAACGCGTCGGCAAAGGGGCGGCCGACCCAAGGCCACTGATCCCAGCGTATCGTGACCAATGGGTCCCCTCGATCGCCTTCGGCACACCTTCCAGGACGAGGAATGGCAGCGTTCCGCGCAACCCGGCACCAGGCTTGGCTGAGGTCGCCCCTCGTGCCGAGTCAGTCTACGAGCAGCTCGCACCTGCCGATGGGAGAACAGGACGAGGAATGGCAGCGTTCCGCGCAACCCGGCACCAGGCTTGGCTGAGGTCGCCCCTCGTGCCGAGTCAGTCTACGAGCAGCTCGCACCTGCCGATGGGAGAGACGCGGGCGCTCTGGAGCGTTCGGAAAGGGGCCCGCGCGGGGCTGCTGGTCATCAACTGGTGGCGACGTGCCTCCTCATGGGCTGGGACCGACGCTGCTGGGACAGGCTGGCGGACATCGGGGAGGGGTAACTGCAGCGTCAGGGGCAGCTCAAGAGGCGGTCGACGCTTGCAGACTGGCAGTCCGTTGGTCTGGGCAGCTGACTGGCCTGGGCAGGCGGACGTTGGCCGATCAGGGGCCGCAATGCAGCCCGAGTACGGTAAAGCAGTCATCGCACGTAGTATTGCGAATGCCAGCAATGGCGTATCGACCTGTTGTCTGCTCCTCGGAGGCCACAGAGAGTGATGCCTTTCGCGCAGATGGACTAAGACGTTCGTTGTGTTGGCTGCCTTACTCTCGAAAACAAGCAAATTAGGGTGGGCGCGCTTGAGTGGCCTGTGTGGGAACGAGACAGAGTCTGCAGGGGAGTGTCCGTGTTCAAAAATAAGTATGGTGCGGAGAAAAGTGTCGCAATTTCCCGCGCGGTCACGGCAGTAAAAGCCTTGTGCCAGAATGAGTCCGCTGGTTTCATCTTGGAAGAACAAGTCCTAAACAGCAGTGTTCGTCCATTTCTGTGTGATTGCGCGCATCATCTCGCCAATGATATTGCTGTGGTGATGTCAAAATCCCTTTGAGGAACGTTGGCAACCCCTGATCAACCTTGATTCTGAAGGCCTTTGTCATGAGAATCGAAAAGACCATCATTATACGCTGGGAGCCTTCTTCATTCCTTGGGCCCCGAGACATGTGCCTTTTAGCGGCCCCCATAGCGACCTCAACGTCCTCTACAGAGGTAGTCGTGGGATAGATACTGTGATAAGTAGCGAGAACGCTGGCCTCTGGTTTGCTCGAAGGCCTCTGAGGGCCTCAAGAGAGCCCTCTAAAGACCGCATGAGGAGGGATTACGAGCCCTCGTGAGGCCCTCATTACTTCCCTACTGGCCCTCTGTTGGTGGCTTTGTATTATGAGTACTTAGGGCACCTTCTGGTTGCCCCCCTCCCCCCCTGGCGGGAACTTAAAGGGGACTTGTATTGGGGCTCAAGGAGATAGGCCTTGAGGGCTACACCCCAACATCAGACCGTATGAAGAGCATGGTAGGCCTAGACTCTGGAGCGCAAACCCCCTGGGACGCTGCACACAGGCCCTATTGGGCATTCGAAGGCGACTCTGCCGATCACGACAGGAAGCAAATTTCTCCAGTTCTGCGGATGCTGTTCGTTTGACTGCCCGAAATATATGAATTGAGAGACATGACTCGGAACGTCATTCCGCTGCTATTCAGAGCTAGGTGAAAAGAGATCCGCCTACCGCCTGGTAATCGTCTCTTACCGCGAACAGAACTGGCGAATTAATACCCTGTCCCACCTTCAGGCCTCTTGGCTATGAGTGTGCCCTACATGGGAATGTGGAAACCTGTCTTTCGCAAACGCTGGAAAACACCTTGTGGGTCGTATTCCCGCGAAACACTTCTCATAAAATCGACCTCCAATTTCCCATAATCCAAGATGGGATTCTGTCCCAGGCCGCTGTAGTTCAAAAACTCCCAGTGCCTTGAAGTCCCTTTTTCATCAGCGTACCGGTTGATATCACGTTCCAATTGGAGTAACAAAGGTAAGATTCGCTCCTGGTTCTCTGCGGTGTCCACTGTCAGAGCAAGCAGCCACATGAGAGCCGGGCCATCCGCGACCACCCGCTCCAGGCCAAGTACGTTGCCACCTTGTTCGGCACCATGAGCCACCATTGACCGTGTCACCGGCTGAAACTGAGTGAGCAGCTCGAAGTTTGAAGACGGCGCGGCGAGTCGCATCTGATTGATGTAAATCTTGACTGTGCGGAGAATGAAATGCATCAGTTGTTGATCATGCAAGGCGGTGCCGGTCATCCAGTTAGCACTGTATTATGATTAGTCATGGCGCTTCCTCAAAGCTTCATAAGAGACGTACTATAGACCGAGGGGAGTCGGACCGGTGAACTCCGGAACCATTTCGGCTACGGATCCAACGCGAGCTGTGCTCGAAATATTTGTAATTTTGACAAATTCGTTGAAAGCCGGGGCGGTGCTTTTGGCGTTGCTGTTGGTCAGCACCGAGACAAGGCTGAACCCTTCCTTTCCATAGAGAAGGGTTACTATGGCTTGACTGGCCGGGTCGTCATCCATTTTGTTGACAAACTTCGTATACGCATCGACTACCTTATCTGTATTGTTCAAGTCATACGTCGTGATACCGCCCCAAATCTTGTTTGATGGAACGGCCCCTGAGAAAAGAGGTCAGACGGTTGGGTATGACGCAATTGTTGGCGAGCGAGGTAACAGGGCACTCACTAGTGGAGATGTTTGTCACTAATCCGAAGTTTCCAGAGCCCCCTTTTAGAGCCCTCAAGAGATTCGCATTTTCGTGCCTGTTCGCGTTCACAATGGTACCATTGGCAAGCACGACTTCGATGTTGACGACATTGTCACAGGCAAACCCTCTGTTACCGGTATGAAAAGAGTACTGCCGAGAGTTAGTCTCTAGAGAAGTGGGGAGGTCGTTCGTGACCGACTTACACCACCGCCTGTAGTAAACCCCCCAACACCGACGACAGACGCCCGGCCCCCCACAGCAGTAACGCCGAACTGATCCAGAGCAGAGTAGACATCTCCCCAATTGGACCCAGGCTCAACGGAAGCAATCCCAGTGGAAGGGTCATACACGGTAGAATTCATGTATCCTGGCTTGCATTAGAAATGCCAGAGCATTGAAAGCAGTTGACTTACCGAAATCAATTGTAACGCCGCCCTCAAGACCGTTGGACCCAGCGAAGGCAGAATGAGCTCCACTTCTCATGCCGAATGCACACCCAAGTTCAGATAAAATCTGGATGGTTGTGGCAACGTCCTTTGTGCTCCGAGGCAACACCATGCAACGAGGTGGATTAGCGGCATTGGCGGAGTAGTAGGAATACAGTCGAGCCTTAAATCCATCATCACACGGGGTGAGAACTCTCCCCGAAAGGCTGTTCTGACTCCAAAGGGCAGCACACTTCCAACGCGATGTTAGTATGAGAGGGATGCCCCCTGGGTGGTGACGACGTACACACTGGCGCGGGGCGCTTCCTGTAGCAGTTGCACCGACGACTCCAAACACCAAACCAGATGCGAGCGCGAGCAATAAAGCGTTCATATTTGCGACAAAGATATGAAGATGGAGGGTGTGATTGTTCGCGATGGCAAGGACGAATAACAAGGGAACAGTGGCGAGCCTTTATAGCCGCAACTGGGCCAGATAATGTGTCTATCTATGGATACGAAGCCCTTACAAAAAGCCCATACGACAACCCCCCGAAAGTTGTGGAAAACATGCAAGTGCCAACAGCAAGCGTCCTGGCAGTGAAGTGGAAGGAAAGTGGAGACGCGGAGCAACCCTCATCGGGGTCAGCGAGGTCACTACAGGCCTTGATGCCGTCGCCTCTGGGGGTCCCGGCCCCTGGCTTTTTTTGCCATGCCTGCATGGCTTCAGCTTCGCATGGTTGACGCGTTATTGAGACTTATCGAATCGGCCAGGATTGAGACTGGTTCACGCACTGGTTTACGCAAATATTGGCGGACAAATCACCCAAAGGGGCAGCTCAGTATATTTACGATTGCCAAGACTGAGTTGTGGTTGTTGCCGTCCACCCGATCTCAGCCGGCCCTGTCTACCTATGGGCCAGGCAGCGAGCCCTTATTCACGTTGCTATTCTACTCCACCACCTCGGTGGGCATAGGGAAATGAACGGCAGGCTGGCAATCAGCCGTCATGCTTCTGCCGAAGACAGCAAGGGGCCCGTCTGCGAGCAGGCAAGAAGGACCGAGCTGCTATCTTGAATGCCAGTCCTGGCCAGAAGCTCCCTCCGGATCATCTACGTCTCTAAAACTACAATTGCTAGCCGCACCGCTCAATTGACCTTGCGACAGGGCCTTTTCTGATTTCACGTCGAAGCCCTCGGGGAGCTCGCGCAGTCGGATTTGACTGGAGTTGTCTAAGGGCTGCTGCGGTGTCCCCAAGACGTGACTTTGGTAGGTCGGGTGGGGGGAAACGACCTTGAAGCATTTGAAGCATTTGAAGCATTTGAGTTCCTTGACGAACTTGTATACCGCAGGCATACAGGCACAAATCAGATGAAAATTCACCTCGAGGAATCTGCCGTTCGTCAATGAATGTTATTCCCGTGATCTGGGGTGGCTTACGAGGTAATGTTCGCGGGTGCGGCGTCCCATGTGAGATCAGAGCTACCCAGTATCCCTTTGAGGAGATACAGTCTAACGATGGAGGTGCCCATTGTTCTGAAGGCCGTGTTAGCTCCTGCTTAGAACACTCTGGATGGCTAACGTACATCAATCCCAGGCTGAAGAAAGATGTGACGACAGACTTCTTCTTCCAACTCATTTGGAGGGCGAAAACCGTCGGTATTGGCAGAGCGAGCAACACAGCATCCATGGCGACGTTTGCTCCAGCTGTTGCTAGGAAGAGAGCCACGTCGTCGAGACCCAGTTGTTCAAAGCGAGAGAGGTATAGCAACAAGGCGATAGGGAACGTGACCATCACCACAAGGCCCTGAGTGATCCTGGCTATGGTCTTGAAGTATGGACTGGGGAAGGTGCGCAAATAAAAGCACAGGATAGACATTTTCGCACAACCAATGGACATCATAAATGCCGGCGCCGCGTTATAACTAAGCTAAAGCGACTGTCAGTCATGGCTCTTCATCCTTCAAATGACGAGGTGCGCACCTCGGCATAGACTTGAAAGCGGTCGTCGGGTATATCTTTGCTGTGGTAGCACATTGTTTTCATCTGTATGGCGACTATGCCGACCTCGTAAGCATGTTTGGTGTCATATCATGGGAGATTTATACCTATCATCAAAAGCTGCATCGCCGTTGAAAAAAGCTGAGACTTGGCGTCAATTTCAGGCGAGGTTCAAGTGAGTCTTGATCCCAAACTTACCCAGGAAAAGACCAGCCACACTGGTAGTGTATTAGCCCTGTGGATGCAGTTTTCGCCCAATGCCCTGGTGAATCGTGACAGTTAACTCACAGTCATCTCTCCCCAGCGTGTGGAGATGGTGCCTGCTGTACAGCCGCAAGAAGCAAAGCAGTGTTGCAACGCCAGAACCAATACCAAAAACGTAATAGTGTAGGTCGACCAAGTTGCCTGGCGGTGGTGTCGCCGTGATCGTTGGATGCATGTTGAGGTGGTTCATGATGGTCGGGGAACAACAGACGACTAAGGTGATGGTTTGCGATATCGATCTGGGCCCCAGAAAAGAACGCCGAGGAACTGTCCACCTCTTATAATGCGTTGGACTTTCAATCCCTGAAGGCAACGCAGATTGGCGCTACTCCTCGCCCATCTCACGTTGCAGTCGGGGTTTGAGACGTTAATCAAATGCCTGACCGGGGCTCTCGATACTGCTTGTACGAGGGAGCAGCTCAAAGAAAACGATGTGCAAGTTCTGCAGTGAGCTACCGACGACGACTCGGCCGCAATATTCCTGCTCTGGCTGTAGCCGAAGCATGAACAACAGATCCCGTTAGTTGGCGATGTTGCACGCACCATCCAATGGAAATTCGTGAGGTAAAACCTCCTCTGGTTAGTTCCTCTGGACTAACTTACCCGTTGATCGGGGCAAAACCGAATACAGTCAGGTGCATCGCGCAGCTACGATTCAACAGCACGAGAGCTGGGTCCGATTCACACCATTTATTTTGGTGTTCGACCTCGCGCGATCCTGAATGTCCCCGAGACCGCCCAGGGGCTCTTACCATCAGCGAAAACCGTATAAGGGCCAGCAGAAGTCCAGATGTCCCCTATCCCGGCTCGCTCAAAGTTCTCCGGCCCAGGATGAACTGCCTGTCGGTATGGTTAGAGGAGAATGGCAGGGCATTTCCACGTCGGTTTGCGCTACCTAAACCCACATCGGGGCGTGGCGAGGTGTCCTGTCTCTCGTTGGTGGCGGGATTCGGGAAGACTCCGCGGGGACTTTTGCGCAGGTAGACGTAACAACCATTGCCTTCTTTCCTGGAGCGATGCTAATAAAGCGGGCTGCTAGAAATAGCCTGTGGACCAAGCACATCTTGGTTTCGTCCCCCGCCGAAGCATTGGGTTCTCGTGGATGGAACCTTCTTTCAAACCATGCTTCTTATGCACAAATCAGCGCTTTGGATCCGGGGGAGCGACGGAAATCACTTTTTTGCGCGGGAACTACGTATTTTGTGAAAGTCCCTGGATAGCCCAACACGACAATCGTACCTTGAGCCGACGGATGTCGCGTTGGCACCCCCCGGGGCATGGGCTTCCAGCTTCCGCACAGAATTCGGGTTGGCAGTTGGTGAGAAACGCAGTCAAATAAAACTGTCATCGTAAGTTCGCTGCAGTCCAGGCCTATGTGGCGTGCTGTGGAATACTTCTGATCCGCGAAACCGCCACAGCAGGGAAACGGTATGCGGTAAACAACTGCAAGAATCGGCCAAGGTGGGAGAAGGAAGCCTGCTCATGTGATGAAGAGTCACGTGTAATATCTTCAGGTGGGGCGAAGGAGACCCCGCTTATAAAGTCCCCTATCAAATCGTAGCAGTCCACAGATGATCTTAGGCCCCCAACGCACCCTCTCTATTGTTGCGTCTCCCGCCATACGCAGTTGACGCATCTCAGCTGTCTTTGCAGTGAGTCATTTCATCGGCTGGCGTTTTGCGTTTCAATATGTGAGCGATGCGCAAGAAAGAGCCATCACAATCGGACGTGTTGCTGACGTAGCGCGTGTAGACACTACTGGACCGGGAGGACGCGGCGTCGAGTGCACAACGACAATCATGAGTTCCAGAAAGTCTGACTTGTGTGCTGACGGATGCAGGCCGTCGAGACACCAAGAGCCTGATTCGTCTTGGTTGAACACTGGTTCAGCTCTCTTTCCTCATTTCACCCATCTCAACGCGAACGACCTTGGTAGCAACCTCAGGTTGGCAGCGAAAGACATCGAAGAGACTGCGAACCGCTCGGAGGCCACTAGTCCGACACAGATACTCCGAAAATACCGATGCCTGCCTTGTTCACGCCCGCAAGAACTCGTATCTGCGTTCGTTCGGAGATGGATTGATCCTAGGACGTCTTGCCCCACCAGGAGAGACGCCTTTGCGCTGGTTATCATGGGCCTTGGCCAACCTTGCCAACAGGAGCAAGTGACCTGGACAGGGATCGGTCCGGCACCTACCTTTGCAGCTAAACCTGACATCAGCTATATGAGGCTGGCTATTGACATCATGGTCGATCGGGAGCGTGGGAATACCCTTGAAGATGCTCAAATATATTTCCTGGTGGCCCTCTACGCCTTTCACAATGGCGTGTACACTGAATGCAGTCGGCTGCTGCCACGAGCCATCCGAATTCTTCGTTGTATGTGGAAATGGTGAGGATTGAGAGACGAAAGATGACTGCCGCGGCTAACTATGTTCCAGGCACGCCGGCGTGGTGTAGTGGCATACATCTGGCAAGGCCTCTGGAGCCCAGAGGTCGCTGGTTCGATTCCAGCCGCTGGCAACTGCTTTAACTACCTGTGGGAAGGGTAGGGCAGAGCCCACCATGCGGGGCCTAAGACCCTTTCTGGGCCTTCGCCAGGGTTTTCTCATACCCACACCCTCCGACCAAGAAAAAGTGGATATGCGGCGAGTACACGTCGTCAACCTAGTACTGGGGCAGGAATGGTCTTGTGCGAATCAGAACATGTACGAGGGTTTTAGCCCTCTCCGGACATATACAATGAAACTGGGGCACCAGTGGGAACCAGGGACAGATAGAACGCATAGTAGCCATAAGGCACGATTTGGAGGACGATCTGAACTGTATCTAGCAATAGTTACAGGGCTACGGCTCTCCACGCCATATACCCTTCGGGAGGTCTGCCGCAAGGGCGGCTGCGCCCTTGCCGCCACGGCGTTAAACAATAAACAAACAAACAAACAAACAAACAAACTATGTTCCAGGCACGACCTTATCTGGTCTCGAAGCGACAGAGATTGGTTCGTGATGGCCACCTTTGCCAGTTGTATCTACCTCGAGATGTATATGATAATCCGGCGGTGTTGGCCTGTGTTCCTGGTGTGTTTTATGGTTGGGCTTGTGTTGTTCATTGCCGCTTGAAGGCGGGCTGAATTCTTGTCCGGCGCGACTGAATATACCATTTCTCCTCGGCCATGAGTGCAAAAGCGAGTCGAGCCTAGTGCCAAGCAGCAAAGTGATTCGAGAAATGCCTGCTTCAAGGATTGGTATTGGCGCGGAAATCAGTGGATGGCTGTCCTGAGTCATGAATAGCGCTGTTAACTGCCACTGCGAGCCTCATCCGTGGCCGTCAGAGGAGCCCGACGGAGACGACGTACAGCACCACGCCGAGGGGCTCTCGTCATTCAGACAACATGTCATGCGGGGGATAGCCAACGGGTGCAGACTCACGTAGGTGTCCCATGCGAGGGCGACGCAAAACCAGACGAAAGCCGGGACTGGCGTTGGCAACGGTCACTCGGCTGGCTGCGGGGCGCTGGGGAGCTTGTACGAGCCCGGCCCTCGATTGGGCCACTGCGCCAAGCAATTTGAACGTCCTAAAGCGTCTCGCACGCCAGAACGGCTGTTGGCTGCGCTCCGCGCCACGGCGGCCTTGGTTGCGGTAGCCACGGAGCCAGTTTGCGATCCTCTGGAAGAGCACCGGTGTGCAAGGATGATTACTCGGCCGAGCCCCACCCACCTCGAGATCAGCAAAGTGACCTGTCCCCCGTCGCGAGAGTCTCACACACCCTAGCTCGCTCCGTCAGGGACCTCTTCGATGGGGCTGGGTACGCACGAAAGTGTTCTTCCAGGAAGTAAGGTACGAGCGGGCCCGCATGGTGCCACCGTACGAGTCGCCCTGCAAGGTGCCCCGCCTGTGGATGACAGGGGAGGTGTGAGATCTGTTTTCTGCTGTTGGTGCTCCAGGCGAGCGTCAATGCAGGCTCCGGACAAGGGTGCGAACAGGCCTACTACCCAGTACCACCGTCTGTGGAGCCATTTGTTACTGCGTGCACCCTCGAAGCTCTGACCAACACTCCACCGACGGAGGTCCCACTGGATTAAGATGAACTGCGGGCCGGCAGGGGGCACCGGCCATCCCGTCGGTCTTTGCAATATGTCCGTGGGGCGAGCTCATTGGCCGGAACAGGGCCGTCAACGGCACGTCTCCGCCCCCATTCTCCACAACCAAACCTTGTCGCGAATTATTGGTGATCGAAAGTGCTGTGTTGCTTGGTGTGCGTCTCGGCTGCGCAGACCAATGCGTATCGCCCAGGGTCAGCTGGGCCCTTGCCAGACGCAGACAAGATGGCATCTGTGAAGCCAATATCCCTGTTCTGTCAAAGGCACCAGCAGTGAATGATTACCGGCGAAGGATGAAACATCCAGACCGATCTGTACAGGTGCAAATTTTGCGAATTAGATCCCGGGCATTTCGGAGGCCAGGTCAAGCTCTTGGTTGGAACAGTTAACAACCGTCACTACTTATACGACATCTCTGACTGTCCCGAACCTTTTTATCAGTCGTTGTAACCTGCTCTTCTCGATCGTCTACATCACGCGAACTTCTCATCTCCCTCGGTCTCATTGCTCAACGTCTTTGTCATGCTCAAGCCAACATACTATGGACTTGCACGAACAGTCGCAGATGTCAACGCTGTCTTCAAGGCTTGCCAGAATGGTCGATGTTCCGCTATCCGGCGCGTGCTGAAGCCAATGGAGAAACGTTCAATTGGCGAAGCAGTTCAGCCAGGCTGGATTCTGGTCTGGGATGCGAATGCCTCGGATATGCTCAACTGGACGGACGGACGCCATTGGAGCTCAGCTTATCTGTCCGGACCTTTTACCACCTATCATGAATTAAATACTGGAAGCAAAAGCCCACGAGAGGTTTTGCCGGGCGGCCTCACCAGGCAGACTTTGAGGATGCAGATGTCTGATGGCACTTGGCTGCATCTCGTTCAATACTACGATGAGAAGTTCAGGGGGTCGAATCCTTCAGCACCCAGCGACGACCCATACCTCTCTGATACCTCGCCAAGTACCAGTCTTTCTCACACGCAAATATTGAGCATCAGTAAGGCCCAGGATAACCGCCATTACCTTCGCTCCACTGAGCATAACTCGTCTGGGATGAACTCAAATCTTTTCGCCGCGCAGCAGCAGCATCCGGCACCCGCCGAGACCTCAGCCACCCGGATTTGTCGGGTTTCGCAGCAAGAAGCTGTGAACAACTACAGCAATCATGCCATATCTATGCCAGCGCTTCTCGCGAACAACCACTCCATAATGATGACGGAGGCTGTGTCAGACTCCCTTATCGACCCCCAAATTTGGGCTCTTACCGCCTTACAGGCGATGGAAAACAGCCGAACGTGCGCTGCGTTCTCAAGTGAGCAGAATCGACTTCTAGAGAAGTCAGCTCCAGGAAACGACCAGAACCAAACAACGAAGTCTGAAGCATTCAACGCATCATCTCCTGTATCCAGAGGGCACGACTGGGAGCCGTACTCGTGTCCCCACTGTGCTAAGTCATTTCAGGGTGGCGCACGTCTCCGTCGTCATATGAAAATTCACGAGAGCACTCAGTGGAAATGCTTTGAGCACCTCGATTTGGACGGTTTATTCCAAAAATGTCATCAGGATCATGCCCCAGTTTACCGGTGCGGTTGCTGTGGCCAATTCTTTCCCAGGATCGATGAAAAACATGAAGGGTTAGGATTGAATGATACTATCACCGCAGAGCGCGAGCAACGTCTATTGCACCTTCGAGACAACCACAAGTTCACACGATGTCGATTCGGACAACATGGGAGATCGTGTAATGTGTGGTCTAATTTTCGAAAGCATTTGAAGATCGTTCATGGTGTGCAAGTGGGGTTTATGGAAGGCAAGGTTTTACAGGCTGTTTTCAGTCTTCGAGCACAACCACTCGTAAGCTTATAGACGTGAAGAGTAAGCCGCTTAATGACACAGCGATCTGACCTGCGACTTTAGAGTAATAATCACCCTCCAAGCTTGTTGGCTGAAGCCGACACCGGGATGATTGAATAGCTGCACAAGTTTTGGGGTTTCATGATGGACTGTAAAGGACTCTCGGTGAAAGGCTGAGAACATGGGAAGTAATGACGGAGAAATATCGTTCACCAGGTTTATTCGGCAATGCTCAAGGGAGAGAATTACGTGCTACAGAGAGCTGGATTCAGAAGACTTTTCGCCTTAAACGTTGCTGGGCTGTCTCTCTAGATGCCTGGTCTAGATCATAGGAATTCTCACTACTCTGCGTGGAGACAATTTCTAGTTGGGACTTGGATGTGAACAGCACGGCTGCAAAGTAGGCACCAGAACAATAGTTAATCAGGTCTTTCCAATGCCTGCCACACTATAGCAGCTTGATAGATGAGCATCTTTGTCCCGACCATGTTCTCTTGGAGGCAGTCAGATCGTCGCGAAAGCCACTCTCAGGCGGTACGCTGCGGGTCATCAAGCGCTGGCCTTCCAACAGAATCTCCAACACAATTTCCTTCGTCTCAGCATGTCTGAGGCACAAGCGAACACCCTTCTCTTGCAAAGGCTTCCAAACAGCTGAGAATTCTGACTGATGACGATTGGCCCATTTTGTAAGCTCGGGTAGTGTTTCGGTAATAGGCCGAGCTTCCGTTGTGAGCACCGCCATTCTATTCGTCACCAATGACCAGTTGACAGTGTTCGTCGCATTCGCGTCGTGCCTGAGGAAGTCGTCCAAGTCGATCGTGACAAACCGCAAACGAGGCAGCTTTTGCAGCAAAGAATTGTCACACGACATGATGGCTGTCAGGGACTGGACGTTCACAATTTGAAGACACTCGAGAGCGGTACTACCTTGAAGCGCTGCGCACATCATCTGCTGTCTCAGGACTTGCGTCCAAGTCAGGCACTCCTTCTTATTTGGCTCAGGTGCGTACCAGTGCCCCGTGTCTGGGTTTTGTTTGAATGGTGACTCCAAAGGAAGCTGAAAAGTGTCTTTAGGGAGTACAACCACTCGTGTCTTCTTTGAATACAGATGCAGTCGTCGAACCTCTCCAAGGAAGGCTTCGTCGACGCCTTTGGAGGTGATGGAAACGGCAATGTCCGTATTGCGGTTCGAAAGCGCCTTTGTGCTCGATTCAGAGACTGCCAAGATACCGAATCCATCCTTATTCTTGTCCATAAGTACCATCCACTGGATAGATTCGCTTGATCTTTCGATCTCGGCTACCAGACACCTGATGGAATCCTGTAGATCGTTTGCTCCAGCCTTCGCAACAATTAGTCTTGGCAACTATGGAGAGATGGGAGTGTTCCTGTCGAATGCGCGTGGAAGGGTGGCGACAGAGGTGCAAAGCTTACCATCGGCATTGTCAAGGAGTATGGAACAAGGGCGGTGCCCAGACGTTGGATCCGTAGAATGAGTGAGACGGTTGAGTGTAAGTGTCCTAGACACGCGTTGACTTCAAAATCGAAGACCGGTCATTGCGAGAGGGGATAACGACTGATTTATGGCAGCATGGCCTACCTTAGAGTATTGTGGGCGACTCTTGTATCGGTTTGATGAGCATGCTCCCCTGGGGGCGGAAGCTAGGAAGAGAAAACTCGCGCAGCATTCCTGGGGCGACATAGGCCCCATACTGTAACACACGATGGAGTCGTATTTCCCAGCGACTCTAGCTCTGACAACCCGCCAGCCCAGTCGACTCCGCAACGACTCCCTTGCCAAACGATATCGTTTAGTCGAGCCCGGCATGCCGCGACCAGACGAAGACATGGATCGGCGTTTGTCAGTCGATAAACGGACCAAGCTAGTGGCAGCCGAAGACGGCTGATCCGTGGAGCAGATGGACAGGCGTGGCGCGAGCTGGACACCACCCAAGCCGTAAGGGGGCAGGGCGTTGACAATTCATGGGTAACTGCAAACACACCCCCTTCCGGCCAATCTAGAAACGAGCACCATCCACCCCAGTACCCTGTCAAGGAGCTGCGAGGGCTCACAGTACATTGTGCCCCGCCACGAGATCATTCAGGTACTTGGAAATCGCTCCTCGTAGGGCCTGGCCATGCTCAGGTCCCCTCCACGCTCTCAACGGACCCACGCGCTGGCCCTGAACCGGTGGCACTCGTGGAACAACCCCGTCTCTGAGCGGTCGCCTCGTCTAGAACCTCACAGTCGCGATCGCTGTGGTTGCCCCGGCTGTGCTGGCAAGACACCACGGGTCCGTTGCTGTTGCTGTCCAGGCTTCTGTGATCTATGCAAGCCTCATGTATCAGACGAAGCAATCTTGAAACCGTATGACGGAGGCGACAGACGAGATAATTTATTGGTAGCAAGATGCGAACTTGAAGTCTTACGACTTGTGACTGATACAATTCTCTAGAGTCCTCCGCGTGTTAACGAAGGCTCCACCGTTATCACCACCCAACCCAGTTTCGCAGCTTGGACCAAACGATTTCAAAGGTCACTTGACAGCCCTCAATAAATGTTGGGTTGGGGAGAACTTTGAAATCAGTGTGGTTCTTCGGAATCTCCGTAACGTCTACACCTTCCCTCTCCAGGAATTCCAACCACTTCTGCAGTTGGTCTTCTGTGGCCGTTTCAAGCCTAGAGACTGCATTGCGTCAGCAAAATCTTGACTTCGGCCCATTATATGATGGCTCTCACGTCTTTCTTTGTGTAATTTAACTGCCTTTCCCCCATATTCGCTGCGTTCTTCTTCAAAATCGAGCCATGCGGGGTTGCAAAAGAGAAGGTCGAATTTGAGTGGTTTCTGGTAGAGCGGCGGGTCGGCAGTAAGCCAATAGTCAATACTCGTCAGGAACCTCGACAACATTTGGAGTACTCATTCATAGATTGAGGAAGCCGGCTGTAACTGACTTTCAGAGGAGAGCAACAGGAATTGGTTAGCACAAAACACCAGCGTACATTGTACAATTTCTAGTGGGTGATCTTTTCTAAGCACCCACCTTCTTCAGGCACACCAATCTACTTTCCGCAAGCGGGAATACTGAGCCTTGATCCTGGCCAGTTTCTTTATCCCAAGTCCATGACCACGGCCGGGAATAATTCTTTGCCATGCCGTGGCATCTAATTGAAGACACCTAGCGCTCGAAGCTCAGTTAAATCCCCCCTCGTCATCTCTCCTTTCTGTTCGCCATGGATAGTACTCATTCCGCGGCCACTGTGGCTGTTGGCTCTGTCACCTCACTCGTCGCCCTCGTCACAGCCAGTGTCGCATGTCGTCGCCTCTGTCGATGTCCCCGTTCTCTTGCATGCAGCTCATTCCTTCTGGCTCATGCCATCGGTACCGCGGTCTTCTGCGTGCTCTTCATTCAGTGGTTTACGCATGGGAGGCAGTGGACCATCCCCCTCCTCGCCCAAGCCGCATGCCTAAACGCAACACAGGTAGAGTCTTTTCACATTCAAGCGCATCGAGTCTGACGAGAATATGCAGTTGATCCTTCAGGGCCACAGACGGCGTACGCCCGAGACGCGACTCTTCCTCGTCGCAAATCTCACCTGTGGGGTCACTTTTGTTGTGACGTCCGCGATCGCCAGAAGCTACTCGCCATCGTTTCTTTTGCATCCCTTGACACTTGTTCTTTCTGGTAGTGGCATCTGGTCGGCATGGTCTTTCAGAAGCCCTCTCCGCGAGGCGTTGATGTCGCCTCGGTGCAACGGTGTTTGGTTTCTCGTCACCAGCTACACGCTGCTGGCATGCCACGGACTCTTTGTCCTGGCACCCCTCGCTGCTCTTTTCGAGGACGTCGTATCCTCGTATCTGGTACGTCTCCCCTAACAATAGAAGCCTTTGCTGAGTTTGTGTTGTGAAGGCTGTCTTTTGGCTCACCCTGCCGGCAAACGCCTTTCTCGCATGCTGCCGGGTCTATGGTGTGTTATGGCACAGCAACAGGGGTCGAGTCTATATGAAGAACATAGTGTAGTTTTCCAATAAGCAGCTAAGCATGGAAGCTGAGTCCGGATGTTGTGATGATGTTGCGGGACTTGAAAAGGGTGCGGTCTAGCGGAAGACATGATGGAGCAGGTACGTCGTAGACTGCACAAGATTCTCGGGTCTAGCGATTGCGAACACAGGGCCACATGCTTGAAAACACAGGTGCGAATTGCATTTCTTGTATGTACAAATATTACTATATTTTCTTATCGTATCATCATGGAACCATCTCGGCCTATTCTGATCCGCAGCTCATTATGAGCCGGTGTATGACCTACGAAACCCGGGCGACCCTGCGTATCAAATAATGCTCCAGGCATCTCGTGGCCACGTATATCACCAGCCCTTTGAGTGGTAATCCTTGGAATAGTACTCGGAGACGTACTGGGGAAGATCCTCATTGTTGTTCATGTAGGTCTTCTCGGAGTTCTGATTCAGATTCGTGACGTCGGGGGAGGTATGACGGCGCTTAAGGACTGCGTTGGCAGTAGAGCACTTTTGTTGACGCTCCCAGAGCAGGTTCCGTCGGAGAGACTCAGTAAGCTTCGTCGCGAGCATGTTGCGTCGTGTGGTTCTGGGGGATGTGGGGATCAACGGACAGCTTTCGCTGGGTCTTGCGAGGATAGGCTGAGCCGCGGACCGGGGCACCTTGACGATGGACTTCGGAGGCGACGAGCGGCTGCCACGCGTCATCATCAAAGGAGCATCGTCGGAATCGTTTGGAGAGACAGCCAAGGTAGGCGGGGCTGGGTGGCTGGTGCGATTCCAAGGCAGTGCCGAAGTAGACTGAGAGGGAACGTTGCCAGCCCGGCCGCGTTCTCCCTGCTGTTCGATCATGAGGGTAATGAGAGAGCCGCGCGAGGTCAGGTTGACCTTGGAGTCGACGCGCTGAAAGAAGGTCTTCTCGTCAATGCTAGACTTGTTGCTTTCTTCGATCGCGTCTTCCCAGTCGGAAGAATCCTCCTCGTCGTCAATGGCGCTCTCGTCGACGTAGTCGGTGTCCGAGTTGTCAGAGGAAGTGCCGCTAGTGGCGTCCTTTGGGTTTTCTGACGCAGCGCGAGAAGCTGAGGCTTGCGAGGAAGAGATATTGCCGTCGGTAGTGTTGTGGGATTTGTTTCCATATTGCGGAGCGTCTGGGGAGTTCTCCTGTTCTGGAGAGGGAATAGGAGTGACAGACAGTGATGCAAGCGCCGTGGCGGGCATCTTCGGGGACATGTGAGGTGTGATGATCTCGTGTGCGGATGGGGAGAGATGCTCATTCCCACAGCTAGTGGAATCCTCTCTTCGAACGAGAGGCCGTGTATGGCTAGGACCATCGTTCCATTGAATACCGGAGGTTTCGTCTTCATTTTTCGATTCGACACTTCTGGAAAGCGGCGGTGGTTCTTGGAGGAGTTAGCTACTGATCTGAATGATCTCCAGAATTGGCTTCCTTACGACTCAGCATGCTATGAACGTTGTGAGAATCCATGTGATCAACGTCGTAAAAGGCACTGGAGTCCACGATTGGGTAAGTACCGAGAGGACAATACATGGCGAAAGGCGATTGTTTGCGATAGCTCAAAAGAGTGGTAAGCTGGCGAATGACGCATCTACATCAACATCATGCTTCATGACGCCAATCGGGGCCAGTCGCATTGAAGTATGTGGATGTGCCACCACCAGAGACACCGGCGGTGACATGTCAGATACCCTTGCTCGCGAAAAGAAACGCCGTACGCAGCTGCTGTCGAGAATGGAAAGACGCGTCTCGTGGTGCGTGTGATGGAATTAGCAATGGTAACGCTGTTGCCCGCCGGCACGCTCCTTGTCACAGCTTGACTGTCTTGTACTAGCCTACGCGGGAGTGTGGGGACGGCGGACAGAGTGGTGGGTGGTGCTCACTAGCTGTGCGGGGCTGTCCTCATTTCCCCGACCGGGCGCCGATGACCAGTTTGCGGAGAGCCATCGCGCTATCGACGGGGAGGATTCAGCCGATGGACAGGCGCGACTGTCGTGGGGGTCGCATGTGGATGGCGTTGCTTCGTGAGGTGTCTGGGCCTTTGTGATCGTCGCAAGTTGTGCCCTCGGCTTTGGCGCTGGTCCGCTTCTCAGAGGTCGAGTATGTCAGCTCCCGGGACCCCCATCAGCGTTGTCTGTCTCACCTTCCCTGCTTCCAAGTCGTATCCGCAGTGGTTGTCGTCGATCGCAGAACTCTGCTCTGCTCTGATTGTCCGCAGAAGGCAGTGTCAAGCGGATCAGACACAACACCTGGGCACGGCGTGCTTTTGTGTCTCTTCTACTCACAAGGCGTCCACGACGGTTCGCCATTCAACACCAGGCTGCGAGGCACCACGGTAGGCATACAGCAGTCGTGTGCGCTCACCGCCGCAGCTGCAGTCATC
Organism: Colletotrichum sidae; assembly: GCA_004367935.1. Classification (NCBI taxonomy): domain Eukaryota; kingdom Fungi; phylum Ascomycota; class Sordariomycetes; order Glomerellales; family Glomerellaceae; genus Colletotrichum; species Colletotrichum sidae. The sequence goes on from QAPF01000036.1 coordinate 134,452, forward strand.
ACTTTGGGTCGGGGCGAAGCAGGCCAGTCACGTTGGCATTCATCAGCAGGTCACATTCACAGTATTGCACATTCGGGGTGAACAAGGTCAATTCTGGAGAGCAGAGTGCTGCAGATACATGCGCCCGTTTCCCCTTCCTTCATCTCGTCGATCAACTCCAAGCCCCTGATTTCCACCCTAGCGGTTGTACTGTCCAGGGTCAGCAAGGTTCGCGTTCGGTCAGGCCTGTCACATACGACGACGCAATCTTCGCAACGCGCGCCATGGACGTTGACCCAGCCGGGGCAGTCCACGCCATGCTTGTATCTATTGACGCAGGGGTAGCGATCCATGATTCTTTTCGATGCTGCGGTCGCTCGCGTGTGGTGTGATTGGCTTGGAGGGTATGAAGTGTGATCGTGGTGAACTTGCGGAAGCCGGCACTCCTTCTGTCAGGACTCGCTCTCTTTATCACTCAGCTTGCGCTCTGAAGTCTTGCTTACCTGACTCGAGACATCCTCAACAGGATATTTCTCGCCCACGAATAAGAAAGTATCTTTGACGTGTCGCTCCCTCCAAGATACTCCAACAGTGGATGGCCGCATTCCGCAGCTAGCCGTCGAGTGCCCAACGGGCTGCCTGCGCCGGGCAGCAAAGGGGACGGCATGTCCGCGATTGGCTCAGTCACTGGCATGAGAACACCCATGGCGGTCGGCGAATGCGAAGCTCGCGGAAGCTGCGCTGGCCGTCGCTGCGCAAGACATGAAGTCGAAAGAGGCTCCATCGATTGGCCGGGCGTGGGGTTCCACCTGCATGCCAAAAGCGGGCCGCGTGTGGGACGCTAAAACGTGAGATGAGCTCCCCACGTTGTGTGCCGGAGGGCCGCGAGCACGGGGCAAGTCTGTCGCACCCCTCCATCCCAAGCCCTCTGGAGGTCGCCTAGACGCACACCATGCTGTGCGTTGTGCTTTCACACCCATCCACCGTAGCACTTGCTGACCGGTGCACTCCCCCACCCACTTCATCTGACCGGTCAGGGATCCCCACACAAGCTACAGTTGTTGCCCTGCAGAAAAGCTCGAGCCCCTCGGCCAAAGTCACTCGCCCCAGCTGAGGGCGGCCGCTGTGCCAAGCGTACATGAGAGCCCCAATTTGGGCTAGGCTCAAAATGCCCACACCCGTGCGTCGATGCTGGCCCGTTGCGCCCGCAAAAGCTGTTGTCGTCTTGTCACCATGGCCTCTAAATTGATCTTCGGTCGATTCCATCGGATCGTCGCAAGGTGATAAGCTGGAGAAGGCGACAATTTTTTTCTTTCTGTTTATTTCTCTCTTCCGACTCTCCCAGTCTATGCCAAGTGACAGCCGGCCGTAGATTGTCTGTCGAGGTGGCCAAAAAGCGTTTGAGAATAATTAATGTTCATGTCTACGAGCACAGATCATCCCACCCAAAGAGAACCCAATTGCGTCCTGCCGACGGCATCATGTCTCTTCAGCCCCCCTGGGATTCCAGTGCCATAGCGGACAGACTCGTTTCCTTACGCAGCTGTCTTCTTCAAGCTCGTCCCGAGACCTTTTGTTATTCGGATTTGGCGTCGTCCCCCGGATAGTGTGCCTGTGACAGTCAGTTTCTAGTCATCAGCCAACGAGACTGGACGTACAGTAACGCCTTGCCAACGCCGTTCCAGGCAAGGAAGTGTGCGAGAGTGTCAGAGCTGCTTTGTGTCTCCTCGCCAGCCAGGCCATTCCAGCCATGTATCTTACCCTGCGCAATCTCACGCGCTAGTCCCGGTTCATCCGGATAGAAAGCATCGATGTGACGTGTGTTTTCAATCCCGATTTCCTGCATCATCCGTTCGACTCTACGGATCTCGTCTTGCTCCATCCTACTCAACGTTTTCCTCGTCCGACTGGCAGATGATGGCGCGCGATTCAGGTCCGGTACGGCGACCTGAATATCGACCGTTGCGCCGGGTTGGAGAAGACTAACAGCCCTGAGGTTTAGCGTGTGTCTCACTCGTGCTCGCATCGTAGGTGGTACCTGTATAATTTGTCCAAAAGACGCCGCGTAATGGAAGTTCCGACAGCACAAAAAAGTACATAATCGAAATGGTCTCCGTTACCGACGTCGTTCTCGTCCCTGTCATTGTCAGCAGGCAAAGTGACAAGAACTGGGTGGCATACATATACTCCGTGAATTCGAACTCCCCCGAGTCGTCCTGGCATTTTTCGAAGTATCCGGCCATCAGTCTGGAAAAGCGATCGCCGATAATAACTGTTAAATGTGTGATGTCCGGGTCCGACAGTTCAAAATGTTGCAATCGACGCTTTAGCATTTCCATGTTAAGTGCGTTGTCGTCGTCGTCGTCGCGTCTTTCTGAGAATTCTTGCGTGGTGGCATCGCGGTTGTCTGAGCAGTAGCCCTCGTCATCGTTGCGGTTGTCTCCCATGATGTCGTCTATGTCCAGTATTTTGCTGAGACTCACTGAGAATATGATTCCCGGCTGTACAGCTCCTGTCGAGAACTGAACAGTCTTATAAGGCACTGACAGTGGTGCACGGCCTCATCGCTCATTTCACTCCTCGACAGCCAATTACCGGTGGCGGGTCTCGGCTCGCCCACTGCTAATTCTAGGCCCCTAACTAACATGAACCAAAAGCTGCTTTCAGGGGTCCTTGGGACGGTGACGACGGAGCCAAAACAGTCCGTCAAAGAGCTCCTAACGCATTCAGAGTATTGCCGTCAGCTGTCCTGGTCAAGAGTGGAAGCTGGATTGCCACTATTCTAGACGGACATTCGATCTTGACCGAAATGGCCCCCAACTGGAGCGTCCAGGTGGTTCGCAAACGTCTTGGCACAGGAAAGTAACGCGTAGCTCGCCGCAGAAGAGCCAAGGCATCCCACCGACATATAAGCAGTGGAGTCCCCGCCCGCCTTCGTAGCCCATAAATCGAAGGATTGTTGCTACACAGCTGACATTGACGCTTAAGCATCTGACTTTTGCAGTTCTCGTTACTGTGCTCGAATAGGCGCGCAATAATCAAAAACATATAAACGCTCACCATATGTGGCGGATGCGGTTGTTCAGTATTAAGATGTGAGAATAATTAGGGGGTTTTCTTGAACCATGTACCTGCCGGCCTTTTGGCAGCCACTCCCGAGATCCTAGGGGTACTGGCGCCGGCCACCAACTCATTCTCTCATAGATTCACAATCCTACAACTCCCACGGCCGAGGCATCCATTTTGCTGAGATGGAATAGCTTGAAAACTATCAGTCTTGAAAGCCCTTTGGCGAAGGATAAGAGAAACTTACTAGTTGCAATAAGCATGGATGGTGGTGTCCTCGGTTTCTTTCCTTGCTTTCTTGATGAGCTCGTCGTCCAATGCCTGTCTTTCTCCGGCGAGAGCCACCCTCGCTTTTATGAACTCGTTCATGGTTATGGCGAACCAGTCTCCAATGATCTTCTCTTTTTCATCGTCGGAATACTTATTGATGGGAAGCTTCCGGTGAACGGTCGACACGATCATCCCGATCTTTTCGAGGTCCTGCGTGATGGTGAAAGGATCGCTGATTGGCTCTTTTGACGTCGTTGGAGGTTCCCACAACATCCGCGACAATTTCAGTAGCGCAGAATCTTCTTGCAGGCTGCCATCGTCGCTCGAAGGAACCATGCCGACTATTTCTATCCTTAACTCACCTGCAGCTGCCAGGCAATGTTGCACATTTCCACGAAACTCTGGCCAATTGTTCATGTATCCGATCTCTCGCGAGTGTATCAGGTCGTATTTTCTTTTTTCCTTCCACAAGGCGTGCTGATCGACTTCAAGAACGACGTTGTGCGGGAGGGTGCGGCTACGGACTGTCAGCCCTGAGGTAAATGCAGTAGTCGATTACATACAGCGGCGGGTGCAGCAGCGGGTCACGGAATCCCACAATTTTGACTTCCGTCAATCGATGAGAAGCCATCTCCTCGGCTGTTTGAACGGCCCAGATTGCGCTATTTGTTGGAAAGGCCAGAATGTGCCTAGTTCGTTCTAAGAATGGAAGCGAAGACGAATATTCAGACAGTGTTCGATGTAGTAAGTCGTGTGCGTTTGCTAAGCGGTCCTGCAACGGCATTAGCATAGACACCCAACAGTAGCAGTCAGGTGGCACATTTTTCGGGTACTGATCAATTTCATGCCTATCGGTCATTGTGAAGCCTGACAACCTGCCACCTTCGGAATGAAGCAAATGAAAAAACGGGAAACCTTTGCGTTGTTCATATCAGTTCCACAGAAAGCATTATACCGGCCTCACTTTATGTAAAAGCCAGGCGATGCACCGATTAGTTGATAAATGTCAAATTTTGCTCTGATCCTTGTTTCCAACATGCAGGAGGTCCCGCAGGTTCTCTGCATCATGTGATGATATTGGAAACGATTGACAACGTTGTCATGGCGACATTGATTTCTTTACAGGGTATACCTGGAATTCTTTCACTCGAGATCCATCAGCGCGCCGTTCAGGAATGAGCTGCCTCGCAGAATCAGTTTTCGAGCGTCTGGACACCATCTCGAGGCTTACGTCCGACACTCTGACTGCGCTCCGCACACATTGGCTAGGGCCCGAAAATCCCTACGGAGTATCCAAATGATCGTTCGATCATAGAAGTGTCGAGCATTTGGATTCGCCATGCTGGAGTTCTTGGTGTCGTCACATAGGAAATGAGTCTTCGAAGCCATCATGGAACAAGGGTCACGATACGCGTCCGTCGCCGTGAAGTGTTGTAGCTTCCGCAGGCTCCCGATCTTAGATTGAAAGGCAGCTTTTATCAAGTTCTCAGCCGTACATATAACGAGCCTTCAGGTGCTTTTTGTTGACATCCAGAGTACGATGAGTAAAAGGACAAGACTTCACAAAGATACAGATCCATTGTGCTCAGTGTCGCACCCCTGGGTAGGCCGCCTTGCGGCCCACAGCCAGATTTCGTTGCTTCTTCAAACACATTATCCGGAATACGAGGCATGGTTCCGCGCGATGGCTCTACACCTCCAGAGCCCTTGGGGGTCTGGTGGCAGAGGGCAGACGCGTATCACTATGTAAATGCCGCATATCTACGACAGATACGGATAGTAATCTGTGAACGCCGCAACGTTCGTATTGCCTACACGGTAAACTTCCTATGACATCCCGATCCATTCTGCCCCCTTGAATCATGGCTTTTCCTCGATTGAACACTCATCACACTGTCGCGTTTCAGTCGTCAACCGCAAAGCCTGCAACTAGCACCAGTACCCAGCGTCTTGGTGTGTCCAGCAATTCCGTGTGCAGGGTATGTGTCTCGCTGCCCGCAACTCCGTCCGCCAGATAAGACCAATTGTCTCCAACCTTTATGCTAAGATTGGGGAGGGGGAGGAGGGGAATGAGTCGGTTAGCTATGATGCCCGGTTGGCTCTAAGTGACATCGTCCTGCTACCCCTGAATGTGGGCAGCAGAGTCACCATGATTGCTCCGCACCACGATAATTAGTGAACACGGACACTCTTCTGAGGACTCTGTCTCGTTTCCATAGGCCTCTCACGTGCACCCACCCCAATTTGCTTGTTTTCGGGGGCAAGGCAGTCAACACAACGAATAACTTAGTCCATCTGCGCGAAAGGCATCACTCTCTGTGGCCTCCGAGGTACAGGCAACAGGTCTCTGCGCCATTGCTGGCATTCGCAATGTTACGTGCGATGACTGCTTTGCTGTATTCAGGCTGGCTGTATGTGACATCCCTTGGCAAGAGCAGTGGTGCCACGGGGATCCATAGCGAGAAGTCAGCATGGAGAGAACAACGACCTGGCTGTGATGGCCCTGGAGCAACATCACTGGACTGGTGGTCCTGGCTAGCTGCTCCGAGTCGATGATCGCAGCGCCCTGCGGCCCCTGATCGGCCAACGCCCGCCTGCCCAGACCAGCGGACTGCCAGTCTGCACGCGTCGACCACCTCTTGAGCTGCCCCTGACGCTGCAGTCACCCCTCCCTGATGTCCGCCAGCCTGTCCCAGCGGCATCGGTCCCAGCCCATGAGGAGCCACGTCGCCACCAGTCGATGACCAACAGCCCCGCGCGAGCCCCTTTCCGAACGCCCCAGAGCGCCCGCGTCTCTCCCATCGACAGGTGCGAGCTGCTTGTAGACTGACTCGGCACGAGGGGCGACCTCAAGGCTGCCACTCCTCGTCCTGGAAGGTGTGCCGACGGCGATCGAGGGGACCCATTGGTCACGATACGCTGCGGGTGTCAGTGGCCTTGGGTCGGCCGCCCCTTTGCCGACGTGCTGTGCCGATGTAGAGCTGCAGTTGCCGATGGAAGGGCTTCAAGCACAGCAGAACCCGCCAACGCCGGCCACAGCAGCGGACGAGCGTCTAGATGCCACCAGAAGACCTCCACAGGGCCGGCGCACACTCATCCGGGGCGGTTACTCTCCCACCAAGAAACAAGGTCTTGGGAAGATGGCTTTTCATGTTTGGTTAACTCCATTATCAGAAGGTTCTGCTGCGAACAGAGCAGTAAGCTTTCTACTCTGCATACACCGCATAGCAGCCCTCACAAACGCCCTCTAGGAATATGTATGAAATCGCGGGAATCACAGAATACCGCAGTGGCACAGCACCTTAGCCAGACTACTACCCCGGTCGAGGCCCCTGAATGCCAGCCTGTCCATCACTCGCCGCGCACCTCAGCCTGATGAGACCAAGACCACCAACAGGAGGCAACGCCAGCAAAAACACAAACCCATAACCTATATGCGACAAAGCCAATGATCTGCGGATTGCAAGGCGCGTGCATATGTGCGCAGTTGCGGGATTCACGTCTCGTCACCTGCCCGCCTGCGTACGTTGCACTGCTGCTGCTTCAATCGAGAAGCCGCTATCTTCTCTTCCCTTCGCTATAAAATCATGACGGTGTGTTCAAAATCCTATAGACGTGTTATTCCTGCATCCCTTGTCAGTTGTTAGACCCAGTCAACAGTCAAGAAGCTATCACCGTCTGATCATGTTTTCCCAGGGGATCGGCGCGGACGGTTTGCACTCGCTGCAGAGCTCGTCGCCCCGGTACTCGAAGTGCGTCACGCACGGCTGGCAGCGCTTCTGGGTCCCGATGTACTTGTTGCACCAACGGGACACAATGTATCTCTTGTGAGAGCAGCGAAATTCGCGCTGCGTGTAGTCGCACATTTTTACTTGTCTGGGGGAGGAGAGATTGAGCTTCCAAAATGCAGTGAAGAGCAGCTATCTACTACGTGACGAGCATTTTAAGAGGCGACCCGGTACGCTGAGCTGCTCATTTCTGGCATGCCGCTGCAGGTTAGTGTTTCCGGCGATTGAGATCCAGTGCAGGGAGACAAGACGCAACCAGACCGGTCAACGCAGTCTGGGCCCCTCAAGGCTAGGCGAGTCAAATGCGAGGTAGGCCAAGCCCCAAAAGCAAGATCGACATGCCTGCCAGGGCCGTCACTGAACCACCAGAGGATGCGAGGGTGGATAATTCCAAGCCTGCCCGACCAGATATAGCGGATGGATGAGTGTGCATAGCTTCAGCTATAGCGAGCCAGCCAAGCGAGCCAGCCATTCGTCCTATCGGGCGGGCATGGAGCGATCATCGCGATCTTGACCCTGCTACATTGCGGAGTTGTGTGCGGGAATAAATGAGAAGCGGGCAAGCAGATGATCCCCTGAACAACGGGGCCGATGTCGAGCAGCAACTGCTGAGGGGCCTGAGCGCACCTGATCATCTCGCAATATTCGTACGGGCCATGGCCACCTGCTTGCCTGCCTCTTGCAAGCATGGGGCTGCTAAGATCTTTACGCTAGCTAAAGCATCTATGGCCACCCCTCAGCCGCTAAGAGCGATAGTCAGGCGCTCACTATACCTAATTTGGGCGGAGGACATGTCCTCCGCTTAGATCAGGACTAGCGTACCTTCCTGCCCACCCCCTGACAGGGCTTAGAATGCGCTAACTGCTTCAGGACGGAGGACATGTCCTCCGCCTAAATTTGGCCTAGCGACGGTAAACTCCAAACACACCCCTCCATCACACCACTACTACGTAGTATATTAGCTTCTAACCCCTTCAGGACGGAGGACATGTCCTCCGCCCAGGAACAGCATAGTCCGTCATCAGCTGCAGTCATCCCTTACTGGAGTTCGGACGCGTACAATTCCTGGCATCGAAGACGCCCAGTCCTCCATTCCCCAGCCCTGATTTCCAGAGCACAGCAGCCCCACCCTACGCTGATTCGAGCTACGCGCCCTGACGTCGCACCTGGCGCCGTCGTCGCGAAGTGGCATTCAACAGCTGCCCTCACACCTGCCCTCTTTTCACTCCTTTCACATACTGGTCGACGATTTTCATCTACCTTCCAGACCTCAAGCCAGTCATGCAGCAGCCTCACAGCACAACACACGACGCCCAAGACCATGCCAGCCTTCGCGGGCAGTTCCAGGACTTGCGGCGACCGTGCGGTGACACATCCTTTCAGTGCACAGGCGTCAGCCACGTTGATTCCGTCGTCACAAGCATTACCCATCAGCCGTCTCTTGTCGCGACGCCTTTCCCGCAACAGAGCTTATTATCTACCGCAGTCATGTCTTCCTATCCTGGCACGTCGGGTTTCTCAATCCACCAGTTTCAGCTCCTGCAACAAACCACAAGCGGCCAAGGAAAAAGAGACCACCAATCTCAGCTCCCGCAGCAAATAACGAAGGTCCAAGGAAAAAGAGACGACTTTTCAACGTTCCGCAATAGCATCCCACAGACGCCCCAGGCTTGGCTGGCAAAGAGGCACGATTTTGGTCTCACAACTACAGACGGCATTCGCGCAGCATTCCGCCGTCTGATCGTTTCAGATATCCCACAGCCATATTCGGCGACTTCAACCGTCCGGGATAATGTCAGACGCTACGTGACCAGCAAAAGCAGGCGCTCTGCATGCCTGTCTACAATTGAGGACGTCATCTTTCTCGGAGAGTGTGATATAGCGTTAGGACTCGGTGTCAACTTATCTAAGGTAAACAACGCTATGGAGAAGTATCTCTCCAGCTCTACTTCGAAGGACGTGTTACGACATTATCGAAAGGTTCCATGTAAGCTTTCGTCATGGATGATCGGCTTGTATGAGACTTGCGGATATGCCGCCTTCGAGTTATTTCTATACGGTACGCTTTCCACCTAAAAAGTGAAGGGGCAAGTGCTAAACAGCAGTTTAGCCAACAGGCCCATCTCTGGCTATGACCGCTTAGTAAGGTCTGCCAGCACCGACTCAGTCTTCCGCGCAGAGGCGCCGTCGCTGATACCAACCGAGGTGCGCAAGAAAGGCCTCCAAACGGATCTCGCGTTCTACCTCCCCTTCCTCATCTGGGCCAGCATCCTCCTCAATACGAAGATTGACTGCTTTGACGAACTACGCCGCCGCAACTTCCCACTCGCCGGCCACACCTCTGCCGACTTCAGGCGATGCCTCTCGTTCCTCCGCGAAGGCCGCCGCGAGATATCCCTCGCCCTAGCACAGTCCACACACAACGCCCAACCTGTTGAGATCGACGCCGCCGACACCAACGTTACACGCCGTAAACGCTCAGCGGGCCGTGGTCCGCAAGGCAGAGAAAAGCGAGCTCGCACTTGCCATCGCCCTCCGGACGACCCAGCCGCGCCGCATCATACGGCGAAGGAAGCAATCACGGAGAAGGGCGCGTCCGAGGACGACCTTGCAGGTGATTTCGATCGCCGACACCACGACGCAGCAGAAAACTTCTCGCACGGCGGAGCCCAGCAACTCGCGGCACCCCACCCTCCCTCACGAGCGGCCGGCTCCGGAAATGCTGTGCACTGCGATCTTACGTCGTTCGCTACTGGTTATGAGCCGCCAGGCTGTCCGCCGCTAGAGCAGTTCTCATACCCCCCAGAAGTCCCTCCAGAACTCCCTACACAAGGCCCTCCACAGGGGTATGTGTATGTCGCAGCCGACATCGACGTTCCCGTGGCTTCTTGCAATACCGGCCAGCTGGATAATGCTCCGGTCGGTCTCATGGGTAGCGTTTCTTCCGAGGGCGCTGTACAGGCTTGGACTCCGGAGAGCCATTGGGGCCCGTGCCCGGGTGGATTGGGCTGTTCGGCGGCCGGGGCGGGATCAGTCGGAACCATAATCCACACCGGATCGGGACAGATAGGTGGGGTTGAGCTATGCGTTGTACTGTGAGGTCGAGCAGCTGCTTGAACCTCTGGCCATATCGTGATTATGATCATAGTAATATCATGCGTTATGGCGCGTATTGAGACGCCCTCGCGCACTTGGTACCCAAGCGGCAGACCCCATGCTTCCCGTCCCGCCGCGTCTTGGTTGTTTCCGGGTGCAAATTCGACGGTGGTTTGAAGACCGCCGATGGGAATGAAAATGTCTGTGCTGCCCGGCCGACCTGTGATAGCGTAGCCGGCCTCGAGCTTGACCGCTCGTCGCCTCGATCGTACGTGGCCACATCGGAGTAGCGACTTCAACGTCTCTCTCTCTCGTTCGTCCGGTTAGCGTGGCGTCTCGACAGAGATTGCATCTACCTACGCGTTGATCTATTACCATTGTACACACGTCGCCAAGCGGCGCACACCACTGATAAACCTGACCTTTTGCGGCTGCCCAAACCCCGTGCTCGTCAAGCCCCAGTGGGAGAGGCTTTTCGGTGACCAGAACCTTTTCCGAGTAATCCGCGAGTCGGCATACTTCGTCTGTAAGTGTGAAAGCTTCGAAATTCTTGTTGTCCATTTTCGGCATGCGTAATCAGGGTGGTACGACCTCCGCAGTCCCTACCTGAGACGAAGAGCGGACCTTCGGTCACTTGGCGATGTTGACAGTTTGGGTACTGAGGGGTTTGGATGATCGGCCCCACGAGGGACGTCGGGTGCGGAAGAACCATGCTCCGCGCGCGACGTCAGCACGTCAAGCCATGTCAACCAAGAGCTGTTCCCTAAATCAAACGACCAGCACGCCAACCGCCCGGTCGCTCACCCCGGGAGGCGCCCAAGAGAAACGAACCAAATACGAAGCGCCGAGCAGCCAGCCACTGATAGCCTACCGAACTACCTTCCCGAATTGAGACTGCGTGTCGGCATGCTCTCCAGCGATGAAACCTACACCGCGGGTCGGACGATAGACTAGGGTTGATGGCAACAGAGATGGATTGATATAGCCTGTCAATCCTAAGGCAGATCGGCATTGATTTTGAAGATAGAGGCGGTCGGTGTTGTCACGCGACAGGGCATGCGCCAGTCTTACGAACGCACTTATCGCCCAGCGGAGCGGTTCTTCGTTGCTACAGTTGTGCTTACAGCACGTCGCGTCGGCGGATTGCTTTGCTGGAACGGTTGAGTCGCGCAGTCGCAAGTGCGAATTGGACTCAGAAATTACGACGAGCTTCGTTAGGAAGGGGTGGACGACCGCCAGCATGGGACGCTGCTGTTAGCTGTGCGACTAGAGCTGGTGCAGAAGCCCGTGTAAGGTTCACATGACGATGCCGAGGAGTGATATATGGGTTACGGAGAGCTCGGCCCGGCAAGGAACACGCAAAGATATAGACCAGTATACATCAGCTACGGTATGGAATGAACTTGCGAAAGTGCCTGGATATGAAGTATGTTGATAGCTAACCGTTACTAATGCTCAAGCTATGGGTAAAACAAGAAGCGTCGTCGCGCCATCAACCGGTCATTCATCCCCAAGTCCAAACGAATGGTCTTGGTCGATTGCGTTGCATAAGAAGTCGCGGCACACGGTGTAAGCTGCTGTCGAGCTGCGTGTACAATGACCTGTGGAGTCGTCTGACCCAAACCACCGTCGCAGTCTCTTGCGGTTGATTATGAGACAAAGGCCTGGCGAGAATGAGCAGTGGCGCAGTGAGTTCAGGTTCACAGACCAACCTTTACACTTCCATCTCACAGTTTAATAACTACTTCGGGGCCAGGGATACTGCCAGATGACGTGCTCGTGGATGGGTCTACGCCGGACATGTTGAAGTCTTTGAAGATGGTAACAAAAACTGAGTGACAGGATGCCTGGCGTGTGTAGGTGTCGGTATGAATGAGAAGTGGAGGGTACGGCCTGGGAATCTCCATCGACACAACTGGGCGAACACCCAGTCTTTTAAATTTTGATCCCTCTGTTGAGAATAGAGGATAAGACTCGACACGACCAAGCTGTCGTCCGGATCATAGCTCGATGCGATGGGCGGCCGTTGGACACGGCCGCAGCATGTTGCAGCAGGCGTCGTGCTGGTCCGCTGCGATCATGTATGCGGTCAGCGTTGGGACGTCGCTCTGCACGAACATGAAGTCCTGTCTCTCGGGTGAGTGTGTTGGGCCGATCCAGGGCCCTTGGAGGAACGGCCGCATGGCCAACGACGGCATACGGCAATGTTCACCAGGCGGTTGGTGTCGCTGGGAGGTATTTCCACGTTACAACCATGATGAGCTTGGGTGTTTGTCGACTTCCGCCCCTGGGAAGCATGCTCGGCATCTACTCGCTGATTGTTTGTCATTTACCCTGGACACATCAGGGATAAGTCTGCGGATCATAATTGGCCGTTATCCTCGTTGGTACAGCCCTTGTGGCTGTCTGTTCAAGCCCTTGTTGATGCATCAACAGGCCGGGAACTTTTCCAGCATCGTTTGTTTCAGTTTACAGTCGGGATATCAAGGCCAGTCGACGGTATCACACCTCGCTTTCCATTTGATCAAAAGAGATTTAATCCGCGAAGGCCCAGGCGATGCGGTTGTTGGCCAGCTCACTACCTGGAGAAGATAACACTTATTTTAGTAGTGCTTTTGCAGGGCCAATGAAATATGACATGCCGCCCTTCGGCAGTCTCTATGCGTACGCCGACATGAGGGTCTCTTTCCAGTCGTCGCGCCAGTCTAACCGGTAATGGAGAAGATGCCACCATACACTCCCAGAGAAGACCCATCATGCGGCCAGAGGACAACGAAATGGGCGACTGATCCAAGTCCTTGGCCATGGCTGATCGTAAATGTACTCCGTGCATGTTCCTCGAGAGACTAGTAGCCGTATTAGATCCAGTGTGTAAGGACAATCACGTTGTGATCCTCGTGTGTTGTATTAGTATAGCAGGCGCAAGCCAATGCATTAGAACCTTCATGCAGCCTTATCTAAGGCAGCACACAGGAAACACGGGAATACACTGTCTACATCTACAATGCAAGCCAGCGTGAGGTCGTCATATCTTTCGCGCTGAGAAACTGTCCATGGTGAAGTATGCCTAAGATGAGAGCAAATTCTCATTTAACGCGAAAACTAGCACTTGTACCAGGATGACAGTGATCTGGCGGGAATAATTTGATGTCGAAAATACTTTATGTTTTCGGGCGCCTTCCATTAGGTGCCCCGTCCATTAGGTGCCCCGTCCGCTTGGTACGTCCTCCATTTGGTGCGTCCTCCATTTGGTGCGTCCTCCATTTGGTGCGTCCTCCATTTGGTGCGTCCTCCATCTGGTGCGTCCTCCATTTGGTGCGTCCTCCATTTGGTGCGTCCTCCATTTGGTGCGTCCTCCATTTGGTGCGTCCTCCATTTGGTGCGTCCTTCATTTGGTGCGTCCTCCATTTCGTGCGTTCCCCACTTTTTAACACCCTGCATTTATTTCGTCTCCTGATTTAGACCGTGCGTCCTCCATTACACGCGTCCGCCATTTCGTGCGTCCTCTACTTCGTGCGTCCTCTACTTCGTGCGTCCTCTACTTCGTGCGTCCTCTACTTCGTGCGTCCTCTACTTCGTGCGTCCTCCGTTTCGTTTGCCTTCTAATTTCTGCATCCTCCTCCGCTTCCTTACCTTTCGTATTGAACTCATCCACTGCTGAAAGAATGGCTGATTGGCGCATTGGCACCATTGATCGTTTTGAGTGGGGCAAGCACAAACGTCCGGAGGCAATGTGTCGGTACGTCATGGAACACCGCCACGATATTTTCAAGAATCTTGACTTCAATGAATATCTGGCGACCGGACTCCAACTGCGGAAGACCGATTTTGATTTGCTGAAAATACTACCTGTCGATGCCGAGGGCGACCACAGCCAGTCTCAAGCAGATGACGCAAAGATCATGAAGTTATTGGTTTCACGAGCGGTTCGTGCGCAAGCAGAATCAACGAACAAATCCGGGACTTATGACCATGTTTGGAAAGCGCTATATAGCTTTGGGCGGAAATTGGGGACTAATTTACGTTGCCGCCTGTTGACTGGTAAGCACTATCACCCACATGATAAGGCATTTTTAGCATGGTTTGACATTTGGAGCATCGCAGACGCATACCATTATTTTGCAAAGGACCTCAGCGAACCCGACCGTCTAGAGTTGCAAGCCCACTGGATTGCGAAATTTTCATCAGGAAAGCTACGCAAGAGGCAACGAGTTGAGAAATTGCAACCGTTGGCTGCCAAAACGTCACTCGTCCAGCCTTTGCGTGGCTACATTGGCACGTTTCTGATGGTTGGACTCAATGGTTCATATACACGCCAACAGGACATCAATCATAAGCTCACATCGGGAGTCGAGATGCATTACCCGCGTGAAATGCAGCAGGACTTCCGATTACTTGTCACAATAGATCACTACACTGCAGAAGCTGTTCATAAGGCCTTATCTGGTCCGGTTACTCACCTAGTCGATTTTCTGGGCGATTGGCTTTTCCATGCAATGACGAACAGTCAGAGCTACAAAGCGAGCACCGAATACCTAGACCTTTACTCGTCCGGCTCTGATGGGGATATGACGCTTGAAGTTGCGCTGGACTTCGCAAGCGGAAATGCAATGGCCAGAACGACTTTTCCCGGGCTCTGATAGGAATACTATGCTCTCTTATACCACACCTTTTGGATCACAACGCTCTCATGCGGCTCAATCAGCGATTCTCCATCCTGTTTGGTGTTCAATGCTTCCAACGCCTCGCGTCCCTTGAGTATCCTGGCGTCATCAGCCCCTTTCCATTTCAAAGTATAGCCTTGCTCCTGTCCCTCGATCGTAAAGTACTCGACGTATTCGTATCCCTCGTCCTGGTAACTGGCCTTTATCATTCAACCTTACGTGAAACCCTGACGGTGGTCATCTGTCGGGAGACTCTTACCTCTGACATCGCCAATACGAATTGTGCAATATCAGATAGTGGCTCGTGTTGCTAAGCGGTAGTATCAAGAGAGCTGGATTGTATAGGAGGCGATAAAAATTCGATCTTGAGACCCTGGGGTTGTCGCCGAGTTAGACTAGTCTTGCAAAGGCTGCGAGCTTTGGGTCCCTTCACTTACTTGATGTCAGCGAATCTGACTTATAGATACGTGTTGTCTTTCATAACGATGAACAGCTATGCGTAGTGAGGGGAGGCTCGCACCCATCGATGCAAGAGACTGTGCCCAACTTTGGCCGTACAAATACTGCTAGGCATGGTCGGGCTGCAACAACAAAATTCTCGACCCCGCTGTGAGCGCAGACAAATCGTACGCTCGGAGTAATAGATTATCCCGCGGCTGGACTACCCGACATTAGCCGGACTCTCCGCTTGCTGACACATGCCTGCTTACAATATGCATGACAGGGGTGAACAAGGGGTTCCTGACTGCGGATCAAGTGCAAGACGGAACTCGGCCTCGGGCCCGAAGGCCCAAATGCCGTCCCGAATACGTACGGGAACGGCTACACTACTTTGTAGTTAGCTGCGTCAATCAAGCCGCTTCACGCATCAATTATTCAACGGCCAGAGTAGTCGAATGTTCGTGACAATTTCGACAGCCTACCAAATCCTTGGCCGTCTTTGGAGTATCGCGATAACTTAGACTCAAACAAGTTGGAAGTGTTCTGCTAAGTGACAGCTCGATTTTTCGGGTGGTTTGGTGCAAAGCAAAGTGGATATCTGCGGGTACTTGACGCTGGTAATTGGTTATTGTACGCGTCCGACGGCGGAATCTGTGGTCGTGGATCCCACAAGGTAGGGAAACTGACATCATGTGAATGAGTGAAAGTTGATCGCAAAGAGGCGATGGTAGTTGACCTTGAGGGGCATAGTACATAAAAAACTATCCAGTCCGTTTGTCTTGGCGACTGCGGTCGCTGGGAATTTGTTTGGTTGGCATGGCCAACAGTTTACTGGATGTTGCAATTTTATTATCACGTGAGTGCAATCTTTATAGTTCGACATTCTTAATTCCTAGTTCATTCTTTTCTTCAGCATTCGCCTCGTGCCTAGCTTTGGACTGTCGCAGCTATGAATCAAGTGTTACGACCCGTAAGCGAGAATAGCAATCAACCGATCCCCTCGGACGTAGGATCACGAGGACTTCCTCGGAACGGAAGAACTACGATACATATTACGTGACGATAAGATAAAACTGAGGAAGGAAAGTGGATCACTGAGCGCTCGCTGACTTCTAGAACAGTGATCTGCGTAACGAAACGCATAAGGGATTGGGTTGGGCTGGCCTTGGCGAGCCCGGCCATACTATAACCCGAGCTGGGAACCCCGGCCCGGCTCGCAGAAAGCAAGCCGCTGGCGGAGCATAAGACACAACATCCGGACAACACCAAGAACATCAAGTACAACAATCCTACGAACGCGCACGCCGTCAACTACACCACTGTCGTTGACGGGCTCACGAAAGCTATTACCAAGCGGACCGATTCCGAAGCGATTGCAGAATCGACGCCTGCTTCTAAGGCTGAGTCACCTCAAGATTTGCGCCAGTCTCAACGCGTGATCGAAACCGTCTTGTCCTTGCCCGAGGTGGCCACGGAGCCAAGAAAGAGCGTGAATTCAAGAATTCATACGTGCAATGTTGAAGACTAAGGTAACTCCCTGTGCCAGAGTATTCATCTTGACCCCCCGCCCAACGCGCCCATACGGGCAAGAATCCATAAGTGAGTGCTCATCGTTCTCAGTCAAACACTGCTAACGGCGCAGCTATGAGAACGGCCACCTTGTGAACGAAGAGAATCACACAGATACTGGCAAGGGTGGAAGAAGTGATCGCAATATTGGCATACCATGCAGCAGATTTTTTTTGCGCACTCCTCAGGGTGTGCACTAGTGCAATGGCCGCACGCCCTGAGAAATATGTGCCTCACCAGGCTGCAGCGCTAAATGCAGGAGCTGAAGTGGGTGCTGCGTGACGGAACACCCATGGTATGAGAGCAATATCTATTGGGGTGGGCTGGCTCCATGCGGGGGCCGGAGCGGCCGTACTATGCCCCGAGCCGGGACCCCGGCTCGCAGGTGCTACCAAAATGGGCGAAGTGAGCATGCAGTACATCCACTGCAAGTTTAAAGCGAGAGCGGAAGCTCCAGGGCGCCTCAACACTGGGATAAAGTCTGGGTGGCTGGTGCAACAGGTGGGGCTTCATTTTGTGACCCAGGAGCCAGGTTGGTGCGATACCACCGTCGGTTGCTGGAAAAAGCAACTATTCTTGAAAGATGCCTCTGGAAAAATCTTATAATAGCCGGATGACTGTCAGCCGGATTCTCTGGAGAGTTGGCTTTCATGAATCAAAGTTGATTTTGTGACGATGGTCTTTGATATCGGACAAGGCAGCTACTTGCCAGCCATTGAGGCGCCGTGGTTTGGGGGCCTCAGGCTGCTTCCTCCCGATGCGTTCAGGCAGTTGGATACTCGAGCGACGTCCTCTCTGTACGGCATTGTGCCTATGGACCCTACCTACCAGCCTCCATCCAACGTTTGCAGGATGCCAGACAACGGCGCAGTTATCCAAAGCCTCTGCCCGGCTCCATACCCAGCCGATAATGACGATCTCACGCACTTTGCGTACCAGCAGCGGCCCGATCAATGCCACGACCAGTACCACAACCCATTCTCGGACGAGTTAGAAAGCGAAGCGCTGTCGAAGGTCAGGGACATGCACTGTGCCTCGACGCCCAACCCCACAAAGACCAAGGACGTCAAGTACAATAAGCCTACACATAGCGCAAAGGAGGTCATATTCACCACGGCCGTCGATACGCTAATGAAGGCCATTCAGAAGCAGAGCGACTCCGGCCGGAATGCGGATTTGACGCCTTTTGTCACGGCTGAGCCACCACAGGATTTGCGTCAGTCTCAGGGTGACTCGACCACAGCCGAGACCGTCTTGTGCTCGGCCGAGGAGGCCGCGAAGTCAACAAAAACCGTGAAGGCAAGAAAATATGCGTGCGATGTCGACGACTGTGGCAAGTCCTTTTACCAGAGTGCTCATCTTCACACCCACAAACGCGCTCACACAGGTGCGAAGCCATACGTGAGTACTCACCGTTCATTTCCAGCCAGCCCCAGCTAACGGTGCAGGCATGCAATTGGCCGCGGTGCGGGCAAACCTTCTCGCAGCCTGGCAATCTCAAGGTGAGTGACCCGAAACGGGTTATGTCCATATCGCTGACCGTCAGACGCACATGCGACGACACACCGGCGAGAAGCCGTTTGTATGCGAGCAGTGCCGAAAGAGGTTCGCCCAACGATGTTATCTTAAGAGTCATGAGGCCACCCACACCGGTGTGCAGCCATTTATCTGCAAGTTGGATGAGTGTAATAAGCTGTTCACGCAGAGGGGAAATCTGAAGGTATGGTGCGCTCATCACGGCCCCTGGATGCCTCTAATATTGGACAGAACCACCAGAACAAGTACCACGAGAACACGCTGATGGAGCTGACAGACTGGGTTGTATCTTTGTCCGATACTGATGGCCTCTCTGACGACGACCACGAGATGTACTGGTACTTTGCCAATCTCTACAAAAACAGCAATAAGGGTATCAAGGGCCGTGGGAAGGGTCGGAGGGTTGCCAACGTCTCCGGCAAAGACGACAAGGTCCGCAAATCTCGGTCAGCACGTTGTCCACCGACGAGGCCCATGATCACATAGACTTGGTATCAGCCATGTGAGGTGCCTGCCGCCTGGTCAACCGACTTTCCAAGCCCCGTCTATGATGGTCTGCATCAGACACCCCAGTTACACAACGAAGCACAGGGTTACTTGGGGTTTGACTGCTATCATAGCATCCGCCTCACGTAATAAGTTCGGCTTTCACCGCAAGCCCTGGAGATTAGATCTGAAATGCAACAAAAAATGCCCCATGAGAAAGTCCAGCCTGTCCCAGAGTGAATCTGCTCACACGTGGCTCGCCCAGCTTCAGCTCTAGCGTGTGGTGACCTGGGTGGTTGTGTCGCCTAGCTGCCGCGGGGCCGGCCTTGTTTTTCCTTGACAACCCTACGCACCTGCTTACGAACCGCGGTGTTGCAGGACATAGCATCCGATGCCACACTTGTTCAGACATGAGTAATAAGGCGGTGGGCGAAAACGTATGGAACCATCCTGAGTGTCTATTGGGCTGGCATACTGGGCCATGATTACAGCTTACCCCTGTTGCTTCTGGGCTCCACAGATTGCATGTAATCTGTTATGCTGCGGATTGCTCTGTTGTTTGTTGCATCACTCCTCGGTGCCGCATCCCTGCACTCAGCCCAAGATCAGTCATCAACAGAGTATTGCCCTCGTGCATTCGTGTGTTGTTTGCAGCTGCGGCCGGGCTGGTGTGCCTTGCCAGACACGCCCCGCCGGTTGCCTTTCGCTCGGTCAATGTGCATCCCAGACGGAAGATGCTGGGCTTTCACTGGGACGCCCGACTGTTTTCTCGCTCAGAACATCTCGAAACCGGCGAATTTCGCATTTGGGCATTCGTGTTTGGTTTCCAGCTTCAGCATCGCCGTGCACATCGCTGCAAAGGCGTTGATGGAAGGCCCGGAAGTCGATTCTGGGTCCTGTCGGCGTGGTTTGCGAACCACCTTCAGAGGTACTCTGCATTTCGCAAGGCAGCCGCTAAGATGCTTCGCCATCTCGACGGGGTCTGTTGTTCGCCCGTCGCATAACATAAAGAGCCGGGCTTCCTGTTTGTCTCTGTGCGCAACGCCTTGACTTGATATCTTCTGCATTTTGAAGCCCAGCACGACTTTTGATGTTTGCCGGTTTCTGACAGTCTTTCTGAAGAGCAACGCTGTATTTCGTCTAGCTCAAACAACGACCTCACGGGCGGGCGTTTATTCGAATATCACTCAAATTGGCGCTTCAAGCATGACTCTCAAGTCACACGTTAGTAGGACCGCCGTATCCGGCGTTCCACTATCGGGATCAGAAGGGAACAAGGGCAAGTCGGATATATTAAATGCAGCGGAGGAATCAAGTTCACAAACGCCTCCCCAAACCGGTGTCACCAAACCCGGGCCCGGCCAAACGACTAGCCTTGGTGCCTCCAAGTGCGGAAAGAAAAGCTGCAAATGCACGAAGGAAAGCTGCGAATGTATGAAGGAGAGCTGCAAATGTACAGAGGAAAGCTGCGAATGCACAGAGGAACTCTGCAAGCGAACTCGCGAATCTGTGAGCAAAGCCAGCCGGGGCAATGCCAAGAGAGAGTATGGGGACTCGTCACTCCCCCCGAAACGAAGTCGAGCCCGGGCACCCGCGCAGGCTGAGTCACTCAAGCCCTCGACGTCTAGATCCTTCGAGTCCAACAACCCTGAAATCGATCAGACGGAGGTCTTGATAAAGCAGCCGGAAACGCGCCCGATATCACAGGAACAGCTCGTCGCCGAGGTCAAAGGCATATACGCTGGTCTTGTTATGGTGGAGAGCAAATGTATTGAGGTCGACAATGCGCAGAGTTCCACAACGGAGTCGAGCCCGAAGCTGAACAACGAGCAGTGGCAGGCATTGATCGCGCTCCACCGAACGCTGCTGCATGAGCATCACGACTTCTTCCTGGCATCGCAGCACCCGTCCGCGAGCCCTGCGCTGAGGCGGCTGGCGAGCAAGTACGCGATGCCGGCGCGCTTGTGGCGACACGGCATCCACTCATTCCTCGAGCTTTTGCGGCACCGTCTGCCCGCGTCTCTCGAGCACATGCTCACCTTCATCTACCTGGCTTACTCGATGATGGCGTTGCTGTACCAGACGGTGCCGACGTTTGAGGATACCTGGATCGAGTGCTTGGGCGATCTTGGGAGATATCGGTACGTTATACTGCAAGATACTTGAGCAAAAGCTGACCCTTGCAGGATGGCCATCGAGGACGACGACCTGAAGGACCGCGAAGTTTGGACGTCCGTCAGCAGGCACTGGTATTCGAAAGCAAGCGACAAGGCACCCACGACGGGACGATTGTACCACCATCTCGCCATCCTTGCGCGGCCTAATGCGCTCCAGCAGCTCTTCTACTACTCGAAGAGTCTGTGTGTCCCGATCCCCTTTCTTTCGGCCCGCGAGAGCATCATGACTCTGTTCGAGCCTCACCTCAACGGATCGCCCACACGCCTCCAAAAGATCGATGCCGCCTTCGTTCGAGCTCACGGTATCCTGTTCTCTGGGCGCAGCCAAGAGCAACTGGCACCCTCCGTGGACGAGTTCATCGATAGTCTAGACAACCACATCGGGCGGACCACGCGACGATGGATGGAGAGTGGCTACTACATCGGCATCGCCCTTGGCTGCTCTCTCCTCGAGTACGGCAGCGAATCGAACGTCCTCATGCGAGAGATCAAGTCGGGAGCTCGCACGGATGACACAGACACGACCATGCAAGGGGTTGAAGCCGCCGCCCCATCCCAGAGGTTCCTCGATGCCCTTGACTTCACCTGCCGCACACACGACGTCGTCTTTCGGCGCTTCGGCGACCCCAGTGTCACTCCTTACCTTCACGTCACCCTCTCGTTCCTCCACCATCTTTCAAAATTCCCCGTCGCCATGGCTCACATCGAATCCAAGATCCCCTGGAAGCTCATCTCACTCATGCTCAACACGCTGGTAGGCAACTGCTCACGTTTTGACAAGATCGAGGGTGAGGCCTTTCCCCGAAACGTGAAGGAAAGCCCACGCCCACTACCCGACGACTTCGCCCAACGTGGCCTTCTCTGGGTTGTGAAGTACTACCCCGCCGACTGGTTCACCGCCGCGAAGATCGACGACGAGGAGAAGTATTTTGAGGTGGCGTCCATGATGGAAGAGAGGCAGGACCGGTGTCTGTGGCTGGGACATCGCATAGCATCATCAAGCGCGTGGCTGACGTACGACAAGAACCTGAGGCAGTTCAGTGTAGCACAGCGGTACGATGTTGAGATTGCATACCTGCCGACAGATTCGGACACAGGTAGTGATACCGCAACACCATCCAGTGGATGAGGAAGAGAGGACGGCGCCGATGTGGAGATGCCGGATGCGTAGGTGCTTTGTCAGCTTGAGTTGGAGGGATGTGCCTGCATGTTGTAGATTCACCAGAGAGCGGCATGGGTCAGCGGAGTTAGGCGTCTATTTTGGCATAATACACTGGTCTCGCAGCCATGAGAAAGTGTCCAGATTCGTAGTCCAAGGAGCCTCCAGTGCCTGCTCGTTCATTGATGGCCGGCCAATAGCTTCCGCCCAATTCGCAGGATGGCCATGGCAGGCGTCCACCACCCTCAGTCCAGGCCTCCACAGGCCAGTCGCCGCCACAAGGCACAATGATTGGCCGTGTGCCTTGGATCGTCTGCGGTCCATTCGTTGCGTTCCCATGTTTTTATGAGACGAAAATGGCTTTGTTTTCGAGACACGACATCCCTACGTGGGTGGGTGACAAACGCTGTTGGCGTCCAGCGGAGCCGTGGAGCCAGATTCAACCACGACGGCAGGGGGCGTGTCCGACGAGAGACGCCAACCGGGGCAGGCACTCGCCGATGCACGCAGGCACCAGCAGGCCGTGTGGGTGGCCGAATTGGCCGCGGCCGCTGGCGCGGGTGGTGTGGGACAGCTCGGTGTGTCGCTTGGATGCTGCATGGCCACCCCGCTGCAACGAGAGGGTGTGGGTCGCAGCAGAAATTGGACGGCCCAGCTGCTGCGTCCCAACAGAGATGCGAGGACGATGGGCTGCAGAGGGTACCTCTGGGTACGCGACTGGCCCGCGCGCGGCGGTGGAGACGACGACCAGGGCTCGATCTGCTGCGGGCTGCGACGGACGCCCCACCTCTGGGGATTGCCCAGGCTCCGCAGCTTCGTCCACGACGCGCGCAGCGTCCGGCTAGGTGCGGTCTTCGACGGTAGAAGGTCCTGCTGCTGGTGATGTGTCAGGAAAAAGCAACGACGCGGTTTCGACGACGCGGTTTCGAGGATGACGGCGGCGACGAAAAGGAACCGCTGCCAGACTCATCGACCGACTGTGACTTTCGAACACCGGCGATGCGTGCATGATGGCCTCCGTTGGACTTCCACCGCCCGGCTGAGCTGAACAACAGGCGCGAAATTTGGGGATGCCCAGCAGTGTGTACTGTCGATGATTACTTCGGTCTGAGTGATGGCGAAATACACTATGGTCGCGGTGTTGGCTGGTTGTCGCAGGAGGCCGACATGATGGAGAATGCTCAGTGGCCCCGGAAATTTGTTTGTTCGTGGTGTTCCGAGCGGTGGAATGTGGCACCTTGGCCACAGGGCAGGACGTTGAAAATACGTCCACGATAGGCCTCGATGCCGCTGCCTCGAGCGGCGCGTCCTTGGGCTTCACTCGCCCGCTGCTGACCATGGTAGGGCGACACAGCGCTCATCGCAGAACGATTCCCTGGCTGATGCCGATGACGATATATAGCAGTACTACCTGGATCACGACCACCCCGCGGCAGAACCGTGTTTTCGTGGGCTTTGCCAGCAAGCCCGGGACTCACTGTTACCCGGCTGCTGCGATGGTAATGTCGCCGAGTCACCATGGGAATCAGCTTATCGCTGCGTCATGGACCACTGTGATGTTGTTACCGATGCCAGACACAAGATGAAGGTATATTTGCTTCCCTCGCAGCAGCGTATCGTCTGGCTGACCGAGGATATCAGAAACATCTCAATGGCAACAAAAAAAAAGGACATGGTGTTTATCTCTCGGGACTGGCTGGGCGCATCAAGAACCACGGCTGCCTGTCCAAAACGGATCAGGCCGTCTCCTCACGTCTGATGAATTTATTCAACGATTTGGACTCCCGGGGACAGATACCCATCTCACAATCCGTTCGGACCGTTCTGGGTGCAGACGAAATCAGCAGCCCGGCCGTCGTGGGAGAGCACAGGCAATGGATGGTGTACCTTGGCCTCCATGCTCCCGAGACGTTCAAAGCTTTTTTCTTTGACGTGAAGAGTGATCAATGGAACTATAGGTTATACAACCTGGATGATCCGACAGAGAAAGACATACGGGACTTGACGGGTCGCAGGATGAGGTCGACAGTGACTTTCTGATTGCGGTTTGCCAACCTGCCCACTGCATAGTATGCAGCCAGCCAGAGAAAATACAGAAATGAATCTCCATCATTCTCCATTGTCCAGAGACACAGCTGTATCGACCTCATCTTCGCGCCAGGTCTCGAACCATTGGGCCACGCCAAGACCACGGGAGGCTGTCTTCATGCAGAGGAAGCTCCCGATGCCCACTCCCAGCCCCCGTTGCCGAATCCTCCGCAAATGTCTTGTATCCTGACAGGTGTGCCGCGCGGTGGACACAACTCTTCCCCGCGGGCATATTGGTGAACGCACCGATTGTCATCCGAACCGCCGTGTCCAGCACATGCATCAAGCTCCAAAATTGTTGGCGATAGGTCGGCGCTGGAGACGGCCCGCTGGGTCCCGCCGGTGTCTCCGCGTCGTCTGCCGCTGCCTCCAGATCTGCCGGCCCGGCTGCTCTCTTCACCGGCCGCGTATCCGGCGACTCCTTGCTACCCGAAGAATACGCCAACATCTCTTCAGGAGTGATCCCCGAGGTAACGCGCTTCCAGTAATTGGCAAGGATATCAAAATCCGACGGGGGCGCCGCTTCCCGAATCTTGCTCGCATTCACCTGGGCTTGCAAGTACTTCAAGATTGTTCCGTGAATCGAGTTCAACTGATGACCCAGACGAGTCGCCACGGTGTTCTCAGACTGATTGCTGAGGTGCAGGAGCACATCATACAAGAGCGACTGGATAAACTTGCATGCGTGCCGTCGCAGGATGAATTGGGCGCTAACTCGGAGGTACCAGACATGTGACAAGAATTTTTCTTCTTCATCGTTTCCTTTGCTGTTATCGTCAGCTTCTGGATCTTTCGTAGTCATCGAGATACTCACAAAGCTTGCTGTCTGTCCCTCGTCGCTTTCACATACTCACGGCAGAGGTCGCGAAAGGCCCATGTCCACGTGTTCCAGATGATCAACGTGAGTGGTACGGCAAGGATTGCATACCACGGATCGGAGAGTGTTAAAGCGATTCCAATCACGATCTCGGGGCCTTTGATGCACCACACGCCCGCAATCGTTCCCAAGCAAGAAGCTTTGTTTATGTAGCCGCGATCGCTCGGTTTGGAGGAGCCGTCTAACAGTATCGTCGCGAGGCTTTCCAGAGACAGGCCGAGGATGTCCATTGAGAACTCCTGAAGTTGCTCTACATGGCCGAGCAGCCCTGGTTTCAACCTGACAATCTCTGTCGGAAGGTCATAGCTGACCCAAGATGAGAAAAGAATGGGAAACAGATCGAGCGCCCACAGGGCAGCACAAACAAGGACGAAGCCTACGACCGTCCAAGGAATGAGGAGGCCCCCCTGTTGCATGTAGGACACCATTTTGCCGTAAGGGAATGATCTCACATCGATCGAAACCGATCTCTCGAGGGCGCACTCGCGCGGTATTAATGGACGCGCTGGGCGAGAGCCGTTCTGTCTTGTTCGCATCCTCTGGTGCTCCGCGGGCTCGACCTCATGCATCGCTTACGCTGGCTGCATGAGACTTGCAGCGGCCAGACTTCGCAAGCTGGTTGAAGGCCTTGGATTGCTGCAGACGCCGATCGACAAGACCTGCCATAGGGCGCTCGATGGTGGCTTGCAATACCTGACGCTCCAATGAGGTGTTGCATGAATGCACCTGCGCGCAACCAACTCGGGAATGCCACCACATGTTGCCGGAACCGCGCAGAAGACGGT
The DNA here is from genome assembly GCA_004367935.1 of Colletotrichum sidae. Taxonomy (NCBI): domain Eukaryota; kingdom Fungi; phylum Ascomycota; class Sordariomycetes; order Glomerellales; family Glomerellaceae; genus Colletotrichum; species Colletotrichum sidae. The sequence goes on from QAPF01000036.1 coordinate 160,433, forward strand.
GACCGTCAGCTAACCGCGCGGTCTCTCTAGTCAGCTTCCCGTGGTATTGGCGAGGATGGACATGGCCATGTACGCATGAGGTTGAAACTGCCTCATCGAGTGATCAAAAGCAGTAGCGTGACGGATAATGGAGCATCTCAAACGCAAAACCAAAAAATCACGGCTTTCGGTTGTAGCTGCGGACGTGAGCACGAGTACTTTGAGTTGGCAGACAAAGGCATTGGCACAAGAGGTGCGGTCCAATGCTGGAGATGCTCATGTAGACGCCGGCATGTGTCTTCAATGAAAGACGTGCTATCCTGACAAGACTCGGATGTCATTCTCAAGACGTCCGTCGTTGCTGCCGTAGGTCTCAGAACCCCTGAACGGCCAGACATGAATTCGCCGGAGACCTATCGACGGATGTCCAAGTATATTGCACCCCGATCCCGAATCAAGGCAAGGTTCATGACTTGTGAGGCTTCCGCTAGTTCCATGTCGCATCAGTCCCTTTCCAGAACGTTGCTTCAGGACGCCCCTGTTCGTTCAATAGCAGCGGTCCCAGCGGCATTGGATCGCCGCGCCTACATCGCATGGGGCTCCACCGAGCTGTTATATAACTCTCCATTGACCCGGCAGAGACATGACCAGAAGGACATGACACAACAGCCATCACGCGAAGATGAGTAACGCCACAAGCAGCCCGAACGACCTCAACATCGTCGCAATCATCGATAACCATCGGTGGAAGCTGCTATACATATTCATCACCGGTTGTACTCTGAGTGTTTGTGTGTTCGGCCGCAGCCTGTACGAGCAGCACAAGAGGAAGGCACTAAGCTGGGACAATGGTGAGTAACATTGGGAGGTTGAAGTAGGCCGGACTGACATCTCTCAAAGCAGTAATAGGGCTGTCGCTGGTGAGCGCGTCTCTGGATCGAAACACTCGCTAGAATTTCTGCTGACGACAGAAGATCTTCGCCATCGTGATGCAGGTGTTGGCCATCACACCAGTGAGGGCAGAGATTCAGGTACGTCTTGTGACAACATCAGCTCTCTCATGTCTAAGGTTTCGTAGCTCAAAATGGCCACGGCGTTGTTCGTATTGTCCAAGTCACTCTCCTCGACATACGTTCTGCTGCTGCTGCGCCGGATCGGGAATCAAGTAGTGCGGCCTATTCTAACACATTTCACGATTGTTGTGGTAGCTGTCGCCATCATCGCCAGCGCTCTTGGAGTCGTAGCACCTCTAGCCGGTTGTATTATCTCGGAGACTGCTTCCGAGGCGTTTTGCCATCCGATGGAACCGGTCTTCCTTGCGGCTATTGCATTCGACATCTTCAAGGGCATTTGGATTTTTGCATTTTCAACGTACGTTTTGGTATTCCCAAGTCACTCGGGCATCCCGATTGCCCGAAACCTTCGCCGGAGGATGCTGCCCCTGGCATTTGTGTTTCTCGGCCTCACGTATGTCCCTCTAGATTCTGACGTCCTCCAAGATGCTAAAGGGTTCCTTAGATCTACAGTCATTCGAACCTATGTGTTGGTGCAAATCGCGAATCCTCATCATGATCTCACACGCAATGTTGCCACCGGTATCACATGGTCGTGAGTCGCCTGGTGCCATCATACAAGGAAGACGAGCTGACTACCCAAAGGTTCTTGGAGGTCAACTTGAACATAATCGGTGCTTGCTTGCCTACGGTGAGTCCAAGCAACGAAACAAGCCGGGCCCAATCGCGTCCTGGTTCAAGACCAGCTGTCAAGGGGCTTTCCAAGAAGCACTCAAGCCAGGATCCGATTCTCATCCGGCAGAGGCAGCACACCAACACTGTAGAACTCTATACACTCGAGACCGTTAGAACACAGAGCACGAGTCAGATAGGCGACAGGGCCCAAGACGCGTTGTGGGTGTGACTGACTTCGCACATGGCGTGGCATGGGGGAGTCAGAGAAAAAGATGGGCTGGAGATCGATTGATTAGATGGAGACATCACATAGAAGAGAGTGGCTTTATGTCTGTAGTAGCACACAAACTTCGATGCTTGTGAGCAGAACGAAAGCATCGCTCGTTATTTTGGATATGTTCTCAAGTAATGGTGGGGCAACTATGAAGCTTTTCAAAGATATCGGACAGGCATCTCGTCCGAATAGACTGGCGAACCTCGCATGTGGACCATGCCACCAGGGGTCCGGAATATGACATTGGAAACATTTGAGAGGTCGTTCTGGTCAGGTAGTTCAGATACATTGCATCAAGATGCTACGAGATCCCAGCGAAGTGGCAGCGCGGTCTGGAAGAACTTGCATGTCTTGACGTAGCTGAGGCAGTGCCATTGCAAAGACCGATGGCGGATAGAAGCCTCCACACAGAAAAATACGTCTACACGGGCAAATTACGGATAGGGGCATTTTGGTGGTTTTGCGCATGGGTTGGACTTGAATGCGGCGTGGCCGAAAAGATACGTTGGTCGACCGCCGACACAATAGGCAGACATCATCCTGATCCAACCAAAGAGGGGAAGAGATAAAAATGACTACACACCCTGGTAACACCAATCTCGGAAAAGTTTCTCTTCATGGCAGGGTCGTGTGGCGAATGCGGCGTGGAAAGAAAGAAGTAAGGGATGTTCCGACAAGAGAGAAGAGGGAGCAAGGCGAGTCCAGGGTGTGAGTCAGGGAAAGTCGTATACATATAAAAGCAGTGCTTCTCTTCGAAAGATCAATTTTTCATATCCTCAGAGTTCCTGCGAACATATAACAATGGAAAGGCCGAAGCACACAATACCTGAAATCAGGAAATCCTTACGATTGCTTGGATATGGCGACCTGAAATTGAAACGAGCACAGACGTGCGGGCGCCTTATAAATTCATTCTCAGAGTCATTCAAAAGCACTAATGGACGGAACGGCCGGGAACTGACCGCGTGCAGTAGCGATCAAAAGTTCTCCGAGATGGCGGGCGAAGTTTTGCAACAAAACGGCAGCGAACTCTGGCCAGAGTTTTCAACTGGAACGGGTTCTTCATTTCTCACATACTCCAGCGATCGAGTAAAGCAAGTAACTCATTTCTTTGTCAATTCACTTGAATCATACTGACAGACCTTAGAATCGAGCACCTTCTAACGAACCTCTTCTGGAGTCTCAATCAAGAAGCACCTGCGCCGAAAAAAGGGAAGCGAAAGAGACACGCCGCCAAGAGTAACCCAAGCCAGACGCCGGCGTCGTCCATGATGCCAGTGTGCCCTCCAATCACTAAACATGGCTTCCCCGGAGGGTTTGGCGAGAGCTTCACCTTACCCTTCACGCCGGTCAACAGACCCTCGGCAGGCCTTGACGTTGTGGAGGCTCAGATGAGCGCATTGGAGACCAGGCAGAATCTGTTACGCCGACAAAGGCTGGAGCAGGAGGAATTAAAAGCCCTTGCACGTCAGACAGATGCTTTGCTGTGCAAAGACCTTGACGACATTCAAACCAGTATGCCCGGATGGGTTCCTCGTGTCGACTACCGCGCACTCATCAACAGTCATTATCAATATGAAGAGAGAGCCTTGCAGCAGAAGCACGAAGTTGAAGAACGGGAAGACGCGAGGAGGTTCCCGCTACCGCCGAGATTGCCGCCGGTATCCGAATTGTTAGTATACTGGCCAGCTTTCCAAGAACCGACGCAGCCGACGACATATCGCCGACATCCGCTACCTAACGAGCCACGAAGGCAGCCTTTGGTACGCGACGAAGCCGCTCACTCAAGACAATTTCAGCATTCGACGGCACTTCATCCCGCCATACCCGACCATAAGCGGTTGCCGCCGTTGGGGGCCATCGTCCCCGCCAGTGCTACCAACTCTCGGGAAGGCGTCTCGCAGCCCTCGTCTACCGTCACCCCAGGTAAACTGCGTCCTGCGAAGAGACAGTTGTCAAACCCTGAGAACGTTTCTCATGGTAGCAATCGATCTCGGCAGGCGGGCGGAAGCAAAGATGAGCCCATCGTCATCGACTGAAGAGAGTTGTGGGCATGGGCGAGGGAATCGCCGAGGGGAGCAGAGACTGGTGGCGCTGAATGGATTTGGTCTGTGGAACACAAAATATTGTACGTAGTGAATGTATTAGAACAGTTTAAAGCTTCCTTTAGCACTTGCTGCCGCTTTACATTCAGCTTGAGGTGCGTAGGCATCAATTCCACGCATCTCTGGCCCCACATCATGTACTCTTATAGCTTCCCGACCAACTTGGATTCGACCCCGTGAGATAGTTCAGCGCCATCTCGGCGGCGTCCTCTTTCGCGTTGTTGATATTCTTCCCGTCATACCAGAACCGCGCGGATAGCGTGCGCCCGTGGACGGTCACCCGGCTGGACCACGCCGTGCGCCCTCCTGCCAGAGTCAGAACCACTCACGACGACCTTGTGGAGACGTACCTCGCCGGTCGGAGACGATCTGGAAGACGGGCGGAAGGATGTTGGCCTCTCGGCAGGCATCTAGAGACTGTTCAGACTTCGCCATGAAGGAAAGGCGTCTCTCTTACCTTCGAGACGCTCCTGCCAAGTCCCCGCCTGGCTGTTGTAGGAGGAAGCAGACATGGTAAAAGCGCAGAAACGTGTGACTGCCGTGCCGCAGCATGCTCATTCCGAACGGATCGCACCTTACTTATACGGATGGCGCGCATGACGAGGATGCAATGCCCGCAGCACGTCGCGGGTCCACGGCGGATTGGCCTGTGCTCTCGGCGTGGTGACCCATATTTCGCGGTGAATGACGTCCTGGGGCTACCCTGGCACGGCGGAGCTCACCGGCCCCGCCCCGGTATTCCGGGAGCCGGAGCAGTCCGCGGCCGGAGCCTGGTCCTGGCGTCTTCGTGGTGGGGTGCAGCGAGAGCCCGTTTTGGGACGCGTCCCACTTACGCTGGCGCTGCGCGTTGGACCCAGATGGCGCGAGGGTCGGGGCGTGTGCATCGGCGAATGCGCCTGCTTCGGGGTGTCGGGCGCAGGCGTTCTCCTGCATCGACCCTCGCTGTACAGCGTTCTTGGTGGCAGGTACACACCATCGAGCCCCCTGCGCGGTCAGACGCCGCGGGACCAAGGATCTGACAAGCCGTGCGCCGTGCCCCGGTCGAAGGGCTGCAGCGCGTGGCAAGCGAGATGGCGACCGTCGGACGGTCGATGCCTGCACGGCCGATAAGGTTAGCGCGGTCGCGTGGCAGCCAGTCGTCTGATGGCCGGACCCACCGGCAACGGCGAAGCCTGTTTCGACTACCGCGGACATCACTGGCAGAGGATCAGCGGCTGCACCGATGATTGCCGTCGCTGTTGTCCATCGATGGAGACTTTAACCGCGTTCAGCACACGTTCGTTCGGGCGGTGTAATTTGCTGGGAATAGGCCAATCGCGCACAAGTCAAGGATGATCAGCGAGCAGCGATCAAATCAATTTCAGGAAGTGTAACAAGCAAGTTTACTAGCCCCCAGCCCCCTTTGTGAACCCGCTGAACCAGACATTCACCCTACTTATGAAAGCTACAGACGGAAGCCAAGCCCAAACCGCCAGATCGCCAAAGCGTGGCGGAACCCGGCTCTAGAGAGAGGCGGCTGTTTGAAAGACAGAGGCTGAAGATCGGAACGAATCACTGGCATGAGTTAACAATATGCTGCGAATAGAATTGGGAGTGCGCCTGCAGACCACAAATAGCAACCGTTGGTACAGCTGCTGTACGGCGTAGCATAGCTGGCCAAAATTTCCGGTATGTCTGGTCAAGACTTAGCTTTATCTCATTCAAAAAGGCCTCCCGGCATCATACTCAAGCTTCCACGGCATTCAACAAAATGTTTGTTGTATTCGTCACCACGGTTGTGGGCGATGCTGCAAAGGAAACATTCGTCGCGAGCTTGGGTAGTCTCTGCTTCTGTTGAGACACTGCAATCTAAGAAAACTCTGAGACCGTCAACGGGAGTTTCCACCAAGTTCGATGGCGACTGCAGCTCAACAGCGTCCATTAACTGACTTCGCTGCGGAAGTTGACCCGTCTTAGGTCGTCCCAACAGGCAACTAGGCTCGCTCAAGCTGCCGTGAAGTGTAGTGGCCGGCCATGAGTAAATGCTGGACTGATTGCTTTTCACGATAGGAGCTGACGCCTCGTACGTTGCGGCATTTGAAATCAGACACTCGTTGCCGGCCTTGTTGCAGTTCGGACACGGCTTGTCACCAGAACACTTGAGCTTCTTGCGTCTGCATCGCTGACAAGCACCCGGCACTGTTACGTATTAATCTCCATACGCTTGACTGGTGGATCTGCAGAAGGCCGTGTACCTTTTGGAAGATGGCGGCCCTTTCTTGCACGACCATGAGCGGAGTCTGCGAAAAAGAACGCTCGTTGAGTCAATAAACAATTGAAGACGCGCCATGAAAATGCGACCGGTGGTTACGAACCTTTTCGCGCCCTTCTCTGCTGCTCACCGTTGTTTGATGGAGGCTTACTTTCCCCTTTGACATCGGCTGTTTCTGGACGCATCATCTTCTGTCAGCGTGACTGAATGCGATGGATTGGGATTTTGTCCAGTCGGAGAAGGCGATAGAGATGAAAACCACGCTGTACCTGGGCTTCAAGCATTGAAGTATTCCGTCAAGGGGCTGCGCAGACACAGGAGAGATTTCAGCGTCGAATCACTGGAAGCACACAAAGTACCTTGCGTTTGCGCTCAAGGGGCTTGGTTAGCTGGGAATGCGACTTGGCATAAACAAGGACATGGAACAACAGGACGCGCCTGCGATGATCTTTGGGCCGGCAGACTGGATGGCGACATGCTGCGATACCTCTGAGTCTGGGAGATATTGTGTGCGCAGTTGAATAACTCAGCAGGAGCAAGACCTAGTGATGGTCTCTGCCGATTCACACAAAGCCAGCACAAGGGTACTTGAATAGACCTGGCGGGGAGTGCTACCCTGTCGGCCGGGATCTGCAACGTTGAGGCATATTCCTACGCGTCCAGACATGATTGTGATGATACATGAAGCTACCTCGGCGGTCACGCTCATAGTTTTTTGGCCAGCCCGGTGAGAAGATCTCCACATCATTCAAGTTTGGGGCTCTACGTGAGGACCTTCAGGGGCTTGCATGCATGTCTGGGCGTTACTATTAATTTCCATGGCTGGACCCAAAACCTTGTTCATGTAGCGTACGGCTGACTTTGCCTGTTCTCCAGGTGGATGAAGCCTGATGCAACCAAAGATGTGGATCTCGGATGTTCGTAGTCCATCGTCAAGCACCACACTATCCCCACGACGCAGGCGCGTAGCCGCTTCCGCGTTCGCACGTCTCGATGAGAGAAAAGCGTAACTCATTGGTTGTCATTCATCGAAAGACGACCGTGTGACCCGCTTCGTATGCAAATTTCAGGGTCGCATCCTGGGTTCAGCTGGCACACATCCTGCTTGCTGGATCAAGGGTAGTTGGTCCGCTGGGTCATTCAGATAGACGTGCTGAATGTGTTGTTCTCGACGTGGTGAGAGACCGCGATGATTGGATAAACCGTCTATCAAAATTGTGGCGCGCTGGAAGAACGCGCTGGAAGACCTTTTGTGCAAAGGGGCCCTGACGACTGCTCCTGCTCACCTGACGCGTCCGAAAGCAACGCTAACCTGTGTGCAGATATAAAGGGCTGGCAGTACGCCATCCCATGTACCATGCCTTGGTGAATCCAGCACCCAGCTTGCGTTTGCAATTCCTTCAATGTCTCATGCCTTGTCATCATGACTTCCGGTGTCAGCCTGGCGTCTTTCAGTCTTAGAGACCTCGCAGGTAAAGCCTTGGGTGGCTCATTTTCTCGGCAGATCGAGGGAGACAAAGCCATTACGTCTGATCAATCCGATCAGACACCAACGACCACAGTGACACACCAAACCCCGTCCGACAGCTCGCTAGTCCCGGCCACCCGTCAGAGCTTCAGCTATGATGTGCCAAACACCTCAGGAAGTAGTCTGCCATCGTTACAAACATTGTTTTCCGAAAATGCGCCACCCATTCCGCTTCCACGGCCATTCGACAGTGTGCAACGCCCTGCTATGTTCAAAGAGTGGATTGCACCCACGTCTCGTTCCCCCGCGGACCACTTTGATCGTTTTCCTCTTCTTCCGACTCCCCCAACCTTCGAAAGCCACCATAAGCCGGCGCCTAGATCCGCTCTCCTCGATTATGGTCCCCCCGACCAGCGCATTTTTCAACATCAGCAATGGCCGGAGAGCTTAACCACGGCGCAGGATCGCTTTAACGCGTTTCACAATATGACAGGACCAAGTCCTGCTATCTTCAACGCCCCTGTCACTATCAACATCAATCAGGTGGCTTGCGACCATCAACACATGAATTCGGCGCCTTGTCGTTCATCGTTCACTCATCCGTTCAATGTACATGCACCAGAGACTCTGACTGAGATTCAAGAGTCCTCACCCCAACACAACGCAAATTCAATATCTGACTCTGTAAGTCTCCAAGTTTCGTTGCTTCATGCATTCAAACTAACAGTCTGATCAGGCTCAAGTCGGTTTGTTACCTCAACATACCACTGGATACGACGCCCATGGCTTCGGCGTCGAAGTACCCGCGACGACGCGAAACCAGACAAATTGCGTTGAGCAACAGGCGGAGCTTCCCAGCACCGAGCCAACGCATCCGCGGGGATATAATCTTCGAGGAAAACGAGGCTCCAACAGGGGATCACATATTACACAGTTGGAAGATCAAGTCTTGAAGTGGGCATTGGCGGAGCGGCAGCGAAATCAACCAATCGACTCTATCAAGGTGTTGCGAAAAGCTCAAACGTTCGTTGAAAAACGCCTGCCGAATAATTGGGGAAGGAGGTTTTTGGAAACGCATGGTCAAAGGTTGTTTAAAGCTAGCAATATTTGAAGCGAAGAGTCTGTCTTGATCAGTATTGGAAGGTTTGGGGCTAAGAACCTTGTAAATTTCAGCGAATTCTGAAACCATGCGTGCAAAGATCATTCTAGAGCCATAAGTGCATGATACTATCGGAAGCTGATTGTCTACCACTTCTCGAAGCCAGTTACCAACTCGTTAGGCTGTAAATCTACCTGATGACTTTCGAGACACTTGGCTTAAAAGTTTCCGGCAAGGCTGAGTCACCAGAGACATTTCAAAGACAGCATCTTCACTGCGCTTCACCGCCCGAGGTGGTAATGTGATCGGTTCGTACCATTGAAATCTATGAAGCATCTCTAGGCGGGATGGTCTCAGGCTATTTTACCAGCCTTATACTCGCACCCATGGATATCGGGCATGGGCTTAGCACATTTGGATGACCGGGATTGGCTGATGTGGCCTGGTTGACGAGGATTGCGACAAGCGCCAAGTAGTTGCGTCAGGCTGTTCATTAGCAAGGTACCGGCGCCTGGAACGGCCATGGCTTTTGTTTGAGCTTCTCGAGTTGGAACTTCTTCCGTTTTAAGTCCCGTTCATCGCTCTAAGACTCTTGTATTCCCAATTATCAGGGCATATCGGACGCTGAAGCCGCGGCCTTCATTATCTCTGCAGACTTTGGTCTCTGCTGCCTTCGCCGCACATTGAGGAAATCTCAATTCGCACGAGTCATAATCACCGCCTCAACAGCTGATTGTGTTCCATGATACTCCACAATCGATACTCCAAATCGGGAGGAAAGCTTGGCCTTGCGAGCGGAGGACGCCTTGCGTCGCTAGTATGGTTTATCAGCGGCTGTACCGGCGAATGCCGTCGATAGGCTGCTGTCGCTGCATGGGTTCTGAACCCCAAACTGCTGCATCTCCCCTTCCGCCTGACTACTACTTCGGCCTCACGGGAAGATGTGTGGGCTCGAAAACGAGAAGAATCACACCTGTCAGAAACAGGTTGCAGTCGTACTGAGAACGAGTTTTGCAAGGATTGCCAAGGGAATCCGATGAGTGTATCCGAGCCATGGGCCCAGCTTTTAGACGTGTCGAAGCCATGCTCCATCTTTTCCAGTCATCCGTTCGTTCATAAGCGTCCTATTCACAGGTGCATGAGTAACTGCGCACTGATGATAGGCTTCAATGACGTGGAGAGGACAAGAGAAGGGCGTCACTCAAAGTGCAACGGCTCGATTAGGCTGACGTTCAACGTTGCATACTATTATTCATCTCTGCGTGAATTATAATTAATCTGAACTTTCGTTATCACAGGTCCATACCGGCTAGCATTGGGAATACTTCCCGAATTAGTTCCAATCATATATATGGATAAACCAATGACCAGCTCCTGGCAACTATATTGCCACAAAAGCAGTCGGTTCCTCTCATAACTACGTTATACGAAAAGCTTGGGTTCGATCGCAGTGGCAAAGAATCCGGATTCAAACAGCTTGTCAGATTAAAGTTGAAGGGATGCAGGCTGACCAAATGGGAAAAAGACCGAAATGATCTGATCAGAATAGCAGAAGGCTTTTTAGCAGACAGTGGCGAGGACTTTTGGCCAGCTATGGCTCATTGGCTCGAAAAGGTATCAAATTCAACCACGAGCAGTGAGTCAGAAATTCTTGGAATTGGCGCGAAAACAGATTCGCTAATAAGCCTTTCTAGCTTGATATCGCTACTGATGCAGCTTTTCTGGAGGATGTCTGAAAACTCTGGACGCAGCGACAAATCCGCAATCAAGTCTTCTAGAAAGATCCTTGATTCCAGCCGGGCGGCGACCGCCTCCAATTCGCAGACATTGTCTGCGTTCACGGTTCCTGGAGTGATCGCGGCGACCGCGAGTATTACTGATATATATGCGAGGCTCGGGTACGGTGACGAACCGGACAAGGAAATATTAAGAAGAATGATCAGATCACACATGGACACCCAGCTGCTGGACGCTTCCAAATTGACCAGATGGAAGGAAAACCAAGGCGATTTATTAGCCTTAGCACAAGGATTTCTGGCCGAGCACGGCGACGAATGCTGGCCAGCTGATGCTCAAGCAGGCAGCAAGCTTACTCAAGAGGAGTGAGTGAAGATTTTCTTTCAGTTGTCTCTGGAGCAGATGAGCTGACGAACTTCCAGCCTGATGACGCTCCTACCGCGACTCTTTTTGGAAATCAATCAACAGTATCCGAGAGACAAGAATTACAGGTCGGAAGAGTCGGGTAGAGATGCACCTCACGATATGTGCCAGACGGCGACGGTGCTCGTCTCGGAGGTTCCCTCTCTTGTTGCGGATGACAATCACGCTGGAGAGGGCATGCCTCCGCACCTGATTCCAGACGTTGCGATCGAAGCGTTACCCACCGGCATGGAAGTTCAACGGGGAGCACTGAGCCAAGTAGCCGCGATCGAACACCACCAAGGCGACTCAAACTTGCTTCTGGCCGGATCGCACAGAGAATGGCAGTGCGTCGACTTGGTGTCTCCAGTGACGTCTCACGCACCGAGTCAACCAATCTTGCATCAACATCAGCAGCTACCAGCTGTTTCGGCACTCCAGAACTTACACTCCGATGATTCGCCGAATCAACCAATTCAACTGGCACCAATACGCCCTTCTATGGAATCAGTTGGGCTTCCGCGCCGCGGGAAACTGCCAGTATTGGACATCAACGACCCGCTGCTGGGGCATACAGGACTGCGGACTGGCATCGAGCAGTACTTGCTTCCGCCGTGCGAATCGTGGAGAAAAGATACTTGTCATTTGAAACATTTTCGGCTCACAAGGAACGGGAGCCTCGAGAACCCGATTATGATCAACGATTGAGTCGAGATGACACACACGGGGCGGAGATGGGTTACGACAGTTGATGACTTGTAGCGTAGCCACTGGAACGGGTGCTCATTCGATTTCTACCATACAGCGAGCCCAAGTCAAGAAGAATGAATGCCCGGCCTACCTCATTCCGTGTATGTTCCTCGTATTGATCCCCTCGCCTTGCCTAGACTGCTCGGCAGGCCGTTGCCCTTCGGCCGCCACTTCCACCAGACGTCCGTGAGCGGGGTCTTGCGCTGCGGCGACCAGCTTGATAACCCACCAACCCGCATGTTCAGTTGCATGCTGGGATTACGTCTAATTGTTCACGTTAGGGAAGTGCCTTCATCCAACGTAGGTCTGAGGGTAGAATGAGTGCAACTCAGCAGAGTGTGGCGGTCTACACATGTAATTTGATTGGTCACTTCCCGGCCCCACCGGCACAAGAAGTTCTCAACCCAGCTGGCGTGTCGCAAGATTCGTACCCTCGCAAAGAAAGCAGCCACGCCCGTCCCCGCTGAGTCAACTATCCATGTCACCTCGCTGGCGTTCGGGGTAGAGGAGTGTGCATACACCCTGGCCGTGCGACTCAGCGAGAGGTTTTCTGGGAGCGCCATTCTGACCCTTGTTTGCAGGGGCCTTGTGGGCCAAACGAACACAAGGGCCTTCCACACAGTACATCCACACTAGCGCCACCCCTGCAGACCGCACCTCGCGCATGTACATCTCGGAGTCGCGGGCGAGCCGCCGCACCGCCGCCTGGTAGCGCGTCGAGGCCCCCAGGTGGAGTCGTGGGCCTCCTGGCCGGCCGCGGCCTCGTTCCCGGATGAGGAAGCCGGGCCGGGCCAGGGTTTGCTGCCGGGTATGGCCCTGTGAAGGAATGCGCGCCTGCAGCCGATGGCCAACATGCCTTGGCGTCGCCAGGTGCCAAGATCGTTGGACGTGCTGTGGGGTCCAGCCTTGGGTCAGAACAACACACTCAAGTGCGAGGCGTGCATGAGCTGGGCCGCACCAACGTCACGACGCCGGCCGGACAGGGCTTCTGGAGTTGGCAGCAAGGCAGACATGCGACAGCGAGCTCGCCAACCTCCTTGAGGTACTGGCCGCATGGCGAGGGTCAGAATGGGCTACTCTGATATTGCCTCGAAGCTGAGATTGGTCGGAGACCAGTGGGTTTCTTTGCACCCTGCGGTATACATCGCAGAAAATTGGCGCCTTGCTGGGTCGGTGAGCTTCTGGTGCATCTCAACGTAACGACATGGCTCGGTTTCGTCGTGCGACTGGTTCCTATACGATGCAAACTCCAAGCGAGACGAGGCTATGGACGTGGGCTTTCGCCCGCGGCAGCGTATCTTCGCTTGGCGCTCACGCCCAGGTGTTATCCCACTTATGTTCGATGATAACGACTTTCAGTTCTGAGACCAAAGGGTCACCTTCGGGGGCCACCGTTGGACGCAGAAACTTGCACTTCTCTGCCTGGGCGTGCACCTCCCGCGTCCGCCTGAACGCGCTTGCTGCATGCGGATGGATCTGCACTGACGGGCTTCGGAAGCGCATGGCTGGCGTCCCTGAGGCACCCGATGAGGCTCTGCGCGGCCTACTTGTGCCCAGCCAAACATCCAGCTGGCATGATACTCGCTCGTCGTACATACAATGTGGCTGGAAAAGAAGAATACTTGAAGCTGGCGGTCCATCTTCGACCGAAGACAATGACCACACCTTCTTCATAACCACCTTCGCCATCAATATGGACCGGCAGAGCTTTCAATCATCCGGGGCTGTTTTCGGAATTTTGTTGGGTTTGGTTCCGCAACTTGTCCTGTCGCAGATCTTGAATCTTTTGAAAATTGTATGGAACTACAAAGGACGCGTCATCGAAATCCCGATTACCGATCCATTCTTCCCAAGCGTGATGAAGTGGGCCAGCGAGCAGGTCTGGCTCAACAGCGGTCGCAACCTGGTAGCAACCAGTGACAAATCAGTTTGGTTTCCAACATCACGGAGGATATCTGACGCCGATACTAGCTTGCATCAAGTCGTTTTTGCCCCCAATTACGGCAGACACCACTTCTTCCACGATAGTCACTGGATACAATTTGAACGACTCCCATATCAAGGAGGGCCAGGACAGACGGTAGAGCGCATCGAGTTCAGCATGCGCGGTAAAAACGGGCAATTCCTCAAGGACTTCATTCAGCAAATCTATAAATCGTACCACAACGAAGATGGAAAGGTGATGGTTTTCCAAGCAAGAGTCGTAGACAAAAAGGCAGAGTGGATCGAGGCTTGTTCAACATCTCGGGCCATAGACACAGTCTTTGTCAACCCGCAAATTCTCAAAGACGCCGAGATCTTCTTCAGCGATCACGAAAAGACCCGTTATCAGAGGAAGTCACAACGTCATCGTCGGGGGTACTTATTTTACGGACCACCCGGCACTGGCAAATCGTCCTTGAGCGAAGCAATCGCAACTCGATTTAGGCTACCCATCTACCAGATAAGCCTGGATTCCAAAGAGATCACCAGCTCTCACCTACAAGCCCTACTCGGAGGCCTTCGCGAAGAATGTGTTCTCTTGCTGGAAGACGTTCCGGTGGCTGGTACCTCCGTCCAAAATCAATCGTGGTCATACTCTGCGCTTCTGAATCTTGTCGACGGCGTTGGTGTGCAGGAGGACCGCCTCCTCATTGTGACGACGAACGACCTGGATGAGTCGCAGTTCAACGAGGCCTTGACTCGTCCCGGTCGAATCGATCGAATGTTCAAATTCGGCAACGCAGACGCTGCATGCTTGCGACAGTTGTTCTTGTTACTCGTGGACAACGAATCGGAAGTGGAAATTGGAAAGCTCGCTGAAGACTTTGCGCGAATGGTGCCCGCAGGGATGTTTTCTCCGGCGGCAGTCAGAGGATTTCTACTGGAACATCCAGATCCAGAGAAAGCGCTCGAACTTGTGGAAGATTGGGTCGTCAGCAGCTCGGGCTCCATCGGCTCGGGGGAGAAAGGCTTCAAGGCAGATGACAGCGAGCCCCAGCCAGTGCTGGAAGATTAATTTCGTTATCTACTGGTGTCGTATCTTTTCGGGTAAATCTAGACAAAGAAACGACAGGCAAATGCGTCAAAATCGGGCGTGCCCGTTTTGAATCCTAAACATGAGACGTGCAGCGCGGCTCCTCTGTACGGCCGTCGACAGACAGCAATAGCGTAGAAGAAATCCGAAGTTTCTCTTGCCTTCTCCGAATTATTGGATTCAGCAGCGGGCGAGATTCAAGCTGCATCCCCTAGCTAAACGATCGATATCTCCTTGCTGAAAGCGTGTTGAGAATGCAGCGGTGCGTAACGGCGTCGGATGATGCCAGCTTGTGCTAGAGCGGCTTCCCAGGGCTTCCATCGACTGTTGTCTGAGCAAGAACCTCGGACAGACTCGCTAGATGGCTCGAGTTCAGGTTACCCATTGATAGTACGGCCATGCTGGCCCGATAAGTGAGAGTTCAGGTGTTTTTCCTCCAAATGCCAAGTGTGGCCGCGACCAACAAGCGGTACGGTCAGTGTCGTGGCCTTGACTACGCCGTGCGTGGCCGGCCCGCAGATAAGAGGCGTGGCTACAGGTCCGCCTCTGCCCGTGTAATACCTAGACCTCTCCCCGGCCAGGTCCGCAAGCGTCGAGGAGATGACTGCCGCATCACCACCTTGCAAGGGATCATAGCTGACGATCAATGCGCCTGCTCTGGAGTTGCTCATCTGGCCGCCGCGGCCGCGTGATTTCGGTTGGAACAATTGGATATAAAGCTGAGCAGAGCGTTGCCTCCGGCACTGGTAGAGGGAATATCCACACACAGTCACACAGGCTTCTTACATTTGGCCAATCGTAATCGACTGCGTGAACAACGTGATTCTTCGCGCCGGCCGGGAAAAAAAAACGAATTGGCGCTACTTCGTGTACAAACAAGGATGTGTAACTGCGCAATATTGTTGCTAAGGGCTGCTGTCGGCGTACGTCCCAATGTGCCAGGTACACTGCACCTGAGAACACCAACTTGACTGCGATGAAACCTTGCTCAGTAGCCACCCACCCCGACGACGGCAGCTTCACGTTGGGCTGCCACAATTCACTTCGAACCGTTCTCGCAACCATGACCGCTGATCAATCCTCGTATGAGCAACATCTGAAGCCTCGCTGTGCCCCGAGAGCGCGCTGCCGCGCTCGTCATCCCTAATGTGAACGATGTGGCTGCAGCGGTGGTCAGTCAGTCCGAAACCTTGCTCGTCTACTCCCCGCCCACCTCGCAGGTTCACTCCTTAAACTTGACACCACGCATCATTTATGGATGTCCAGTGCACCCTGACGCACGTCCTCATATTTCACACACGGTTGAGTGGCAGCAACGTCCAGCACCTTGTTGCGTATGTCACCACGCACGACTGTAGGCATAGCGATGCATTCTGGGAAAGCGTGATCAACGGCTTGAGATGACTGCTAGCTATTGCTTGCCTCAGTCCTTCCATGGCTTTCCAATGTCTTGCCTAGCTCTTTGGCCCTCCATATCTGCTCCTCCGTTTGTGTGCCCCATCTGTCGATCGAAGCGATGAACTCGGCCCCATTCACGCTTTGCTTTTCCATGAACACCCTGAGAATGGCGAGCAAGTTCGCGAACCCTTCGCGCTGGCCTCGGAAAGACCAAAGACAGTCCCTGACGAAGCCTTCGATGTTCTCGTTGATGTCGAAATCACTGGCGAACCCAACCTGTGCCAGCAATAATGCCATCTGATCGTCGTCCCTTTTCAGGGCCAACTCGAAATATGCTTGGTGTCACCAACCTGATCCTCGTCCCCATCCCCATCCCGTATCGCATTGTAGACACCACGGCCCAACATGACACTGGCCAGGGCTACCGTGCTGTTCTTTGTCTCCGTCTCTGGTTCACGGTAGGCATACCATCTGGTGCCGATGTAATCGAAAGGAACGATGAGGTCTTCCTTGGACAAAGGCTGGGGTTGGGCTGAAAGTATTCGGCCGAGGATCTGTGGTGATTCGTATTGTATGGCCCAATGAATGCCTTCGCCCACCCGGGCTCCAGCTTCGATAAGGCGGTACACCACAGCCCAATGTTCCCGGGATGCCGCAAGATAAAGGGGCGTGGTCTTTTCCATGTCATTCGTCGACAAGCCGCATTGATGGCACTCGAGAACGGCGTTCTTGTCTGCGCTCTGCTCCAGCGCAAATTCCACGACCTCCCGAAGGCCAGAGTAGGCGGCTAGATGAAGGAGAGTGCCCTTCACCTCCAGCGAGTCGTGAAGCAATTCTTGGCCGGCGAATTTGGGATGAAAAAAGATCTCTGCCTCGAAATCAATTTCTTCTTCGATTGCAACGGTGGACGCATGGTCGATGACACTGAGGGCTCGGGGGGCTGCTGACTTGTCGACCTTTTGTGCAATCGGCCCCTTCCCCCAGATGAAGTAGCGACACCACGCAACGGGCGTAAGTTGATGATGTTGTAGAAGTAGGCTGGCGAACGTGGGGTGTGCAGCGGCGGCGCTGAACTTGTCTTCTTCGGCGACGAGATACCCGAGAATCATCCGAGAAAGTTCATTCGGTAGCTTTTGCAACTGCATCATTGGGGTTTTGCGCAGGCGGCAAGATGCTCGAGAGAATGTACAATAGATTGACAGTGCGGGTTGCCCAAAACCTCGAGGGCGGCGGCCGCCGGTTTTATACCAACGCGTATCCGCACCCCTGCAGTGAAAATGGAATACCGATCTGCGTTATCGAGGCCAAGGTACAGCATGGCAGATAACGATTCTTGCCATATCACAAAGCCTTGGAGGTACTCCGCTAGCCTTTCAGACCGGAGAATAGGAGTAGTTCAAACCCATGCCGTCCAAGCCAGCTGCCATCATCTCCGGGCAACGCATTGAACAAGTCAGGCCGTTGTGTACCATCCTTGCAGGGCCCCTGTGAGTGCCTTGGCTTGATCAATCGTTCTCTGGCGGGGACGGGACTAATGCCACATCTCCTGACCATGTATTCTGTGGGGGACATTGAGGTAGCTGCGGAGCCAGCCAAGGGAGCACGTCTCAGGTCCTAAGGAGATGGATGCATCGTCGAGTGAAGCGGTGGGGCGCATGTACCTACACGCTACGCTTGACCAAGTATGGCCGTCATAATAAACGAAGGGCATGAGCAGTGGCTGGCTGCCACGCGTTGAGGATTCGGCAATTTTCACCATGTAAGGTTAGAGATAGCTTAAGAGCCGATTCTGCTTTTGTCTTATGCTCCGTCAATCTCACCGAGCCCCACTTTGCCGCTTCTGCCTGCCATCACCTTCGGTGGGTCTCTCGAGCTGGATCATTGCAATTAGACACTCTACCATCGAGTCGTCCCAAGGCTCACTGCCTAGACGCCTTTCATGCTACCAAGTACAAATTCCGATGGTGAAAACAAGACTTCCTTTCAACCGTTCAAAAACGCACCTGGTCTCTGGCATGGGAGGCCTACTGGCTTTCATCAAGTGGCCTTGATGTGAGCCTCAAAGCTGGGTTTTCGTCTTCGTTTCTGCTTGATCAGAGCCGACTGCCCTCCGAAACCTAGGTACTCCGATCCACGTTCTCCGATCTACGTTCTCCGAGTCTGGAGATGCACTAGTTCTTGGGAATAGAACTTGCCATGACGTGAACGGGATTATATTCATGTATCAGAGCTTTCCTGGTAATGACCGAGGTTGACGCTGCTTCTGGGTAGGCTGAATGGCGTTCGCAGTAGTGCGATGCAATGAATTAGAGCTCATAAATCATCATCTCGATAACATGACGTTTTCAACTTCGTGGAAAGCAAGTACCATGAGTATTTCTCCATCGCAAGCTGGGCAGGCTCTCACTATCCCCAAGTCTAGACTTATCATCTGTGCGTGCGTGATTGGTGGGCTTCAGCCGATTGTAGACCATGTTGTCGGCCTCAGGGTCTCGTAGGCAGTGTTGCGACGATACCCCGGAGAACCCGGCCCATTTCCAATCCTTGTCGGGTTGGCCACTTGAAACAAGCTTAACGACGCGCCCGCACCATGGAATTGGCGATGTATGCGACGAATGATATGGCTACTTCACCTGGAATCGACGATACGTGATGGAAGTGCCGCTCTTCCTAGTATTTCCCGGATGTGTGGCACAGGGGAGACTTTGTGCATTTATGGCAGTTCGAGCCACTAGGGTCTCTAACAGAGGGGTGAAGACTCTGCGCACTTGTCAGCTTCATACCCTATGCGTAGTATGCGGCACATTTCGAATATTCTACATCACTGTTCCGAGCCGATGATAAGAATCGATTGAATTGACTCCTACACGATATCCCCTTGTGACACTTTCCGAAGAAGGCAAGCTCGTCTTTTCTGCTCTTCGGTTTTCGCGTGCCATTCCAGACTGCGGTCCATTTCGGCCCAGTCAATGTCCCGCGCTTCCAGGAATATACTGAGCATTTCGCGTAGGTCCCCGAAGCCCTTTTCGCTCACCAGCTTGGAAACACAAGCACGGGCGAATGCGTCCACGTCGACATGGGTATCACCGCCATGACTGGCGAAGCCAGCTTGCGCCAGAGCCAGCGCTGCGGAGCAGTCGAGAGCCACCAATGCACAGTTGACGAAGCCCAACCGGTCCTCCCTATCGATGCCACCGTACGCGCCATGCTGTAAGACGACTTCGACCAGCTTCAGTTGTCCCTTTTTGACCTTCCCATCCTCTCCGACCCTCTTATCCCTTTCAACCTTACTCCTGATGCCATACCAAGCGCTGGAGACGTACTCGAAAGCACGCCAAATGCCGTCTGTTGAATGTTGTGCTTCCGACATCATTGCTTCAAGTACTTCAGGCAACTGGTGGTAAATCGGCCAGTGCGTGCTCCAACCGATTTCAGCTCCGGCGCGAAGAAGGTGCTCAACGACGGCGTAGTGTTTTTGAGACGCAGCCAGGTAGACCGGGGTGAGTTTTCCCAATGATGGAGAAGTCTCCGTAAAATACCACTGTGTGTCCCATCGAACGAGATGCTAACTGCTTCCTAGGGGATGGATCTGGCGTGTGTGGGTTGAAGGCATGGCGTGAGGGATGATGTATGTCAGGTTTGGACCTTGTGGATCTTATTTGCTTTGAAGGGACGGTCTGGCTATTGATGGGCATTGCTGTGTTAGGGACTAGCTCTGGCCACTGGGTCGATATCAGGGGAGCAAGGGGAACGACCTCGTTTTCAGAAGCTTGTATGTATGCCTCGTGGATATGTTCGTTTGGTGTGGCAGCATCATAGGCGGGATAGCTGTATACACAGTACGTAGGGTATCAGACTGCTTATTGTTGCCGAGGAGCACCAGAGAGGTTCGGATTACAAGACAACTGTGCCTGGCTATCCCATCACCCTGTTGTAGCTTGGGAGGTTCGTCGTCCAGGCAGTCGCGTACCTCGTTCCTTCTTGCCTTCTTTCACTTTCTGGCGCGGTCGGCTGTTCCTCGGCAGTCTCGTCAGGGTCGTTTGTCTTCGGCCTTTTATTTTGGGTGCCTACTTCCCGTTTTTTCCCCTTCCCTCTTCATCTTTCTTTCTGTCTTTCCCTTGCTTGCTTCTTCTGCCCCTCTCCTAAAATCGCCGCTTCTTTTCACATCCAACCCACGCTGCCGAAGATCGCCCATCAACATTTGACCGCCGAAAGGCCCCATCCAGGCAAGTCGGCGTCCATTGCCCATGTGAACCCTCTTATACTGACCTAACCCACAGTCGCGATGTCCGATGAAAACAGCAATGTCGCTGCCGACGATACCGACGCCTAGGACGCGTCCGTCTGCCCCGTCAACTTTGCCGAGTTGGACTACGATAGCATCACTCCCGCCGAGCCATACGTCTTCGTTCTGAAGGGAGACGGCCCTAGCCATGTCTCCTCCGTCGACTGGCTCACCATGTCCATCGTCTTCGACGACCCGCTCGATCGCCGAGATGCACACGTTGAAACCCAGCAACGTCTCCCGATTGCGAACCGGCTGTACCGCCCCGGCGTCTTCCTGATTCCAGCGTACAACCTTCAGTTCGCTGCCGTGGTTTCGAACTACTTTGCCGACTTTGGCTTTCCCAGCCACGTCAAGATTTGCGTCTGGTGGTCGGCGGACGACGGCGACGCCAAATTCAGAGCCCATCTCGACAAGGTGTTCCGTGACGGCAAGACCGCCCTGCACGCGATCTTGACCACATCCCACGACTGCAACCTGGAGCAGCATTGTCGAGGGCTTGATCCCAAGGACCCAGAGGTTGGTTATGACAGCCGCTCCCTTCCCCATGGACTCACGCTGACATGCTTCCCTCTCAGACAGCCGACACCTTCTTTCTCGCAACGCCCCGGGCCGTCTCCGAATGCGCGACCCTCGGCTCGCTGCTCAGTGATCGAGCCCGAGCCATCGTCGATCAGGAGGATGAAGGCCGGCTGGCTGTGTCTTGCGGCGATGGCGAAAGTGACGCCGACAGCCTTGCCCGCCGTCAGTGGGAGGATGGTCTTGAGTTCGGGTTCTAGGCATGCAGATGGGTGCGGGTGCTTGGCAGTGACCATCCTCAAGACCTGGCAGAAGCGGGGCATGGACATCAACCGCGAAGAGGGTGGGATGACCTACTCGTTGCATCATTTGATGGAATGGCCGGATCGAGGGTTGCTAGGCTACGGCTAGTTCGAGGCGACGAGTCCCTCGCGATAGTACATTGAAGCATGAAAACGTACCTTCGAATGCGCAGTCGATTGGAGCCCGCGCCTGAATGCATGTGCCAGTTTGGTGTCCGCGGCGGCTTGGAGCACTCATGCAATGACTATAGATTGCGTGTAGAGACCGCCTGTTATGCTCATCATACCGCCACGCTGCTGCCGTTATTTTGTCCCTCTGATCCTTCGATTGAATGACATAGAAAGATGAGGAATGACTGTAGCGCGGATGAGATAAGCAGCTCAAAGGCTGGTTGAACAGTCTCAGCAAAGTTCGCATTCTATCAATACGCCTACCTAACCAAGACCTTTCGAAGGCAAATCACTTTGATACTGCTCTTCTCAAAATGTGCACACGTTGTCATGGTCTCCGAATGTACTCATCATTTCTACATGCGTATCTCATACTCATGACATGATATTTTGTCCAATATACAAAACTACAGCTTAGAGGAGACTTCAAACACATTTCTCTTCTCCCATTTCCTAGATAATATTGCAATTGATACCCTTGTCATGGTAGGGATGAAAGCCAACGACCACGACAAAAACGAGCGGAAATGATGTGTTGCATCATCACCTCCTTCGTCGCCACCGAATTGGACGAAGACTTGGTCATGCCGAATCTTACCGCTCCGCCCTGGTATCCCAGTGGTCAGCGAGAGGATGACTCGACGCGGGCCTTCGACACTCCAGTACAACTGCTCTATGGCTCGGATGGGTAACTCAGCACGATGGTGTATATTATGATGTCCTGTTGGTTTTGATGACCATGACCGCAGCATATGCCCCTCAGGCCCGTTAGGATCATGTACCCACCACAGAGCCTCCATGATGTCTCGTGATGTAGTCGAACGGAGGCTTCTCAGAAAGAACCTTCGGTTTTCATTCTCGTCAATATGGAAGCTGCCGCCGAAATCGACATCATCCACAGTGAACCGGACTTCCTCGAGCAGAGGAACAAATTTGGCTGGGATATGCCCTTGGCTCTGCTGGCCCCCGTCTGACAATGGCGCCAGGGTACGGGAGCGAGTAAGACGAAATAGACGACTATGAAAACGCTTCACGACATCGAGGGCGGTCAATTGTTGGCATTTACATCAATATTGTGCCTCGTGGATCTGGAACGGCAGCGCCGTTGCTGCCTTCCCCGTGTTGTAGACTTTGGACAGACGTCATCATGGACAACATTCTAGGACGCGATGAAGTCACAACAGATGGAGGTCGTGTACATCCGAATGACTCGTTGAGCTAATGACCTACAGAGCAACTTGTTGCTATTGGGCCCTTTCCATACATGCAAGTTCTTACTAATTTCCACTTCGCAAACATGACCCAAGACTCTACTGGTTGAACAACCTCATGACCTCCCCCAACAGTCCACCCTCTCCGGACAGCGCGCTTCGCGTGTCTCTCATCAGGGCTGTGAGCTGGTCAAGGGGCTCCGTCATCGACTCCAGGTGATACACAAAGCTCTTGAGCGGCTGACCCTGTCGGTCAATGCGGCCCGTCGCTTGATCGACATCGTTCACGTTTTTGGTGATGCCAAAGTGGACGCAGTAGTTGGCAACTTTCAATCCGTCGAGACCGGTGCCACAGAGAGCGTACGTGGTGATGAGAACCTTCGTGTGTGTCTTTGCGCTGTAGCTGCCACCGCTTCCGCCTTGATGCTCATGGAAGTCGCTGAACCAATCTACGATCTTCTGACGCTCGTCACCGGCGAGTCCGCTGTGAATGAAGGTTGACTGGAAGCGGGCGTCGTCCAGTTTCTCGAACCAGAGCTGAACAGCATACGCCAGAATGGGCCACTTGGCGAAGATGATGACGTTCTTGGGGCCCTGAAAGCCAGCCCAGTTCTCGCTATCGTCCGGATACGCCTGCGCATCGTTGTATGCCTCCGCGCAGATCCTGGCCAGCGTTCTGAGTCGGCTGCAATCAGCCAGGATGGTGTCGATGTTCTCCCAGATGCCGGGTGGCATGATTGACTTGTTCAAGTACTTGGATGGCATCGTCGTACCCTTGCCACGTCCGATCACTTTCACAATCCCATCCCATTTGGTCTCGACAGCCGGAGCGCCTGGCGTATCATCCGCCGCTCGAAGAAATCCTGGCATGTGGGTCGCGAGCTCCAACAGACGGACGTCTTTATTCTTGGTGATGATGCGGATGTCGCTGGTCGCGCGCGAGGCTGCACTTGCGTTGGGTTGTGATGCTCCTGCAGGTCCGTCTGAGGCTGTAGCACGCGCATCCTGGAGCTTCTTCACAACGGTACTGCCCACGGCTGCGATAAGGCCGTCCATGGGCGCCCGAAACTGGGTGTCGATGCGGCATTCGACCTTCTTCGTTGCCACCTCTTTCTTCTGCAATATGGGACGTCCGAAAAACAGGCTCGAGCTCGCCCGCCTGATGATGCATGCGAACATGTTGGCGTCGGCGAAATCTGGCATGAAAGCTTGGCTGACCGCATCGCTGGTCATTTGGCTGACGGTCTTGAGCAGGCCAGCATGTTTGTCGTCAAGCTCCTTCAGCAGTTGCAGCAGAGCGCGACACGCGATGCCAGGTTTGTTGCGCAGAAGTGAGAAGATTAGTGCCAGGTCGACGAGGCCACTGGTGATCGGACTGCCGGTGGCCGCCAGCACCATGGGCGGGCGCAGTTGTCGCTGCAAAATCTCCCAAAAAACTTTGGCCATGTTGGTTTCCAAACCGCGGACCTGATGTGCCTCATCCCACACCAAGAGGCCGAAGAAGTAGGTCCCGCCAATCGTGATGGTTACCTCCTTGCCGCCACGAATGGGCAGCGTAATCAGCTGAGTCCAGAGATTCCGCCATTGCGTGTCACGACTGACACGCTGTTGTCCGACGACGAGAAGAAGGCCCGTGGCGTCGTCCCCATCAGTGGGCTTAGATGAAAGTTGCAGAGTCACTCCGGCCGCCTTTAGGAGATTCGAACCATCTTGCTCCCATTCTTTATACATCTTCGAGGATCGTGTCTTAGTCGGAAGCTCCGCCTGAAAGGTGGGAAGACAGACCGCCTGCGCGGCGTTCACTTGGTTGTCATCTCCTTGCTTAGCTAGCCGCCAGTCGACGACACGTATAAAATTAAACGTCTCATCGTAGACCACATTTCTGTCGTGAGAACGGATCTCCAGATCGACAATCGGCTCGAAGTGGGCTTTGGCTTCCTTTAGGGTTTGACCAACAACCGAGCTCGGGGAGACCACCAGCGTAGCTCCGCGAGGGAACTTTTGGAGGAGCCTCGCGGTTAGACCACCTTTCTCGCACGCACACTGAATGCCGAAGGGCATGCCGCGCAAAGCGCACTTCTCTGAGTCGTTGTTGTGCGCCTCTGGATGGGCCATGTAGTGGTCTAGGCTGATGAAGCTAAGACGGCGGACAGCGATGAAGCCTTGGTAGGTGATCGTCTTGCCCACTCCCATGGGATGCGCAAGCAAGGCACCCAGATGGCCGTCGACAACAGCCTGCTCGACTGCCCTTCGGACGTCATCGAGCTGATAGGGCCTCAAGGCGCGCTTCGTACCGGGGAGTTGACGGCAATGTTTCGCTTTCGTGGTGACGTGCTTCTTGTCGTGGCCGAAGAACTCGCACGTCTTGCGCCAAGACGTATCGTTGTCAGCCGAGTTGAACAGATCCTCTACGCCACCTTGATCGGGCATATGCTCGACCTGGAGGGCCTTGAGGAAGACAACGTCGTCGTCCTTCGCCCTGCTCGAAGGGGGTGCAGGTGTGGTCTCGGTGGCTCTGTCAGTCTTGGGCTTCTGCGACGACATGAACATCTCCTGGTGTGATTTGAGGGGCTCGTCCACAATCTCGGTTTCCTCAGACTGCCTTTGAGCATCGTCATCAGTACTGCGCAACCGGTCGGCGACGATGACTTTGGCCGCCTGCTCTGGTTGCTGAGGTTCGTCGGGCAGATCGCGGACGTCAGAGGGAACGAGAGGCGGTTGAATGTCATGCCCAGACTGCTGTGCCTGCTCAGCGGGCCCCAGAAGATGCTGATCGATCGTGTTGCCCAGGTCGGTTCCACCAGGCACTAGCAGCTGCTGATCAACTCCGTTCTCCTGCTCTTCATCGAACTGCCCTGACGGCTCTGGGAACCGTCGCTGAATCTCCTAGAATACAGCAACACGGCGAGCCTCGGCCTTGTTGTGAACATAGAGCTCGCATTGAGCCATCATGTTGTCCAGTGCGATTCTCCACTGCCCGTCATGCTCGATGCGGCCGGTCCAAAGCGTCATATTGCCGAACAAGAGACGTGCATTCAGAACCTCATGCACGGGATCATACCGGACTCGATCGGAGCACAGGATCTCCCAGAACTTGGGCCAGTCGAAATCGGAGGTGAGCCGGTGGGAGGTGCAAATGCTTCGGGGGCCGGCGCTATCACGAAGCAACCATTCGATCATATCCTCGTACAGGACGCTGTCGCGCTGGACATAAAAGCGTCCCAGAATGAGGGGGTCGTCGCGGAGACTAGAACGCTCAGGAGCTGTGCGGGCAAGTGCGTTGTTATTGTTGCGGGGATGAGCGGGCAAGCGCAAGGCCGGGCGTGTCGAGGAGCGGTTCGGGCTTTGGGGGAATGGATTGGCTGAGGCAGCGGCTGAGGCAGCGACAAGAGGAAGGGAGCTGCCTCCAGAGACAGAGTACGGCGATGGAATCCTGGTTCTCTTGCTTGCGCGGTCGGCCGACTAAGCCGCGGGGCGCTTGGTGGCAAGATCATGCTGTTCATCTGGGGACATGTCAGCAAACTCTCGCGGTATATTGCAGTTTGTGTCGCGGTACCTTCCGAGCTAGACAGCGACATGAGTAGCGAAGATTCCGGAGAGCTCGACGTCGCGGACGAGGAGGAGGATGAGGAGTACTTGCCCTCAGGCATAGTTAAAATGCCTGTGGAAAATGCTTCGAGGCGATATGGAGTATTGAGAAAGGGCAGGAGAGAAGCGACGGCGAAGTTGGTCTTTTCGCAAGTTGTGAAGAGAGGTGGGTAGTAGAGATAAAAAGGGAAACAGAACTGGAAGGGGGCAAGGTGGGGGGTTTTTGGGACAAACGACCCACATTTACCTCACGTCACAGGCGTCAACGATTGGTCGGGTGCCGAAAATGGCCTGCGCGACTTCGTCGTCGCTGCCACGCGCTCTCTTCCCCGTCTGAGTCGACCACGACCAAGCGCGCAAATAAAAATACACTGTCAGGTCTTTGCAGGCCAGGTAAACCAGGCCAGCCATTCAGCAGTTGAATCAGAGCTTTGTGTGGGCCGCCGGTCCCCGCGATTCCAGCGCCAACCTCGAAGGTGGGGAAGCGGGCATTGGCCCGGACGAGGAGCATCCCTGTCGTACAGCCAGCAGGCCGGTGTAGTGCGCCGAGCAATTGTACGGCCTGAATCTGGCAATTCAATGAACAACCTCATAAGTCACCGACAGGGTGCGCAACATGGACAAGGGGGCGAGAGACGGAAGAGACACACTCACGTACGCCAGGTGCAATCTGCATTTTCATTGGCCGTTGGTGAAGCCGCAGCCGGAGATGAAGCTTCGCAGTGGCTGCTGCGCTGAAGGTGTGCCTTGGCCAATGCGAGTAGGGTTGCGCTGGTGAGACGAGCTTACGTACAGAATCCTGGCCGGTGAAGCCAAGCCTTGACCAGGGCCGGAGATGTGTACTGGAGTGTCCTTCCTCGACCGAACGAATCTCGGGCATTCATGGTGTTGGTAGTTTGCTGGGGTCTCTCGCAACGCCGGGGCGCGGATGAGGTGGTCTATCCCTCGCCGCCTCATGCCTGTGTAACGTAGCAAGGCCCGGATGCGTCCCAAAGAAGAGCTCCAAGAGGATACTACGCCCGTATACAGCAAACGGTACCTCCGCGTACGATCGCTTCACATACAGACGCTCTCCAACCTACGAGCCTGCAGATTATGCGGAGACGTCGAGAAGCAGAATGGGTCCAGCTGTTGCGAGGCTGCTTTTGGACCTCGACAGGGGCTTTTGACGGGCGTGGGTATTCGAGAATCCAGCCATGTCGGATGTGGAAAAGTACCCTGCCTGCCGGCGTCTCACCCCTCTCTCCTGGGCATGGGGAAGCTGGGTTTGGCCCGCGATGCTACCCAGGCGTTAAGCAGGACCACTATCATGGGCCCGCCTGCCCAAACCCATGGCCCCGGCGTGCTGCACGCGCGACTGAAATACAACCTCATATCAATCTCTAAATAGGCCTCGGGCTATATGTACACCGCACCCCCTGAATGTAGATTGGTGACCTCCCCATTGCCCCATAATTTACGACAGTAAGCGAGCTAACATACGGCGTGGACAACTGTTACATACAGTAGTGCTAAACTCTGGCTGACAGTACCCTTGAACACCACCCCACCAATGCTGCCACGGCCAAGCGACGACCGGGGACCGGCTCACTTCCGTCTCACAGTGTGAACCCTGGGTGTCAGAGCCGGTCAACATTCGCCGCGATCTGAAGAGCCAACATGCGTCGTAGACGAAAATATGCGCGAATGATACCTTCGTTGGTTTCCTCTCCTAATTGTAAGGTCAATCGGATTATCTCGACTGCGGCCTTACCTCCTGTTTAGCCCGTCTGCTCGACTTGTCGGTATCCTTGGCCGACCATAACGGGTTCCTGCTCAAACGGTTGCGAGCGTGGCTGGTGGATGATGTTACGAATGCGGTCACTTGTTCGACTTCCCTCACTGCCTCGTCGCAAAGTGCCGACTGACAACCCGTAACATCTTGGACCCAAGCGTCACAGTACTGTTCAGCCCAATAATCAACACGGGATGCGATGCATCCATTCCATTAACGATTGGTTCGGCAGCAGCAAACGTTGTTGCGATTGAATGGACACCTTCCATTGTTTCTCGATTTGCTTACATTCATACTTCTCATCGAGTGCCCGCCTCAAATCATCGCTTGCCCCCCTCAACATCCCAGTCTGCCAAGCTGACACCATCTCCGCGCAGCACTTCTTCTCTCCGAATGAAAATTGTTTCATGTCGGGTTGAGATCATTTCTGCAACCACCTAAAGAATTCGAGCCGTTTGAACATGCCATTCATATATACCGCTCAACACACCAGGAAAACCTTGGTCACTAAGCAGCCAAAGTGGGGGCATTCTCCTCACCCCAGGCCCTGAGCTCCTCCAAACGTTCCTTGATCTTTGCTAGGTCCCCCATCACCACCGCTGTGAGTGAGGCAACACTCTCCCGAATCCTGTCCCTGCGGCTTTCAAGACCTGATAAATTCATAAGTCGGGCACGTAGCTTCTGCGTCACCGACGTGTCGCTGATTCGGCAGCTTTCTAGTTCTTCCAGTGCGGTTCGACAATGGAGCACCTCTTTCCCCACCTCATCTACTTCGTCCAGGTCGCCGTCAGACGGCGGAGAGACAGCAAGCAGGGGGCGCCATTGCTGGGTTCCAGCACGGGACAGAAACTGCAGCAGATCCCGCATACCTTTCAGTTCAGCTGCGACCTGCAGTCCGTCTGACCACACCTTGTTGTGCTGAGTTCTCATGACCCGGGCGACGTCTTCCATGTATGTCGCTTGCTGCTTGTGCCAGAGATGGTAGTCAGCCAGGGTTATGATCGGCGGCAGCGCGGGTGGTATCACGATGCTCTGCGTCGAAACGAGCGGCGCCTGCAGCTTGATGTCAGACAGAAATGAATCATGATGCGCTCCACTGGCCAGGGCAGCGAGAATAGGTCGCCAAATTCCGTAGTCGGTCATGGCGGGGATCTGTTGACCACTGATGATGTGAAGGGCGTTGACCATCACCGCAACACCGCTGTCAGCGTCGTTCGTCTGCTCTGCGCACTGGTGAAAGGTAACATCAGCATCACGGCGGGAATGTGGCGACAGGTGCCCCAGCCTCCTCCTGATGGCGCCTTTATCCGTAAAGGCTGGTTTCGAGTCGAAGATAGTGACCACGTTCTCGGATATGACGGCAAGTATCCAGTGGGTGTGATTATTGAGGTTTGTGGGAGCCAGCGTAATAGTACCGGCGTTTGCTGCTAGGTCGTGATCAAGCTCCTGCGGTGGTTCTTGTCCGTTAAGCAGCAGTGGATGAAGGACTCGCACAGAGAGCGGGCACAGGGCGGCTGCCGCTTTAATGACCTGGTAAATCATCCCCTCTTTGACATGCTGGTCAAGTGCAAGGCGTTCCAAGTCGAACCCGCCATGCGATGTCTGCGGTGGCGTAGCTAGCCGTGAACGCTTGGGAATCACAGGCAGGGGGGATCCCGATCGCTTTTCCATGCTGGCCATGCTGGCCAAAGGACCAGCGCCCGCATGAGCAGACGGAGAGAAGTCGCCAGCAACATGACGCTCGATAGTATTAGACGACTCATTAGCCCCGATGGCGAACTCTGGAGCAGGACTTGTGGCAGGTACAGCCGACGATCTTTGCGACCGGGACATGCGCTCTGGCAACTCTGCTTGCACGACAATCGTTGAGCCGGCCGCAGATGCGGGAGAAGGCTGATGTTTGTCGGTTTCGAGATAGGTATCAGGTCTGATCCTATTGTCAAGATTGTTGAAAGTTGGTGTCTGGCCTGTCTGACCCCTGCCGTTCTCCGAACTAAAGACCCCGTAACCGGCGAAATGACCGATGGGCAGCACCCTAACTGGGGTGGGCTGCGATAGGGTGGCATTGATGTCTGACGGAGATGCTGCTAGCTGGCGGTTCAGCTGGGAAGCATTCTCGGGCCCAGTCTATTCCAGAAGTCAGGTCTTGGGAACACAAGTGGGGGCCATTGGGGCTTACTGGAGCGGGTACGTCTTCAGGTTGACCTCTAGCCACCCCATCCTGTGTGTCGTGATCTCCGTGTGAGGGGAGTCGTCTCCAGATATCGCTCAAAGCTCTGGTGGTGTATCGTACACCTCGTAGCTCTCCGTCCAATGCCCACAGGCTGGTAGGCGACCTCCCCTCGTTCAAAGCCCACCGAACCAACTTGCGAATGGTGACAAGAGCATCATGGGAGATGTGATCAATATCGACGTCATCAGGCAACTAGCCTCGTCCGCCGCACAAGCCATCGAGTTCCCCATGTAGCATCAGCCGTTCATGTGGTCTTCCTGGCACACGTGGTGGCATTGTGCGCTCTTGGCTGTCAGTCGAATGCAGATTCTGAGCTGTGGCAGAACGAAGATCCGTCGTCCGTCTGAGACTGCGAAGGAAAGCGCGAAGTCAGCAAGGTGATCGAACCGGAAATAGACGGGAAGACAGACTAGGTTCGTGTGTGTGCGTGTGTGGCGGGTGCCCTGAGAGCCCGAATCTTATGCTGGCCGACGGATCGTGGGTGGACATGCGATGTTTCCTTGGTTCCATGGGTGGGAGAGCAGGTGGCCGTACAATAGTCCAGAATTTCGCTATGCCTGAGGCACCACGGGGGGAGGGGTTAAGGTTTGCCTGTCATTATGTAATCACCAACCCAACAAGCCATCGGCCGATACAACGGCTGCGTCACCGTTGAATTCATGTAGTAGCTGCGATTCTTCATCGCACTTTCCCTATCCGTGACCACTCCAACCGCATGTCGTTGGAGACGTTGGTGACCCACGGTGCACAGTTGCCTGGCGCCGTTGGGCACTGTGCACTTGGAACTCTGTGGGAGGCCGCGGCGCGTCGCACCTAGTGTGCAAGCCAGAACGGGCTCACGTTCGGGGCGGCCCCGGCGGCGGTGGCCTGCCGAGGCGTGTTCCTCGCGCCACGCCAGGTCGACTACTGCATTTGTATCTGCGATCCTGACGTCCAGAGTATTGCCCGCAACTTGTCCCCACCGATAACTTGCCTCGCCTGGGCAACGGCTAGATGATGGTCCCTTGTCATCTGCCGCATCCGAGTCTAGCACGAGCACCAACAACACGGCGTCGTCACGCAGGAAGAAGAAAAGAGCTCAGTCCCTCCCGCAGTCCGTCAACCACACAGAGTTTGCGTGTCTCTATAC
Source organism: Colletotrichum sidae (assembly GCA_004367935.1). Taxonomy (NCBI): domain Eukaryota; kingdom Fungi; phylum Ascomycota; class Sordariomycetes; order Glomerellales; family Glomerellaceae; genus Colletotrichum; species Colletotrichum sidae. The sequence continues at coordinate 191,812 of QAPF01000036.1, forward strand.
CAGCCCAATCACCGTGAGCATCGAGACTGAGAAGCCCGGCGGCTCCGAAGATGAGGCCAAGGCTCAACTCCGGTTTGGGGGTCAGCCCAATTCATCCACCTCCAGCAGCTACTCGGAACGCAGACCATTGGTATCAGTCTACCGCTGCGTTATATCTCCGGTTCCATTTGGTAGCTTTGTTTGCTGTGAACAAGCCTAATCGCGTTGTACGTCAACCTCCCGGAAACCCCCACCCCGCCTTGCGTTACCTTTCTTAACACCCAAACAGCATGCTGATGGGATTCCTCGCAGGAGCTCCTACACGCACATCGATTCGAAGGCACGCACACCATCATGGGTGGCTCCCAGATCTTCGCTCTTCTTCGTGCGCTGCGAATATGGAGCGAGACGGTGTTTCGAGACCGGTTCCTGAGCGCGTTCGTGCGCGACTAGCCGTGGCCATGGTAGAGCAGACGTCTCTCCCCGGGATACCAACGCATGGAAATGTGGCGCAACGTCGTGGAAACCGACACAATAGTCGGTAATGGCGAACAACTATTCAGAGCCATGACGACGTCCACGCACAACGGCGAAGTCGAGGCAGTACAGTACCTTCTACCCTAAACGTCACACGTTCCAGACCGTGCCGTGACTAACGAAGAGTTTACCGGTTCCACCGTTCCCACAGACTTGCTCCGAATGAAAGAACCTCTCTTGCTCCGATGGCAAGGCCCCAGCCCACGCGCGGGCTCGCCTATACGACTGGAATCCCTAACCACCAAGCTCCTGGGCTGGCGGATCGAAGGGGTCTTGACTCTTGTGCGGTCTCGCGCCGGAGGCCGAGCCCGAGATATTCAGCATTCCTCGATTTGGGGAGATGATCAAACATGATGGTTGGGAGCTAGGATACAATCACTTCAACACATCAACTGAAGCAGGCCTGCGAGGTCCCGTGCTTTTTACACTCGAAACAATTCATCTCATCAGCATGCTTTTGAAAAGAGCGCACCAGCTTGGGTTCCAGGCTGTGACAGGCTGGCAGAATTGGAATCGGTTCACGTCCAATCAGGCTATAGTATGTCGCGCGTTGTCCAGCCATGGTGCGCACATTCCGTTAGACAGCGGCTGAACTCCTCGCTCGAAGACTCAACGGATACAACCTACGTTCTGGGTCGCAAGGGACGGAACCAGCGAATATATTCTGTCTCTTGTGATAGAATCGATATCGACAGTTGCGCCTGCAGTCTTGAGGGTGCTGAGGAGAGAGGATAGCTCCCAATGTTGATCAGATGTGGCATGTGTTGGAACCCATCGAATTTTCTTTAATAGTAGTATTATGCCCCAGGTTCTACACATAGTATGATCTGGTCAAATGGGTAAACCACTAGCAGCTGGCGAATGCTTCGCGATAGCCTATGGTTGGGTGGTTGAATGATTGAATGAACCTCGTCCACGTGAAGCATTATCATGCATTGATTACGTGTAGAGCTTTGTATTATCTGTTGCGAACCACACCCTTGTAGAATATTGTTCTGATTGGGATGCGAAGTGGGGTTTTGGGGCTCTTTGATAAAAGCCCATAATGCTTCTGGTCCGCCAGGCTTTTTGGTGTCTGCTGTGCGTTGCTACAGTAGGGGCAAGCCTTAGAGATTGCTATTAGGATGCACTGTGCTTCGGGGGAGGCTGTGGAATAGTTAATGTTGGGTTCAAATTATGTAAAAGGTGACTACGCGGCAAAGTCCCTCCGCTTAATTATCACACATTTTCTGTTGCAAGGCATGTCCTGGGCACTGTGCGTTGCTTTGTTACTTTTCTGGCTTCTGCCACGGTGCCTCCAGTGGCCTGTGCTTAGCTGGCTGGGCTCTCCTCACTGACGAACCTGGGAGGGTGTGCCAGGGGTGGTGGTGGTGGTGGTGGATCGCACCGTCAAAGACATGCCAGAACCAAAATCAACAACCCAACCCCTATGTAAGAAAGGACTAACTTTGAGTTTGGTTCATGTCCACTGCATCCATCTATCCTTAACACTGATGTGACTTCATCTGTGCTGCAACTGCCTGCTAGTCAGTTAGCTCTGTTATTGCATTGGGAGGGCCCCGCTCCGCTGGCTGCAATTGCTAGCTGCAGGTGGTGTCACCCTCCTTATAAAGGTGGGCTACTTCCCCCCTTGTCTCGTCTTCTTTTGTTCTCATGACACTGGTGATGCATATGTATCGCTTACATACAGTCATGAGCATAAATTTCTTCCTCTTTGGAACACTTCGATTCTCTTGACTTGCCCCACACAGGGCCGTACCTGATGGGCTAGCACTGTGTACAGCCTATGGATGGATTTTCAATTGAGGGTGTCCCCTGCCCAAAGCCAGAGATGGACATAATCAAGTACACCCCGGAGGTGAGATATCACCCGCACTGTAATGAGTTACATTGACTCCAAACATTTTGTTTGTAGACAGGCAACCACAACCAGCGATAGACGTTTGAAACAGACGTAACAGCAGGTTCTGGCTCTCCTGAATATGTGAATATGGAAGGCTTGTGCATAAAGAGGAAGCTACATGTGCGCTATACATACCATCTCGCTTACACACGAACATCTCTTCCGTCACCCTCAACCAACAACAGCTACTTCAGACAACACAAGAGTGGCCGCCACCATGGACCCCTATGTCTGCTGGGTTGGTAAGCAACTGGAGCAATTTGAACCCTTATGGGATGCCGCATACAAATTCCGAGGCGCTTTCAGGCTTATTGGGAACCCTAGCGATATCATAGACTCGCTTTCGCACCTGAATCTCTCGGCACGTCTCGAAAGATTATCGTGCGTGAAGAACCTCCGAGTTTTGGAGAAAGCGACAGGCAAGAAAATCGATTGGACAAACCTGGAGCAGTGGATCAAGGGTGCCCAGGACCACGTACACAGAGAACTCGAAGCGACAGCCAGGCTATGCAAGCTGCTCAAGATTGACGTGACCGATTTGGGGCTAGACGATGCCTACACTAAAATCGAGGAGCATCCACTTCAGCGTTCATATGCTCGCGCCTTCGGCCCAAACTGGCAAACAAGATTGTCCGAAATCGACCGCACCTACGGCCCCGGCACCACCTCAACTACAAGGATTCTCATGGACAGGGGACAGTTCGAGCAGGCCATTTCCTCTCGCCAAGAGATAGTTCAGCAGAACCTTGACAAACTCAAAGAGAAGCAGGAGCACCTTCCCGCTTTTAGAAAGAGCTGGTTGGAGTTGGAGACAGGTGCCAGGATGAAAATCCTGCAGCAGTATGGGCTTCCCCAGAACCCAAACGCTGACATTTATGCCTACTTAGAGGGGGCTGACGTTCGTTGTACTTGTCCGGCACTCAACTGCATTGACCTCTCGGAGAATGATACTCTGCCATCGTTGCTCGAGACGCGGTGCCGATTCCCGCCGCAACGTTTCCGTCGCTCAGGCGGCCGTCACCATCTGCTCAGCGTCTGGGCAGGTCGTAAAGCTCCCATCGTGGTGAAAGGCGTATCGTACTTGGAATTTGACGACAGATCCTCCGACGCAGCGGGGGAACTTCGGTTTTACGGCGGTGCTGTATCCCAGGTCGCAGAGTACGAAACACCGGTGCAAATCAGCTCGAAGCTAGTTAATCCTAACTCGCTGTTCTGGCAGCTGCAAGGACAAACAGAGATATACCGGTTCCTGGGCAGCTTTTCAAACACAATCCCCGGCACGACAAAAAACGAGGCGGGGACGGTCATCCAAGATAGCGATCTAGGTGTGGAAGGAAGCCCACCCATCGCGCGTACTTCCTTTCCAAAACACAAAAACGACATGAATATCAACCTGGACGGTTTGCGAGAGATGATTAGAACATCACTCGACGAAGCAAGGGACGATCTGTGGCAGCTTCGTCAAGACCCAGCCTCTTGGCATGGCGGCTTAAAGAGAATGGCTCAAGGCAGCGGCTCAAAGGAGCTTCTGACAACCCTCTTCAGCCGCGTCGACACCTTCGCCAACTTGGACCAGCTAATAGGAGCTTCTATCCAACAGGTTGAGAGTCCTCTATTGACCGAGGCGGACGAAGACACCATGAAGATTGCAGCATCCCTTGACTGCGCTCTTTCTGCCGCGTTCGAGGAGAGGTTGGCCCATTTTCGATGGATCATGCCACCGCCAGCGGGCTCACTCACCAAAGTTGGCCACCAGCTGTTGGAACTGATCAGGGAGAACGATCCGATTCTTCGTCGTATGGGGTTCTCGGCGGTGATGAGAACCATCGATCGAGAAGTCGTAGGAGGCAGGTCCTTCCCTGTGGCCGTCTCACAGATCCTCAGCGACCTGCACGTCTTGGCTGTCTGCCTCGAAGAGACTGAGAGCCATCATCCATCGATCTCTGACTGGGTGGAATACTTTCAGATGTCCAACTCCTTTTACGTGGAGCAGACTGGCAGACTGCGGCCCTGGAAGGAGATCCTCGAGGAGGCGGTTAAAGCGATGGAGGATGCCGGCGAGTACAATTTTGCGGGAGGACACCAGGGCTTTTGGCGAAGACTGGACCAGCAGATGGGAAAGGTATCGCGGAACAACGACGCTCTTGAAGGTGTATTCCGCGAGATAAAACGAGAAATGCCCCTTAGGCCTGAACAGCAGTCTGCACCGGAAGCTGCGACGGAGCCCATGGTCTCAGTCTTCAGCACGGCACCTAAGACGGCAGCCACGGCGACCCAACTCAAACGAACGCGTCAGCGACGGGGAAAAGACCAGACCCAAAACCCCGATCGACCGGCCGAGCAGTCGATCCAACGGCCATCATGCAGCTCGTCTCCGAGTCGCTTGCCGTGTGTCGAGCTTCCAAAATCGGACTTTTGGCTGTCGCTGCGGAACGGCACCCGGCAGACCTTCGCCTGGGACGACTTTCGCAAAGCCATGTGCAGCATCAGATGCAGCATGAAGCCGATAGGGGGTTCGGCGTTTCGCTTCGTCCGCCGTGACTCCGAGGGCGGACGAATCTTTTCCATCGTATATCACAAGCCACACGGCGAGTCCGGCGAGACAACTCTCAACCTGGGCCAAGCCCGACGATCTTGGCTCATGAGGCTTGAAAGTTGCGTCAATCTTGACTGGGCCTGAATGCATGTCTTGCTTACTGTCACGGGCTAGAGCCCGGATTGATATCTCCGGCTTCGCCGGAGCAGTTACCGAGATCCGGCTCCGTTGGACCCACTATTCTACCGCAGTACGCCGCCTAACCCGGCCTGCTTCACCGCTGTTAGGTGCCTACCCTTGTAAAGTCCTTTCTTCCTTCTTCAGCTTAGAATAGTCAATCGACGGCACCTCTACGTTGAACAAGAGGCCTGCTTCACCGCTGTTAGGTGCCTACCCTTGTAAAGTCCTTTCTTCCTTCTTCAGCTTAGAATAGTCAATCGACGGCACCTCTACGTTGAACAAGCCTAGGGGCCAGCCCCTTACACTTACGAACGTCTGTCAGTGTCAACTACCGCGCTGGTGTGTGTTGCATCTGCGACGTGGCAGGATATCTCGTGTCGTAGCATCGATGCAGGTAATTCAATCGGACCCAAAACTTTGGCCGGTTCTTGTCAGGTTAACCTTCATAGCAAATCTGTCGTACATCCTCTTGGTTCCATTAAAATCACATTCACATGCATGCTGTCCCAAGATCGCTATTAGTTCCATACGTGCAAAATCAAAATCAGCTCTCACGTACAAATCGCCCTTCAGGTCTTGAAGAGGCGGCCTTGAGGTGAAGTTGTTGAAGTGCCGCTGGGGCAAGGCACATGGGTGCATGTCCCAGGGGTCATAGCAATAGCGTTTCTCGTCATTCAAGCGGCACAATATCAAATCGGTTCATCGTGCCAAGTTTGTCTTTAAAGTCAGGGACATTCCTTTGTTTGTTACTAATCCCGACGAAGAGCAGCGCGCAAGTTGTGCGCCCCTTGGATGCTGGATTTAAGCTCACTCCAACTGTCTCATCATGCTTGCCAAGCCAAATCTTGGTTCTCGGTTTCTCGGTGACATACCGCCACATTGTAGAAGACGAGGATTAATTGAAGAACTCGTTATCGTGAGTATCCGCATGCACAGATCGGCAGTCGGCATTGAAGAAGAACCATACATATCAAGGGATATCGAAAAAGGCACTGGCAACAGACAAGGTTTTGGACCTCAATATTTCAAACGTTCCATGATGGGACGATACGGCCCGACCCGAACCAGAGACGATTATGGGCTAATTATTGATTAAGCTTCAGAGGGTGCACATGGTACACAAAAGTGCGGGACAGCGTGGAACTGTGGAGTGGGTGCCGTATCAAGTAAGATGAGCTAGGTCATGGGTTTTGCAGACTAGCTACTTTTGGCAAAGGCCCAGCCGAGGCCATGTGTCGCCTGCTGCCTGACGCGTCAATCCTTACCTGTCCTTCTCCCGCATCTCGGTGGAGGCGTCAGAGGTCATTGCCACCATTCGTCCGAGCTACTTCGTGACGATGGCTTGCAATGATTCTCCTTCGGAATTTCATTGGGATACCTGGCCTGATCTTGAGTCGATCGAGGGAAGCAGTCCAGCGCCTGCAGCATCGTCTCTCACGGCAACGCAGCAACCTACTTCTGACGGCAGACTGCCTCTAAAGGCAGGTTTTCATACCTCATTGTGCGCCAATATGGACCCCTCGGAAGCCAAACGGAGATTTAATCTCAACGTGAACAACACCATCACGGACATCCTAGGGCAGATTGGTGCTCCAAACGAGGCATAATATTAAAATATTGCTGGTGCCATAAGCCGCTTACTGCTTGGATGAAATGGCCGCTCTGATAAGACGATAACTCTATAACGCGGCTCATAAGTGGGAGGAAGCCGCTTGCCGCTGACGGTTTGCTTTGAACGCACACAATCAGCTATTTTTTTTTGGCTTGTGTCATGATGACTGTCTATTATGAAGGCCAGCTGTCAGCGATTTGTTTAATCAGTCATGTCGGGCTCCGTGAACTAATGTGGCATGGTCTCTGTCAAGGTACCCCTGCCACCTGCAGTGTAGCTAAGCCGTTCCAGGAGTGTATCAGTCATAGAAGACCAGTTTTGCGAACCTCTGTATGTAACGCAAGGGGACGAAGCAATTTTCAACATCTGTTTGTGTAAAGAATTATACGACGTTGTTGGATTGAGCGTTGAGACGCTCCGAAACGCGCTACGTGGCACTAGCACGATCCACCGCGTGGCGACTCTGCGCACGTCCCGACGCGATGGATCTCGAGCCAAATTCGACGTCCATCACCGTTGCGAGGGAGGTGGTGGTAGCGTGCGACGAGGACCTGCCATCACGAAGGGTGCGAAACCATCCGCGAAAGCACGCCTGAACCAGACATACCAAGAGATTACCGAAAATGCGATCGAGCGAGCGACCGAGACTGCTGGCGGTGGCCGGCCGGCGACCACACGCGCCGCAACCCTGGACAAGGAACGCGCGAAACCCGCCCAAGATGGCGATACACCGCTGCTCCTGACGATGGCCAAGCAGACCAAAGAGCTACACGCAGCGGTCAAGATCATGTTCGATGCGTGGAAGAAGTCGGAAACATGGAACAAGAACATTGAGGCAGAGCTGCGCGTGGTCACTGCGGAGCTGCAAACAGTCAAGAACGAGCTACAGGCCGTCAAAGGAGAGCTACAAGCGATGAAAGAACGCATGGAGGATGAAATCGCCAAGACGAACGAGAACCTCGAAGCAATCGCGACGGTGGCTGCGACGCGGAACAGCCCAAGTATGTCATACGCGGATGTCGCGCGAAGTGGCTTGGGTGGACAAGGCCGCTGGACAAGGCCGCAACTCGCGGGTAGTTACGCCGGAGAACGCGACGGTGGCAAGCCACAGCAACCCCTTATTCTGTACGATCGATACATCAAGAGTTGAAGAAGGCAGCGACAAGCCCAACGCAGGTCGGATCCGGGCCGCGGTGGAGAAGGAGATGCGCGCGATGGACGGGCAGGCAAGCCGGCGCTGTCGGGCCATCACGGTAGACCCAAGGAACGCGGATAGGATCCGGATCATTTGTCGCGACGATGATGAGCACAAGCTTGTCAAGCAGATCGCGGAGAAGAGCTTCGGCCCTAGAACACGAGTCCTACAGGACGAACTCTATCCCGTCAAGATCGATAACGTGAAGAGAACCGAGGTACTGGATGAGAATGGCAATGTCAGGGCTGAAGCGGCGGAGGCACTTAGCCGAGAAAACGAGACCAACGTTGCCAAGATATCCTGGCTTAGCAAGAAAGACATGCCCAAGGCGTATGGGTCCATGGTCGTGTTCGTGACCAAGGCCAGGGATGCGTGTAGGCTGATCTCCGAGGGCTTCTTTTACGTCGGAGGGGAGTCCGGCACGACGATGGCGTTTGAGCGGCGGCCACGTCCTCAACAGTGCTACAACTGCCAGCAGATTACCAGGCACAAGGCGTACCAGTGCGAAAACCCCCAGGTGTGTGGGCGCTGCGCCAAGGTAGGCCACCATCACAGTGAATGCCGTGAGACGATCGTGAAATGTGTGCCGTGTGGCGGACCAAGGCACAAGGCGTACCAGTGCGAAAACCCCCAGGTGTGTGGGCGCTGCGCCAAGGTAGGCCACCATCACAGTGAATGCCGTGAGACGATCGTGAAATGTGTGCCGTGTGGCGGACCGCATGAGTCGTTCAGCAAGAACTGTCCGAAGCTGTATCCGCGTTCCCATGAGTAGGAAGGTCCAGATTCTTCAGCTTAACGTGAGGAACAGGCTGCAGTGCATGAGAGTTTGATGAATGACGAGGCGTTGCGTGACTTCACGGCCATAGCGGTGCAGGAACCGTGGGCGCGGAGGACAGAAGGTAAGGTCATTACTGTTCCGATGGGACATAGCAGATGGACGAGGATGGTACCGACGGAGTGGAGGGACGAAGGAAGATGGGGGATCAGGAGTTTGCTGTGGGTGAACAGAGACATAGAGGCAGAGCAGCTGCGCATAGCATCGCCGGACATCACGGCGGCCGTTGTCCGGCTTCCGGACCGAAGACTGCTGGTGGCGTCGGTGTATGTGCCGGTGCAGAACCCGCAGATGCTTCGACAGGCGTGTGACTTGCTGAGGCAAGCCATCACGAACGTTCGAGGATGAACAGGCGAAAGGGTAGATGTCATCCTGGTAGGAGACTTCAATCGCCACGACTATCTGTGGGCAGGCGAAAGTGTGTCGGAGGACAGGCAAGGCGAGGCGGACCCGATTATCGATCTGATGAGTGAGTACTCGCTTCGCAGCCTCCTCCCGCGGGGTACGAAGACGTGGGAGAAGAACGAGGCGGCAACGACGATTGACCTATCTCTTGCATCTGAGGAAATAGCCAGGACAGTAGTGCGATGTGCAGTTGGTCGCGTCTTCGGTGGGCCCCTCTCTTGCCTTGGGGCTGATTTGCTCGTCTCCGCTCTCTGTTCCATCATCCCATTGCCTCCTATCTTTTCCGTGGGCGACCTTTCCCGATCAGAGATGGTATCACTTGTCCATTCCTCCAGCTTGCCCGGCCTCATGGATCTTCGCAGTCGCAATAACCACTGGGCTCCGGTTTCCAGGATTCGAATGGGTATTCCGTCAAAGCTCAGCTGCTTTTGGCTGAGCTTCGCGGCTTGATAAGTAAACCCGAGTATGTGGGCGCGTGCTCGAAGCTGACGCTATTTGTGTCACAAGAGTGTGTGTGAGGCAGTCAACATTGAGGATAATTGAATGAGCGTATATATTGATCAATCCATCATGATGATGACCATTATGATGATAAAAGAAAAAGTCGGTGTGTTCTCGTTGGAATCCGACATCGGAATATCCGGAGATATAGGTGTTATATGCATACTCTAGATATTCAATCCTTGTGCCTGACATATCCATACTCGGATAGCCTTGTCTGACAGTTTGTATGTGGAAGCAAACAGTGGCCCTCAGGCTGTCCTGGTGACTAAGTTGATTTTGCCAGCAGCCGATGATTGGCTTTCGAACGATGTAATTGCGTAGGCAATTGTGGGTCCCATTTTCGATCTGTCAGTGAGCTTGTTCGGCATGGCTTGTGCATTGACTCCCTCTCTGCATGGGTAGTGTAGCCCGTAGCAACGCAACAGGATCCAGTTGAATGGTTTGGCTACTTAAAACCCACACTTTCCCTCGCCTCTCGTTGAAGGACAGTGCTAGAAATCGGCTGTTATCAGAACATCAATTTCAGGCATCATGGGTGAATCAAGAAGCGTCGAGGAATTGAGGAGGCTTCTGCGGCAAGCCGAAGAACGAGCTAAGTCGGCGGAGCGAGAACGACAGCAAGAACGACGGCGCCAAGGCAGAACAACAACGCGCCGAGGCAGCAGAGAGAGATCGACAACAAGAACGACGGCGCGCCGAGGCAAAACAACTGCGTGCCGACGAGGCAGAGCAACAGACCAAACCTACATCGCTCGACGAATACATCGCTGCCTGTCATACTCTCGTTTACAGCAAATTGACCGTCGAAACCGACCGTCGACTGACTTCCAAGGGTTTCATCACAAATCCACGCCACAAGTGGTGCCCGACCAATCTCCAGCCGTGGCCCGACTTCCTGCAGCAACAGCGCATCGTCTTCGGCACACTCTACGACACTTTTCCCTCCGATAGGCGCTGTTTCGAGAGCCGATCGTTCCTGTCTGGTTTGGGGAGCAGGATCGCGAGACGCAAAATCACCGACGAGAAGGCCCTCGAGCCCTTCCTGCACAACAGCGTCGAGCACCCTGTTCGAGCGATCATGGACGAACTCAAGAAGGTGAGAGAAGTAAAAAGCGCCTTCAATCTGGGAAACGGTATCGTCTTCGAGAACCACCCGCATGCGATCAGTGACACGGCCGAGGAGGTCGTTGACCGCAACGTCCCATCGACACCCCCCTCTACACCGCATACTAGCACCGTCGACCTCAAACAGCTGTGAGCCGATCAGATCTGCGTCTACCGCTCCGAAACTGCCGGTTTGGAAAGTCGCACGATGCTCTACGTTTCCGAATACAAGCCCCCGCATAAACTTACCGCGCCGCATCTTCGCCTCGGTTTGCGCCCGATGAACATATACAAGGAGGTGATCAACCGAAAAACGATCCCCACGTCAGTCGACCCAGATGCCCGGCTCCAGTATAATGCAGAGAGACTCACGGCCGCCGCCATCACACAAACCTATCACTACATGATCGAAGGCGGACTCGAGCACGGCCTGCTCACGACGGGCGAGGCAATCGTCTTCTTGATGATTAACTGGCGCGGGCCTGAGACACTCTTCTATCATCTTGCAGAGCCGTCTGCGGAGGCGGCAGTCGCCCAGTATCTGGCCTTCAGTCTGATTGCTCTGAGTATGCCAGACGAACGATCGCCACATGGGCAAGATGAGCGGCGCGAAGCTATGGACAATCTGAAGACGTGGGCGGAAGACTTCGAGACGACGCTGCGGTCCGTTCCAGATGGTGAAAGGCAGCCACCGGAGAGCTCGCCGGGATAGAACCAAAGGCATACGAGAATGTCGACAGATCTCCGTGCCTGCGCCGAAAGACAAGGCGAGGACATGCGAGGGACCGGCATACAAGGGAGCAAGTCACGAAGGACCCGAATGAATCATCTGAATCATCAGATGACGAGTCGAGATGGAACATGCCAGCCACACCCACGCCTACGGAAAGGCGGGCTCGCGGAAGGAACCCTCAGAGCCAGGGCGGTCAGGATAGCCAAGGAACCCGACGCAGTCAGCGACTTCTAGGGCTTCGGCCGCGAGGTGGTAGTGAAGGGAGGTGTAGCAAGAATGGACACAGGCCGTATTGCACGCAGAAATGCTTGCTAGGGCTCGTCAGAGGCGGCGTGCTCGATCCAGGATGTCCGAATACTCTCCTTCACGGCAGGAAGCCGGGAGATGACCGCCGCCACAACCACGGCAGTGGCCGCGCAGAAACTCGTCATCCAATCGACCACACTAATTTCCTGAAGCTTCTCGGAGAGCAGCTGGAGCGCACACTAGACGACGGTGTTACACCTTTGGGACAAGGCGGCGCGCGAGGAGTCTTGTTCAAAATAAGCCTACTTGCATACGGCTACACCTTCGTCAGCAAGGGCACGGTGCGGGCATTCATCGAAGACCTTGAGCACGAGGCAGCGATTTACGAGCGTCTACGGCCTATCCAAGGTATACATGTGCCTGTGTTTCTTGGGGCGATTGACCTTCGGCGGCTGAACAGGACCTATTATTACGACCACCGAGTCTACGTGGTGCACATGACATTTCTGTTGTGGGGAGGGGAGGACATGGTCTCTCCGCGATAAGGAGTATAGACGGTAGACATGGACACCTACAAGAGACGGCGATGCGGTCGTTGCGTGCGATCCATTACCAGGGTGTTGTGCACAGAGACATGCTGTTTAATGAGGAAGTTGAAGGGGTCATAATAGTCGACTTTGAAAGGGCGCAGCTATTGACACCGCCTCGGCGTCCACTGACGCAGATTGGGCCGAACAAGCGCAGACGGACACCGGAGGTGGTGAACGGCAATGCGTTGACGGTGAAGTCGAGAAATCAGGAACAAGGCGATGGAGTGTTTTCGGGGGACATTGAGATGGTGAAGGAGAGTCTTGGAAGCAGGTCACTTATAGGCCATGCCTAGCAAAATGAACATCAGTCACCTTTCAAGGCCTAGCAAGAAGTCTTGGCACACATTTCCCGATCATCCCACGGCACTGGCACAACGTCCGCATACCTGAGTGCTTGTGCACTGCACCAACGACCACGACTTTAAAAAAAGCTAGCGGGTCGCAGCGCATGATCCAAGTAATTTGACTATCTTTGCTGAGGCTAGTCGCTGCAGCCCCTGGAGTCGAGCTGTTCGTACGTCAAGTCTCTTTTGTCTGTTGACGGATACGACTCATTCTCTCCGCATCTTCTGCGTGACAAACCATTCTCTCCGTCGCCATCACTGAGAGCAACTTCGATTATGGAACAGGTACTGTAAATAGAAAGAAACAGCAATACCTTCTGAAACGGCTTGCAGCACATTTAACCTCGGACCTGGCAGTGTATTTGGACGCAGACACACCACCACAATGTTTGTTTGTTTTGTTTGTTTGTTTTGTATTTAACGCCTTAGCGGCAAGGGCGCAGCCGCCCTTGCGGCAGACCTCCCGAAGGGTATGTGGCGTGGAGGGCCGCAGGCTCTAGCTACATACTCTGCAGT
>QAPF01000037.1:0-112654 GCA_004367935.1 Colletotrichum sidae
CCCCCAAAAAAAAAAAATAGTATTCTCTTCGTCCACATACATGTTCTGGACCCGTTCAGAAACCCGCAACCGACTAGGGATGGTGTCGAAAACGCAATCTAGTGTGATGGTAATCGTGACAGTGGTATATCATGTTAGTATCATGGAGTATGGTTAGATGACAGAAAGCAAACTTCCCGAGCGAGTCTTCCCACACAACTGACGACTAAAAGGGGGGACTACGATTCGATGACCACTACAAAAGATGACCTGACATTATGCCAGTCTGCAAGTGTCAATATAGCAACGACACAGCGGGAAGACACCAGGCTAGGAGACCATCGAGTAGCGGTGCGAGCTGTCGAGTATGGAATTCGAATCACATGAGTGTGTCCCGCCTGCTTGCCTGACATTGCCAGAGCTTTCAAGCTATATCTTTACTCCTTCAACCTTAATGGCCATACTACATCACATTTTTATAACCCGTCGGCTTGCTGCGCTCTCGATCCTCCAAAGGTGGCCATCGAGCTGTCCAACCGGTTTCACGGATTCCCATAAGTGAAACTTCGTACTGTTATATACATAGTTGTTCCAACCTCATGTACAGATAATATCTAGCCGTCAAGAATTAACAGCATCTAAACAAAATGGTGTCATCCAGCATTCATATCACATCACTTCGACCAGTGAACTGCTCCATCTCATCGTAGCCGGCCGTGATTACTATATAAGAGGTAAAGACAGTGATCATCCCCGTCCTAGAGATCGTATCGTCGTCACATAATCGTTACACAAGGTATCCAGCCTTGAAACAGTACTATCGCCCACTCCCTCCCGTCCATCCATCCATACACCTAAGTAAAACTCCGAACCGTCAATGAACGGGAGTTTGAAGAAAGAAGAGAAGATTATAAGTTAACCAGATGTAAAAAAAAACCTGCACCAGAACCCCTTATTTGCTCCGAGACATTCTTGTTTTCGTTCTTTCCCCGTTTGCCCAAATTTCGATGCATATAAGGAGAAAAGAGGGAAACGGGGTGAAAAATAAGGTATACAGGTGTAGCGGGGCTTTCCCCGAGGGGTGGATTAGGTTCTTTACATAAGGCCGACGACGGCAACGGCAGCGCCCAAGCAGGCACCGGCAATCTTGACGTTGGCGTTGACGCCGGCAGCGGCGTTCTGGGCACCGGAGCCGGAGGTGGTGCCGGTCTCCTGGGCGGCGAAAGCGCCGGTGAAGGTCGTGAGCAGCGTGCTGCTGCCGGAAACGGCCTGCGCAACGGTGGCGGGGCCGGTGGTGACGATGACGTTACCGTTGGAGGTCACGGTGCGGGTAACGGTGAGGGTGTCGGTCTTGTAGGCCCAGCCGGGACCCATGCCGCCCCAAGCGCCGCCGGGGCCCCACCAGCCGTCGACGGGGCATCCGGTGACGGTGACAGCCGCATCCGTCTTGGAGGCTCCGCCCCACCAGCCGCCGCTGTAGGTGAAGGTTCCGGTGCTGGTGCAAGAGGAGAAGGCGCTGCAGACGGAGGAGGAGACGGACGAGTACGAGGACAGGGCGGCGGTCTCGGTCGCGCAGGCAGAGTTGACACAGTCCTTCAGCGCGGGGGCGTCGGTGCAGAAAGCCTGGGGGGTGGGGGTAGCAGTGGCCCAGTGGGAAGAGAAGCAGGACGACTAATGTTCGTGTCAGCGATGGGCTTTCAACAGCGTTGGAGCTTGCCGCAGGGTTTGTGTTTGGAGTGTAGAGATGAGATGATGCAGCGGCAGGAAGGTTCGGGATGAACAGCAAGGAACAGGGGAATCGTGAGTGTGATGACTTACAGCGCAAGCGGCTCCGTTACCCCAGCCACCGGGGCCGAAACCGCCCCATCCACCTCCGTATCCTCCGAAACCACCCCAGCCAGCACCGTTACCACCAGGACCCCAGTTGCCGGGAGGGTTGGCGACGGCAGCGGCGCCCTGAGCCAGGGCAGCGGCAGCAAGAACGGTAGCCTTCATCTTGTCTTTTGATATGCGAAAGATGGGATGATAAGGGAGAATAGTTGTTGAGCTGAAGTATGAGCCGGGTATGAAGCAAAAATGTGGCTTGATGTTGTGATGAAAAGGATGTGCGCGTCCCAGGTTGATGGTTCGAAACGAAAACTAAACAATGGACGAGCCGAAGATCAAACAAGATCTTTATATTTTCCCAAGATACCCATCGGTAAGGCTATGCGGCACACACTTGTGCCTTTGCCTCCTCTGCCGAACAAATCTGGGGTGCGCGCAACACTGCAGAGCAACCGTGTGTACTGCAGCACGCACCGCATATCTGCGTCTGCTTCGGTCCCGAGAAGCCGTAATGGCAGAAAAAAAAGTAAAAAAGCAATGGCATACGTCTTGGCCTTCGTCCCTTTGGTGCCAGCGGCGCTCGGTCACGGACATCGCGTGGGCTCTTTGGGACACCGCAGATCCTCCGGACGGATTCCACGCGGCCGGTTCCCTCACCTCCCTTTCGCTGCTGCCCGACGTATTGTCTCTACCGATCCCATTCTCGTCTCTCGTCCTTGAATGGCAAGGGCACCGCGCGGCCCTGCATGACTGCTTGGCCTTTTCCCTCCGGACGTGGTGTCACAGCAGATGGATTCTCAGGCGCAAGACAAGAATGGGCCTGCGGTCAGCAAGCCACGGCAGCCCATTCGGGCGAGTCAATGTGGCTCATCGGTTCTCGAAGACCGGGGGTGGTGGTGCTGCGTAGGATCAACATGTTTGCGTGATACGACAGATGGATGGTCGTCCGGGATGGGGTTTGGGGAACACCGAACAAAGCGGCCCCCTAGTGTCGGTCAAGAGGCGATTTAGTTTCCAAGTGTTTAGGTACGCGAAGAGGACTCTAACCCAGAATGGATGTAGACCTTGGCTGCAAGTTGAATAACCAACCACCTCTGCAGTGCTGCTGTTGGCTCGGTCCCCCGGAGAATAATCGACAGATCCTTCTCTGGTCTTCCACCTTGGGTTGGTTGGTCGTTGGCCTGGCGGCTGCATTAGCTCTTATGCTTCTCTCAAACGTGTTCTTTTTTTTTTTTTCTTTTAGCTCTGGAGGAAGACCCTGACGTCTACAGTTGCCAACTCGTCCGAATCAAAGCTGCTGGTGTTGCCGTCGATACATCTGCGCTGCTGGTGCGCAATCTGTCAGTTCGCCTGGAAACCCCAAGGTTCATCAGAGGCCAGGGGCAAGCGAGTGGCCAAAGGGGCAGTACACGACAACTGCCAGCGCCTCAACCGTCACGCTACCTGTCTAGGCGCCGAGAAAAGCAACCACCCCCCACCGAAAGCTACCGAGTGCTGGATTTAGCTGTTTCATAATATGTGCTTATGCTGCTGCTCGGCTCGGGGTGATCAAGCCCACCATCATCGCCGACAGCTCAGCCGCCGTCAGATTGCCAGCAGGTCACGTCGTTGGCCTGACTAAGCTTGCCGTTGTTCCGATGGCGAGGCTGGTCAATGGAAGGTACCTAGCTGGTGACCCAGCTCGGCTTCAACTAAGGCAGGAACTCTCACAAGAGTCTCGCGCCAGCCTCGACGGATGACGCGGACTGTCGGCACATGGTCCGTCAGCCATGCGGCTGGATGTAATTCACCGATTCGAAGGTGGTGAAAAGCCAATTCTCTGCGTGTGTCAATCGTCTCTAGACAACATCATGTCGGATGTCGGCCGCCTGCAACACCGTTTATCCATCCATTCCTTGTTATTAATCCCAACCCCAAGAAAGGTCCCTGCTTTGTGTCATGCAGCAGGTCCGTCATCCCGATCTTGATCCCGTCCTTCTGCAAACTCCGGCGCAATAAAACAAAAAGAAAGAAAAAAACCCAACATCTCATCTCAAACATGCCGCTGCCGCAACCCTGCAGCTGTCAAAACTCGTACAAGAAGTCCGTCGCCTCCCAACACCGCCTCCGCCATGGCTCCATGACGTCTGCTTCATCATAATCATCCACTCGAGCTGTCTTCGACCCTAGCGAGCTACGCTCAGTAATATCGAGGGAACCACTGATACTGAGCCATCTGCCAGCGACACTGGTTCTACAGCATCGTTCCGAATGCGTCCTCGTTCGCATTGTTGAACGGAATCGGCTTGCGAGGGCTTCCGTCGTCTCCCGTCTTGCGATGCCGGAATGTGAAACCGACAAAGAGACCCTTGCCCATCTCGTCATCACGATCCGCCATGCTCTCCAACGCCTGCTGCTTGTCGTGGACTTCCTTGTACTTGGCCATGTCGGCCTCGTTGGTGAAGTCATCGAAGTATCCGGCGTCTGTCTCCGAGTCGAGCTCGGGCACGAAAGGGGCTTTGGTGGTCCGCAACGTGTCCCAGTCGACCTCTGCAAAGTAATGGTGGCTGGTAATTTCCTTCATGTTGGAGAACCGCTTGGAACGAGAGTTGATGCAACTGAGTCCTTGGGTTAGACAATCAAAAGGACGGAAAAAGCAATCGACAAGTCACTTACGTTGTGATAAAGCTCCAAGTTCGGTTGCTCAGGAAGTAGTTCGGATCCTCCCACACGGGTCGTTTAAGCACCTCCCTCCAGTGCTTCAGGTTGCGCCAAGTCTCGTCTGGAGTCGAGCCGGCGAAGGGCGGGAAGCCTGTCAGTGCCTCGAAGAGCATGCATCCCAAGCTCCAGTAATCGACAGTGTAATCGTACTCGTCTCCTCGGAGCACTTCGGGCGCCATGTAGTCGGGGGATCCCACAATGGACTTTGCGTAGTTCATATCCTTTGCCCGCATTGTCTGGTATCCCTCTCTTCTTTCGGCAACGGTCCGCTGGTCCATGGGCTTTCCAAACGGAACAGACGTCTCTGAAGCCTTCTCCAGGCGGATTCGCATAGATTCGATTTTGGCCGGCGCAAGCATGCCAGCGGCCAGCCCGAAGTCGGTAAGCTTGACATGGCCGGTGGAGTCTACGAGGAAGTTCTCCGGCTTCAGATCTCTGTGGATGTAGCCGAGCTGATGCAGAGCGTCGACCGAACAGAACATTTCTGCAATGTAGAAGCGCGCATGGCGGTTGCTGAGAACTCCCGTGTTGTTCAGCAGGGTACGGAAATCCCCTCCTGGCACATACTCCATGGCAAGATAGATATTCTTGTCGTCCTGGAAGGAGTACAGCAGCCGAACTAGCCACTCACTTTTGGCGGTGGTGAGAATGTCGCGCTCCGTGAGCACGTGGCGAACCTCGTCCAGCTTGAAGAGCAACTTCTTGCTCATGACCTTCAAGGCACATACTTCGCGGGTGTCCTTCTTTTGGGCCAGGAACACCTGGCCGTAACCGCCCTGGCCGACCTGCGTCAGAATTTGGAAATCGCCCTGGCGAAGTCTGACACGTCTCTTGCGCAAGTTCGCGCGCTCACGACCAGAGTACTTCTGCCACATCTGTCTATACGTCGTTTCGTCGGTCTCGGGCGGGGGAGGGATTTCGGACTGGAAAGCCGTGAGGCGGTTTTGCCTGGAACCGACGTAGGTGAGGAGATCGAAATAGTAGTCGAGGAAGTCTGCCGCTGATTAGCTCGGCTCGAAGAAGCATGAACATGGACCTACAGAGCTGTGTGACATTGACCAATCGCCGCACATTGGGGCGTTGCAGTATCTCTAGCTCCTCCGGGGTGAGGGCTCTCTGCGTGTTGAACTTGTTCCTGGGGGCTGCGGGCTTTTCTTTTTGGTAGAGCTCATGGCGTGAGATGGCGGCGTGGCTTTGCTGGTAGGGCGAATCGTTTCCTCCCAGCCGCGTGACAGGCGGGGTATTCTCCTGGCCATGTGCCTTCTTCAATGGGCTCCCTGCGGAAGTAACGCCCTTGTGAAGGACACTCTCGTCCACATTGGGGCTGAAATCGTTCAAGTTACCCTTTCCCGGGGTGAGCGGGGTGTTGATGACGCTTAGTGGACGTTCGAGTCTTGGTCGTTCGAGAACAGGTGTGTTCAGCTTGAGTGCGTTGTCAAAGACATCAGGCAGCTCGTTGGCGCCAGGGGGGATTGTGCGCTTGCTGGGACTGCCTTGAGGCGTGCTGACTGGGTTGATGAAGCTGTTTCTGGTAGGTGTCTCGGGTCTCGTGGAGGCGACGTTGTCTCTCGTCCCCCCAGGAAGGAAACTGGACATGAAGCCCGACATGGCTGTGTCCTCTGAAAGAACGGGTGGAGTTGTGGTATCGATGAGGTCGAACGCCTGCGACGTAAGGGAGTAAGTAAATAGTCGACCAAACAAAGAGCCCGTGGGAAGGAGCGGGACAATTAGAGTCAGGATGGATGGATAGGGCTGCAAGGTACAAATAAAGTTGAGAAAGCGGGCGCGTTTGTCTGTAGAAAGATGCTAATACGAGACGCGTATTGTTATCATCTCCGCCGTGGGGTTGGGTTGGATTGCGTGGAAGAGTGCAGGGTGAGTTGATGGAGACGACGGCCCAAGATCAGCCCAAGAATGGGTGCCCACTGCCACTGCACAGTCGATCCCCTGGGTCTTGCACTAAGGGGGGAAACGGAAACCAAGCGCCGGCCACACTCCAGTGGTCACTGTGTTATTGGGCGGGGTCTCAAAGTCAACAGTGTCGCAGGGGCAACAATCAGTACGTACTGGCGGCTAGCAGTATCACGTGCAGAAGATAGCAGGGTGTATACTATCGATACGAGATAAGAATATCCATGCAAAACGATAAGCATCAGTCGCGACAGCTTTGATGACGACAAGCCGTGCCATTCGCGCCAGACGTTGACAATTGCAGCTCATCAGTAGACAACGTCACAAAAGCGCCCGAAATGCCGAAGGAACGCAACTACAATCCGGTACAGGCCCAGCGCAAAGCTGACAAGGCCAAAGCGATCAAGAAAGGTCTGCCTCGACCCTAGGTTTCGTGCACCTCGTTGGATATGTCTTTGACATCGCATTCCAGGCAAGGCGGAAGTACAGTCCCGGCGAAACGAGAAGCTGGCCCGCCGCAACCCCGAACGGCTCCAGAAACAGATCGAAGACCTCAAGGCTATAACTACAGGCGGTGGAAAGCTCTCGCGTCACGAAGAGCAAGTCCTTGAGGGACTTGAGAAGGAGTTAAAGGCAGTACAGAAGGCCCGTGAGGCACTCGGAGACAAAGCACCATCCTTCGGCCGGGGGTATCGACATGATGGGGACTCATTTGGTGGGGTTCTTGGCAAAAGGAGACGAGACAATGACGGCGCATCGAGTGAGGAAGATATCCCCGACGAAGTCAAGCGCATTCCCATGCCGCGCGACACTCCACCGCCCATTCCAAAGGAAACGCTGGACAAATGGTACGCAAAGAGACGAGCTCGTCGTCAAGCTGAGCAAGCCGAAGAAGTGAAGAGGGAGGAGAAGGAACCAAAGTCAACGACCCCGGTTCCAGAGCCCAAGACCGTTTACGAAGCCAAGCCAGTTGTCCGCAATCTGCAAAAGGAAGCCGTGTCTGCTTTCGTGCCCCACGCTGTTCGGTTGAAAATGGATAAGGGCAGAGGCCAGGGAGGATTGATAGAGCCCGAAGAAGCAGATCGGCTCGAGAGAGAGGGCTACTTGAAGACGGCGGAAGACGATTCTGTGGCTCCGAAAAAGGCCATGGTTGAGGATGTGGAGGATGACGAGGCATGAAGCTATCTTCGAAGCAACAATGTTACCACTGACGTCGTGGGTACCACATCATTGATGGTGCTGTCTCCTATCCGACCGCTCTGGGTTCCGTTTCTGCGGACTCGTTGGCATGGCGGCAGAAACTCGAGACAGCATATACTGCTGAGACGAGCGTAGGCGGATTCCTCCGTCTCGTCGAGGAGAGCTACGCGATGCGGTTGAGTAGCGTTTCTCCTCTGCCTATGTTGAAGCGACGGCCTGGTGTATAGGGTCACTCTTGCGGCATGTCAGACCCCCAAGACACCCAAATATGTGCTGCGCAGCAAATCATCAAGACATGGCCACCAGAACTAATCGATCGACTTTTCGACTATGGTTTCCCAATACAACGTTTTTGTGAAGGCAACTTGGCTGTCCACATGCTTCTGCTGAGACCTCAAGCAAGGTACAGCTACTTATTCAGCTCGGTCGGTTTTTTCCTTTGGTCTGCCGATAGGCTCAGTAATTTGGGACACCTCCACTCAGAGAGCCGCTTCTTTGTGAGGTTATGGCCAGGAAATGTGATGCGCGCAGAATACAGATATGCCAGAGACCGGAAAAGACGAGGCTTCTCTGCGATTGTCCATCGGAGGCGGTACCCTCACCGAGAAGTCCTGCGCATTACCAACGGCATAGTCAATATCCTTCACCGAGAATGGGTGACATGTCACAACCAACTCAGCCCCTTGCGACAGTGTTACTCGCTTGCGGCTCGCACTTTGTGACACGAACAAGTCGTCACTCACGACATGAATTTCGTCCGCGCTCCAATCACAACCTCCGCAAGCTGCGAAGAACGGCGATTGTTCCGTGCCGTGCCCCTATGTGATAGGCCAGCCGTTCAGGAACGCTCTCCGAGAACTCCGGTCTGTCTTATTGGCAGTGTCTCGTAGTTTTCAACCTCAACGCCTGTTCGCTTGGCTCCAGCCGGACACTTGCGGACGTCACACGCACGACATCTTTTGAAAACAAGCACGACCAGCCAGTCGGCGATCGGCCGTATCCAGCAGAGATGCCTCTTACAAAGCCGGCTCCGCACAGGTGTGTGCCATCACAAGCTTGGCAGCCCGCTACCTTGAATTTGCCAGGTCCTTGATCAGCTGGCGCTCAAAGACGACGCGAGGCTTACCATCGGCTTGGGTTTTCTAACATGTATCCGTCATCTTCCTCCATTTGTTTTTCCTGATGACCTGACTGCGGCTTCCGGGGTGGGACCCTGATTGGAGCCAGCATCCAGGGGCGCAGTTCATCCCCAAGAACTGTCGTGCCATGTCGTGTCTTCTCTGCTGTGGCGGTTTCCTGCGGGATCCCATACATCTGCCTCGCTGAGACACCGGAGAACTTGATGCTTGTGGGATACACACACACACACACACACACACACACACACACACACTTACATTTGTTCATCTCGTGAGCCTCGATCAATAATACACAAAGTTCAAGATACTAGTCAGCAAGGCACCAGGAGCAGCATCACGGACTCTAGAAGAGTTGACCTGGCTTTTTGAAGCCTCATCAGCGCCGACCTCACGGCGTACACGCCGCATAGTACCGCACCAGTCTCAACGCGATGGTGAAGATTACAATCCAGAATGTCCGAGTGTTCGATAGCGAGGTGATTCAGGACCCCAAGGACGTCGTGATCACGCACTCCTCAGGCAGCATCGTGGACCCCATGAACGATGGCTCAGCCGAGGATACATCGGACGTCGTCATTGACGGCCAGGGGTGTACACTCGTTCCGGGCTTCATCGACGTCTACGCAAACATCAAGGGAGCCAACGCCGCGCTCGGCACCTTTGCTTCCCATGGCATCACCACCGTCATCGACCTCAGCAGCAACACGCAGCAGTGCCAGGCGCTGCGCGTCTACGCCGCCGGCCGCACGCGTCTGCCCACTGTCCTCACCAGCGGCACCGAGGCTGCCCCCGCGCGGGGATTCCAGCCCCATCTATACGACAACCCAGACGAGGAGGTCATCCGCACGCCCGAGGACGCCGTGGCCTTTGTCTCGGCGCGCGCGACCGGACCGGACCGCGCCGACTTCATCAAGGTCGTCGTCGACCTCCACTCGCTGGACGACTCGCTCCTGCGCACCATCGTCGACGCCGCGCACGCCCACAAGAAGCTCACCATCGCACGCACGTCGGGCAAGGCGTCGTACGAGCGCGCCATGCGAGCCGGCTTCGACATTTTCGTCCACGCGCCGCTCGACGCACCTCTGGACCCCGAGCTGGCGCGCAACATGGCCGCGCAGCAAAAGATTCTGGTTCCCACGCTGAACATGATGCGCGACCGCGTGGCCGGGAGCTCTCCGGGCGCAGGACAGCCATCGACACTCGAAGAACGGATACCCCCGGGGTTCCCTGTGCCGGGTATCGCGGGCAACAAGAGCGACAAGAACAACGACGACGACGACGACAGGGTGGCGGACAGGGGGTCCCGGATACACAGCGACCCGGGCATCGTCAAGGGGAACACGTACAACAACGCGGTGGAGAGCGTGCGGGCGGCGTACGAGGCGGGCGTCACCATCTGCGCGGGCACGACGGCCAACGTCATCCCCGGGTCGCAGATCCCCTTTGGCCAGAGCCTCCACGAGGAGCTGCGGCTGCTCGTCGAGGCCGGCATGTCGGAGCTCGACGTGCTGCGCTCCGCCACCTGCGTGGCGGCCACGGCGTTCCGGCTAAAAGACCGCGGCATCATCCGCGGCGGCCTGCGGGCGGACCTGGTGCTCATAGACGGGGACCCGCTGGAAGATATATCAGCAACGCGGCGGATCAAGAAGATCTGGATCCAAGGGGAGGAGGTCGAGCCAGAGCATCAGGGGCGGTAGCCAGGGCAAACTGAAACAGGTTCACGTGGACGGTCGAGTTCGCCTTTTCCAAGCATGGGCGTAGCGGATCATCGGCGTTCCTGGGCAAGAAGATTTATTTTTCAAAGGACAAAAGCCCATGAGCGTTTCTGACTTGCATTAAAGACAAGTGAGCGCTTGCCTCTCACATCTTGTGTTCGGGTTTTCCTGATTCGACACTTTCGTGAGAAGAAACAACGCCACAGCATTCTTCCAGCTCGCACATTGTGTTGTGTGTCTTTTATTGTAACAAAAGCCTCCCGTGATCTGAACGCCACCTGGAAAATGACAGCCTTTTTATGCTCTGCGATTCGATTCCCAAATGTCAAAATGGACTGCCGTATGAAGAAACAGCCAAAAAAAAAAGAAGAAGAAGAAGAGCCCTCCCCCTGCCAAAACGCCTAGAGCGGCGCGCGAAACGCGTAAACGTTGTCAGCCATCCCGCCTCCGCCTCCGCCTCCGCCTGCAAGACCTACCAAACTGCTGATGGGCGGCAACGACTGTTGCACGTCAGCGATCCTGTTGGAAAAGCTGACGGCTTTCACGCCGTCTGCAGGCCCCAGCACGCCGCCCCTCGAGCCATCAAAGACCTTGGCTCCTTGGACCACGATCAAAGGCGAACCCTCGCCACTGCTCCTCCTGAAAGACGACTGGCTTCCGTAGGGTGGTATGCGAAGCCTGTGCTCTCTGCCCTTTTCTTCAATGGCCCGCAGCAGTTCCGTCGCGCGTCCCGACACGCGCTTCATCTCGTCGAGGATCCAGCAGGCCCTGCCGATGACGTCGTGTAGCGCGGGCTCGGTTTCGAGGCGAGGCAGCAGCGCGATGGCGGCGGAAGAGCAGGCCTCCATGGCCCAGTACTCGTGTTTCAGGGTGTAGATACCGCGGTAGATCCAGAGGTTCGTCATCATCGAGTTGGCGTGGAGCACCTGCAGGGACGCCGCGTCGTGGCCGTCGAATTCGGAGCCGGACTGGTTCGTGAAGGCCAGAAGGAGCTTCAAGGCGACAAAGTCATACGTTGTTCTGCAGGTACACGTGAGAATCGACAACGATTAGAGAGGGGGAGGGCCATGGGACTTACTGCAAAAGTAGCACGGACGGCAAGACGCTGTGGCTTGGCGTCAGGTGGTCAGGTAGAGCAAGCTTCCAGCAGAGCAACTTGTTGTACAGGGCCGTACAGTGCCTGCTGTCGAGAACGAGATGATTCTGCCCGTCTCTGACGAAACCAGAAACGAACTGGTCCATAATCTCGCACAGGGAGCATTCGGCAATGAAAACCTGCAGCTGGTAGGCCGCTTGCGTTGCCAACGGATCTTCGTCGTCGAAGGAGGCGGTCGAACCTGGAGAGACGGAACCCAGAGACGACACGTCGGGTTCGAACGTCTTCATTAGAAGTGGCCTCTGCACGAGCATTTGAGGAGAAAAGAACATGGCGACCTTGCTATTTGGGGAGAAGATATCGGTTAGACAAGGAACATGAATCCCGGGACGGAGGAGGCAGCACCTACGCAAAGAAGCAGTAGAAACCCCAGGTGATGTATGACGCCGCGTGCCAGAGCCTGGCGTCGCTGTGGTTGTTCTGGTCGGAAGACTGGAACAGCTTCGCCCCGTCGATACCAAGACCAAACTCAGACCACTTCCGCTTCAGGAGATCTGCCAACTGGGACGCCCGGCTCCGCGAGGGCTGCGACCCCTCGTTCCTAACAATGACCCAGAGGATGGCGGCACCCTGCATGAGGGTTATGGAGTCGTTGTGCTTCTCCACCTCGAGGAGCTCAAAAGCATAACGGGCAAAGCTTTGGCTCAGGGACGCCATGCCCTGCGATTGCGGGTAGGGGAACTTCCGCGTCGCGTGCAACTGCGACATAGGTTCATCAAGTCAGCTTCATGGGTCTTGCATAAGAATTGAGCTTCTCGTTACGGACAGAAGACACGGCGAGTAGAGCGTTGACCAGGAAAGGCGAGCAAAAGTTGGGGTGTCGGCTCGTCCAGCCTGCAGGCGTGGCCGTGTTGACGTCCGAGACGAAGAGGTCGCGGTCGACGAGACGGGATAGAGTAGGTTCCCAAGTCCAGAACAGATTGATGAGGTTGCTTAGCATCTTATCATCTTGAGAAACGGTGGTCCAACGTGATACGGGCAGGATGGGTCCGGATTCAGGTTCGTCGCCTGCCACTAGTAGCCTCGGGGAGCCTTCGGAGCTTTGGAGTTGTGTCAGTACGCTGATCGACTGGCGACTAGTATTGTACAATTCAAGCCTATTTCTGGTGGTCTCATCATACCTTCCCGTCAGCCGTCGGGCATTGGGCCCAGACGTAGGATGGTCGAGGCGTGTGGGCGATGCCTCGGGTTCGGGGAGCGAGGCTTCAGCGGTGTCAGATAACGCCGAAGATGTCGGTCTGGCGTGTGGCGCACCTCTTCGATTGTCGTAGCGAGGGAGCAAAAGACTTGCGTCGGCAATGGACTGGATGGTCTCGTCGAGGTGTTCCGAAAGCTGGAGCTGTTTCAAGATGTCCTGCGAGGAGCCATCTCCGCTGGCTCGAAGTAATTCCAACACCCTTCTGCTACTCTCGTGCGCCTTGGAGACGTGGCTGAGCTTCTGCTTCTGTGCCTCTCTCTGCGACAGACCCTCGGGGACGGGATAAACGCAAGGGGTCTTGGCCACGGAACAAGCGTAACAGATGGGCCGGACACCATCGCACTGAGTGACTCGGTTAATATTTCTGTTGTGCGGGCAGCGATCACAAAAGCTTCACTGACTTTGACTTTACGTTTTCGACAGCCTGTCAGCACGAGGAGTTAGCTTCTAGCACAACGATGGCGACGCTGGCGAGGCGATCGTACCGTTACACGCAGCTGAGACCTGCGGTCGCTTTCTCTTGGGGGCAGCTTGCACGGGAGCTGGCGGGCCAGCAGAGGCAAGAGGCAAGAGTGGCCGCAGCTTGACAGGGTTCGACATGGCATGGGGAGCAGGTTGGGAAAAAAAAAGATACGAGTCGATCAATGCCAGATGGGCTAAAGAAGTAGACTGACGGATCGGGCCGAGTGGAGCGTGAGAACGTTCTAGTTAGGAGGTTGGAGTGTCTCGGAATAAGGTTGTGTATGCTCGCAGACAGAGACTTGGGGGGGGGCTTAAGGAGCTTCTTCAAATGGCGGACCTGTGTGAATTACATCATCGCCTGTCAAGGTCTAATAACCGAAGGCAGTGAGCAAGTCCGAGTCAAGTGACGAGAGAAGGATATGTCTGAAGTATACGGTCGAGGAGGGAATGTCTAGCAATTAAAGGCGACTTCTCGTGGGTAAGGCAAGTCGAGGTCGGTGCAGCGGGCTGCGTATCTTGACGGTTGGCGCAACACTTGCTGCCAGAAAGGTATTAATTAATTACTAGGTAGCTCGTCACGCAACGGTAAAAGGTCCCGCCGAACCAAGCATGGCTGCGCGGCATGATCCTTCCCCCCAGCCTTTGATCCTACCTTGCTATGAGATATAACACACGTCGGACGCAAAAGAATGTGACAGGCAGCGGGCTAACGGTAGGGCAGAACAAACCGTGGAACCGGGCAAGGCACCGGCCGGTAGGTAACATAATTATCAGCCCATGGATCTCAAGTATGACGGTAAACACATGTTGGAATTAAGTCACCGAGATGACTCAGCGTGATTTGACGCGGGATGCGGAAGGCCAAAGAGACCTCAAGGCGCGCCTTGTCTTCTTCCGTTACTGCAGGAAGAGAGCAGCAGAAACGTTCGCCTGTCGAGTCTTTCCGGAGCGCTCCGTACTTCAACCCCCAATCATAAACTTGGCCAGGCCTCAGGGTGACAGGCGCAGGGGCATCTCGTTGGACGTTGGGCAGGCAAGACAGTCCTGACAAGGACAACATGGATCACACGGCGCCCTCGCTTCCATGGCCGTTGTTATCTGAAAACTCTGGGCATGAGGGCGAGAACAGTGATGGAGCGCCAAGCTGGCGAGGAGCCGTCAGACCGGATATACGGAGTAGATGGCAAGGGGACGGGACTACCCTTCCAGACAGCATCCGTCCTTTGACTGCCTGCCGCAAGTCAGTAGGGGTATCTCGAGTTGCCCTTGCCTCCCATGGCCCCCTTGGACAGAAATATGCGGTGCATCAGGGTATGCCACTTACGGTGTTACATACGGATAAGGACAGGTCTGAGGTAGCAATTGCTCTCTGTAGCCCAAAGGCATAGCCTTTCTGACAGTTTGCCAGGGCTATTGTGAGCATACATGGCCGAAGACATGGGTCTTCGAGGTCATTTCAGGGTTTTATAAGCGGTTGTTAGCCCGTAGCTCCATTTTCAGCTGCGAAGATGCCCCGCGTTTGGGCCCTTGGATTGCTTCCTTTTTCTTCACAGATGAGCCGAATACTTCCCGCAGTCTACAGCTTATGAGCACAGATCAAGTATCATCTATACGATGATCATCCGATGAACTGAAGAGACGACGATATATCAGTGGACAACAAGACCGGGACTGATTGTTTTGATTGCGAGCTGTGGTGCGTAAGGAGCACTGGAGATGGCTTGATCTAGGTAAGATGCATGCACAACGCACAAAGCCGGCTACATTCCACGCCGGTTCCAGATGGACTGAGAGAAGATTTTTGCGTTCAAGGCGTGCTGCGGACGGCCCGCGTCGGTCGATTGCCGCTCACCTGTCGTACAGCGCCTCTCCCCCTTTCCATCTCGGCCCGGGCTCCTCCCACAAAGGTCCGGTTGGACGAAGACGGGAGTACCTAAAGCCCCTTCCAAGTGCGTTACGGCGGCTGTCACAATGTCCTCGGAAACGACTTTGCTGAGGCGACGAGTCGAACTCCAACATGTGTATCCGTAAAGTGTGGCAGTGACGGGTTCGTAACCCCTGACCCCTGACCGTTCGTTCTGTGTCGTACACGTCGCTCAGAACCCAGAGTCACGATCAACCCCGTAACTATGTTTGGGGGACTCGAGAGGGGAACTTGGCACGTCCCTGTACATGACTTGAGTCTTCGAAGGGACCCGTCGCTTGACAAGGTCACCCACCTACCGTTCTGTTCTGACGGACATTCCCACCGTGGCGTGAGTAGGAGCGCACGAGAAGCAATTGCCCCGTCTCCTTTCCACCGCGTGTCCAAGAGTTGCACACATGTCAGGCCACATGGGAACAAAGACGCAAATCAACGTGGTCTGAGCATTCTAAGCGCTTGAACCCCCCATGACTATTCCTCCAACGTTGATATCAATAGCACGACTGCCGAAAGGTGTGCTGAGGGCTGGTGACCTCAACAAATTGTTACAAGAGCGTACTTGCAGCCCCCACGTACGCCAACCCGCCGAATGTCATCTTGGCGGACCAAAAATCGATCAGCATACTCATTCAAGTTGCCCCTCGCGAGACTTCGGATCGAGCTTCACTTGCCAGCCTCCGGATGATGAGTCCTGTGGGTCTTTCCGGGCAAACGATCCGTCGAGAAGGCGCTGCGGCCTGTACGTACAGTGCGTGGCGACGTCAAACAGAGACGTGTACGGAGGACACATGGTCTGGAGCGCCAGATGAGAAGGAAGAGTAGTAAGGCGATGGGAGAAGACTTGGAAACGAGAATCGTCTTCGACCGCCCATCTGACGACATGCCGGCATGCAGGCAGCACCTCCGACTTACCACCAGCGCTGTATCGTTCTTGATGCTGTTCTTCCTTTTTCGAACTGCCGTCTCCGAGGCCAGATCGAAGACCAAATCTCTGGTTGGAGACTCAAGACCACCGTAGTCCGAGCCGTCTTTTCTTTCTTTTTCCTAACCACATGTCTTCAATGCGGTCCCGTTCCACGACACACAAGGCAGCACAAACACACGCACACCCCTGGGGTCTGTCGCACTCGGGAATGCTGGTGTGATGCCATGGCGCACGTCGGTGCAACTTCTTCGTCAGGACAGCCAGCGCTCCCGTCTCCAGGAACGTGGCTGGCCGCACAGAGGATGGGTGGTGGCGACGGAACCGACTCCGAGTTGCTCTGCAGGATCTAATTGGACGGGCCGGACGTCACCCCCGGAGGTGACGCTGCGGAAAAACCTGCACCTTCGCGGGACCCTAAACCTGGCACGCCGAGGGACCTTTGGCATACCAAGACAAGTACTGGCTGGCCTTGCTGACCGCCGATCACCGTCCACCGTCGCGTTGCATCGGAGAAGTGTGGATGTTTTTGGCGGAGATGGAGGGGTCTGGGTCTGTTGCAGACTTGCACTGCAGAGTTTATGCCGACACTTTTCTTCTTTCGCACCAGCTTGTTCGTACTCTTTCTTCTCGTAGCCTTCTTCCTCCCGTAAGAGCAAGTACGTGTCTACTTTAGGCCCCCCACCCCCATCGGCATGCTCAGCTGCGAGAGGCATTGGCTGGTCTTATGACGTGCATTGGCGGAATGGAGGTGTCTTTCGCTCTGTTCAAAACTAAGTATGGTACGTCAATCTGCCGTACAAGTACACTAAGTATGCTTCCATGCAATACATGATAGTAGGCACCTACAAACTACGACGCGAGGGGGGGGGTATCACGTCCCGCGTATCAGCACACGTGCATCCGGACAACAGACATGGCAACACCTCTGCGTTGAGCGTAGCAACTGACATGCTGGGTGTGATTTGGCTTACAGTGTTAATATGGGGATTTCCTCCAGCCCTGATACGTATGGATACTATTTCCATTCATGTAGACATTTTGTGCGGTCGAGCCTCCTGCATACGTAGCGGACGATCAGCAACATCAGGCCGTGTTCTAGTACATCAATGGCCTCTTTCTCCTGACTGGCTGCGAGAGAAAATGCTGCCCAGGGCAGATACTCAAGGATACTCAGGGTGGTGCGGACGGGGTGACAGGAAGGGGTATCGCAGCTCGCACATCGCCTAGTCGTGCAGGCTACCTGTACAAGTGTACTGTTATTGCGACTACACAGTACTACCTTACCTACCCACCTGTATGTAGGTACAAGTAGGCCGGGCCAAGTTGCGCGCTTGGCTGATTGTCGGGCCGGGATTGGGGGTCGACGTCGGCCCTTGGACCTTCCTCGCCAGAAACGCCGTCTTTCAGCTTCACGCGTCGTGCGTCGTCAATGGAGGAACCCTGATCGAAAGACATATTGTGTCAGTTCGTCGTACGAACATTACCAAGTGTAGAGAGCATGGCTTGTCATGTTGCAACCTCTTAGCGTCTAGATTGCTAGAGTAGATATGCCAATGTGCCTATTGTGTAGCACGTATACATACACGGTAACATGATTAAACCGCAGATGATTTGCTCAGTGCTGAGAGGCGGGGATCGATCTGGAGTTTCACTGAACGCCGTTGTGTATATCGAGCGAGCAGGCCCAGGCATCGCAATCGTACTTCTCCCTCGGCAAGACAAGCCGCAGCACTTCATGATGACCACGAGGCCGACAGCGCGGCAGCCCAGTCAGTGTTTCCCGGTCTTAGCTCCGTCTGCCGCAAGGCAAGGGCAGCGACCGCATCATGGGTCGGCTCGGGTCAGGGGCCTGGAGGCTGGGGGATCCGCCGCTGGTGCACATGTGCCTCGAGGACGCATATCTGCATACAGGTGAAAGCCCATCTACGTACGTGTTCATCCAGACACCCTAACAGGCAGTGCGTTTCGGCTACTTGAGCAGGCGATTCGTTAATTATAAGCAAGCCACAAACAATAAGCATCTAAGTCTGAATCAGACGCATGTCAAAGAAGTGTGTGCTCTCGTGGATATGGGGTTTCAGCTGATCAGGGCCGCCGAAATGTTCCTTTACTCCCTCCCCAAGGCAGTCAGTCTGTGGTGGTGACGGCGGTGGGACGTTGATGCCGATCTATCAGCAACGGTGTCTTGGTTGGACGGGGTGAAGAGCATCTCTCTTGTCTCCATCTCTAACCCAACCACGCGGGCAGAAAAATTGAGCGGCCGTGAACGTCTATTTATTTGCTTCCCACAGACAACTGATTTTGGTCTTGGCAAAAGGGGCAGCTGCCTGACTTGAAGACTGACTGTAGTACTGGGTAGGTAGGGTACTTCACAGTAGGTCCTATTCGTCGTGTCTTGCTTACTACCAACCAATTGTGGATTTGAAATCTACACAGTAAGGTGACTTGCCCGTAGAACCTGCCCTGGTCGTAGCTTTCACAGTAGATTGCGCAAGGCGGGCGCGAGCAGGGGGCTCCGAGACAAGGACGCGACTGCTTCTACCGGCAAGAAACCTAGTTAGGTACAAAGACATCGTGCCGAGTCTGGTCCGACCAGCCTCAAATGTCTCGAGGGGCAGAAGAACAATAACAGAGGTTCGAAGAACATTAGAGAATTCCTTGCTGCCAGTACTACGGTGGCAAAAACAGGGGAAACGAACGCGGATAGGCTGGAGAATATGAAGGTACGAAATGAAGAATTGGCATGTAGAATAATAACGTTATACCTGGAAGAGAGGGAAGGAGAGAAGGTGAATGGAAAGGAGAAGGCGAGAGAGGAAAATTCCAAGGAGGGACGGGGTGGAGGGGCAAATATTCAGACTTGCCCCCCTATTGCTTCCAAGTACTAACATACTTGTGGTGTACCTTAGGTAGGCATTCGTCCACTTAGTAAGGTATCTGTAACTCCCGTCTACGCCAAATGCCTTCACATCCCCGAGACGCGCCGTGGCATTGGCAAGGGGCATGGGCATGGGCATCGCATGGGCATTGGCCTACAGAAGTGCGCGAGCCTTGGGGTGGTCTGTTACTGCGTGCAAGTAGTGTGGTTGGTCCATTGGCCTGGGCGTGAGCATCGGTGTGGGCGTGGGGAAAGCACGAGCACCAACGGCCGGAGTCGCTTCCGTGGCCAATGAGGGCCTCTTTGTTAGCTCGGAACCGTCTCCGGAAGCTCGTGCGCTCCCACTGGCTGTTTCCTCATACTCCTTGTCGAAGCTCCCCTTCCCATCTCCACGTCTTGACCTATCACAAGTCTATTCATTCCTTCTTTCGCCTCTCTTTTCACTACGCATCGAGCTTTTCTCCCCTTCCTTCATCCACCTTGTCGTGGTAGCAAGATGGCATTCAAGATTGTCTCGCAGCTTATCCCACCACCCTGGTGCTGACCTCTCAATTACCGTGTTCCCTCAACTGTAAGCGATGCCCATACTACTCTCTTCGTACCCCTCAACTTGTACTGCTCTACTCCCTACTTCAAGTCCTCCTCCATCTTTGTCTTCCTTTGTTGGTCTTGTACCCACATGCAATCGACCTCATTAAAGTACCTTATCAAACAAAGGGTGTGTCCACAGCAAGACGTGCTTGCTTGGTAGAACCTCTTCTGTTCTCACACCCTCACCCCCGAGCTGTTGGTTGTCCCGGACGCCGTCCCTGTCTTCATCCTCTGCAATCCCGGTCTAGTTCCCAAAGCTTTTTCTGCGTCTATCATTTGCTCAGTGTTTGTCTCTTCAATCTCTCCATATCTTTACACGCACACTGCAAGCCCTGTTGTCTACTCCAATCATTTTCTTGCGGTCTTCCCTCCTCCAGATGTAATTTGCTGTCTTCGTACATCAAGCATCTCGCTCTCGTTCTCTGATAACCACGCAGTATCGAGCTACCCCCCTGCTCTGGCACGCCTGCCCTGCCTTTCTGTCACATTGTGAGTCGAGGCCCACAGTGCGCGGCCATGACAACCTCGGATTCTTCGCAGTCTGAATGAACGACTACATGATTTCAAAGCCCTGTGCTACTCGACGAGAGAGGCGGTACGTCGACTGATATCGCAATATCGTTCCCCTGCTTTTCAGACACTCTACGGATACCTTGATATCATCACGCCGCCGTCGACAAGCCCCTACCAGTTCCTCTTCCCGTCCTCCCCGTCTTTCCGTGCTACCTGGGCCACCTTGGCATCGATGTTTCTCCATCCTTCCCCCATGATCACAATCTCAAGGTTCCGATCACAAATGTCCCTGCCTCCCCGGTTGTTCGCCATCACTCTTGCCCTTGGCTTCGCTCCCTGCCTCCATTCTTATTAACTTCGGACTTGCATCCGCACGCTGGCAATTGGTCTCATACTTTGCCTGTTATTCTACAACCCACATACCGCTGCCATCGTCAAGCACTCTCGTTCTGCGGCTGACCCGCTCTGACACTGAATCAGACAGCTCTGATAGAGTGCTCTTTGGAGACCACGCATCACTTGGTCGCTGCCATCACCGCCACTTGACGAAGGCCCAGTTTCGAGAAATACCCCAAGTAAGCGATGCTTGGTACCCACCCTCATTCACACACGCTTTCGCCGCCATTGTAACCCATAGTGTCCGGTTTGGCTGACGCTGGTCACAGACGACCATGGAACAGTCAGGTTATCCTAGCTCCGCCATGGTTGACAGCTCGAACATGCCCATGCCAGTATATACCACACCGCCAGATCAAGCTCTTCTGTTGTCGCCGGATGGGAGATATCTATACCCTCAGTCCCCATGGTCTGGCTGGAACAACGACATGGCTGAGAATATATACACGCAGGGCGGTTCTGCGGCGCCTATGGACTCGTCGGTCCACTGGCAGCAACAGAGGCAGAACCATCTTTCCCACAAACACCAGACTGCACCTGGAACAGCCTCGGACTATGCTGTGGCTGGTTGGGTGCCGCAGTCTGATCAATGGCCTCGATACCAGCAACAGCACTTTGCACCAACGCAACCGGCATTGTACAGCCCACCGACTCAATGGCCGACCCCGGCTTGCTCGCCTCCCGCCATGATGCGCGGCTGGCAGGCGCCACCTCATCAGCACAGCCCACAGAGGGCTGAGCCGGAGCCCATGGCTGTTCCCAGTCCGATGGTCAAGATGATCGAGTCAAATAATCGTATGCCTGGCGGCCAGCAGCCGGCCAAAAGGGCGAAGATCGGACCCACGGGAAAACCGTCGCCTGCGAGCTCAAGCTCGTATGACGATAGCAACCAATGGGCAGAAGAAGATCACGAAGACGAAGGCAGGGGCGTGCAGAGTGACGAGGTGCCCCGGCCGGACAAAAAAAAGACATACCGAGTCAAGAACCGAGCTGCGGCGAAACGATGCCGCGAAAAGACGAAACAATATGAGATCGATCTCGCAGCCAAGGAGAAGGAAGTCACACGTGAGCGCATCTACCTCGATGCCTGCGTCACAGCCCTCAAGAACGAGGTTCTTACCCTGAAGAACCAGATATTGCAGCACGGTGACTGCAACTGCGAAATTATCCAAGGCTACATTGCCCGGGCAGCCAATAATGCCGCCCATCCGACATACAGCCCGCCAGAGTCGATGGCGTGAATGAGCGACGAGTTGCGAGAATTCAGCTTGTAGATGGACCTTCTCTCAGCCGACGTCATCTTCGCTCAGAAGTGGGTTACGCACGCCTGGGATACATAAACAGCAAACGAAGGAAATCATGGGACGGTTGGGAACGGGCGGCGCATCGATACGATGGGGAGAAGGCCCGTTATTGTCAAAATGACATCTTTTTTTTTTGCTTTTATACGGAAGACTTGGTTCTACATCTGGGACGACGGAGTCGAGCGATGTAAGTTCTGTTATCCCCTGCTGCTCGACTCTGTGCTTTTTTCTTTGGGCGCTGTTTTTGTCTAGTAACGGACGTATTGTTACCACCCTTTTCCTGCGTTGGATCCCCACTTCCACCTGTGTCCTGAAAGGACGCTGCTAGGACGCTGCTCAACAACCGACACGGCGGCTGTGTTACTACCTGTCTTTGCACGAGCGTATCAAACATCATAACCAGCGTGCGACGGGCTTACGGGTTGCGAGCTTGACTAATCGCCGTGGGTCGCAGATAAAAGAAGCACCGCGACATTTTTTGGAAGATGACGTAACGCGTCATGAAGAAGATTTCCGATTGGTTTATCTGCCTCGGAGCAACGACCGCGGGGGACCGCCTGCGTCACTTTGCGTTACTCCTGCACTGGAGCCCATCAGTTCATCGCACCACCCAGCCGTCAAACCGCGCTCCAGCTTTCGTCATCGCAAACGAAACCTTTGGAGTATGGATAGCAAAGTCTTCGTTTGTTTGCGCTGGCTCGAGGTACGGGAGAGAAAGAGAGAGCGAGAGCAGGCCTCAGGACTGCCAGTTCAACTTCCTGTCCATCTTCAAGGATGCATCAGCAGTCCAGCCACCTACTGGATAGGCTGGTGGCACATGAAGCTACCTCAAATATGCCTTTGACCTTTCCACTTTATACATCCTGCCGGGCGCACCAAGCTTCAGTGGCTTCCAGCCAGTGCGACGAATGGTTCGCGACATCCAATCCAGGGTCGTTGACAGGAACCGACAGTTGAGGGCCCGATGTGCCCGCAAACTCTCGATAGCCAAAGCGACGTGTCGAGGCCTGCGACATCCTTGCCGTTAGGTGGGTGGACAGTTCGCACGGCTGCCATTACGCCTCGATGGCCTGGCCTAGCCGTGGCCAGACGAGTCCATGAGGTTGAAGGGGGGAACTGAACTCTACCACCCTAAACTTAACCTCTTTGATCCCATTTCCGTGTTTTTTTTTTTTAACCCATTTTTGCCCATATTGGTTGATTATCTTATTTACATTTCAATCTCTCATTGGCTGTACAGTGGAGGGGCCTACCCGACCGTCCAGCTTCCCTACCCCATCCCATCTCTATCGGCGCCGGATCAATCCCAGCAGCGCAACGCAAGCTGCCTGAAGTCCAGCCCGTTCAGCGCCCCTACGCCCACAGGCCCAAGTCCAAGCCCAGTGGTGAGGTGCCTTTACCGACAGATGCAGCGCTGCACCACACGGCACATAATAACCCAGGCAAGGCGAAGCCAGCCCAGCCCAGAACCAGAGCACACAAGACACGGGAATAGGGCCACCGTCTCGTTATTTCGTCATACCGTCCTACCCGTCCCCTACCCTCACTTGTCTTTGAACAAGTCATCCGTCCTCGTACTGGGAAGTTCCGAAATCTGAGATACCGCCGACGTCACAGGAGAAGCCCTGGGGACGTAGCACCCAAGGGTCAAGACCACACGAACGACGAGAATCATTCACCCATCTTCCTCTTACTCTGCAAGCATGGCCGGCGGGTCGGCAGTATGACGCGCACCGTCAAGGCAATCGAGTCTTCTTTAGCGACGCGGCGGGCGGATCTGGTTTTGCGGTCGTGGCCCGCTTTGGCGCTGCCTCTGGTTCTGCCCTCTCTCGATTCGTCCACTGGCGCCATTCCAATCGCCCAGTGGGCGCAGATCTACTTCTCGTCGTGGCAGCTACACGCCTACGTCTCCCATCCATCAACACCCCTTGGCAATCCTGGTTGTCCACCAGGCCTGCCCATGGTCTCGCGCCGACGGTCACGGTCGCGACCACGATGAAACCACAACGCGAGCTTCTGCCCGCAGGTCCAGCAGCCGCGAGCAGCGCCTCGTCGGAGCGGGAATCGACCCCGCAATCTGCTGCCGGGAGTCACAGTGCCTCCTCAGCCCCCAGGCGCCGTCCCCAAACAAAAATCGCCTGCACTTCTTGTCGACGACGCAAGTCAAAATGCGACGGCCAGCGTCCTGTGTGCTCCCTGTGTGCCGGAATGGGTCGTACCAAGTGCGAGTACGACGCAGGCCCCGACGTCACCCGCTTTGCCGCCCTCAAATCGAAGCATGAGGAGCTACAGCATCGGGTCTCCCTCTTCGAAGAACTCTTCCGTCTCCTTTCCATGCGCTCAGAGGGCGAAGCCGTGGAGATCATCCGTCGCATGCGTACTACCAACATGGAAACGGACCTCGACGACCTTATCAAATTTATAAAGAACGCCGACCTGCTGATCCAGCTGGCCTCCGCCCCGTCAGAGGCAACTTCCCCCGCTACGGGACCGGCTGCGGAAGTCGGCACTGATGCGCGTCTCCCGGCCGACGAGCTGTCCTCCTTGCTGGAGTTATTGTAATCTTCGATCCGGCCCGAGGGCTTTCCTCACTGCGTTTTGTAGCTGACACCAAGACCCCAGAAAATCGGCCATTTCCAAGCTCGACGCACCAGCCCGCACGGCGTTTCTGGACACGATAAGATTCCAAATCGACGCTCTCGCCATGGACAGCATGCGACATTTAACACCTGCGGCAGTCATAGATGCAAAGTCGATGCCGGACGGGGACTCGGATGTGGGATTAGAAGATGAGCCGATGCCCAGGCCTGGAG
The DNA here is from genome assembly GCA_004367935.1 of Colletotrichum sidae. Lineage (NCBI taxonomy): Eukaryota > Fungi > Ascomycota > Sordariomycetes > Glomerellales > Glomerellaceae > Colletotrichum > Colletotrichum sidae. The sequence goes on from QAPF01000037.1 coordinate 24,632, forward strand.
GCTTCCTCAGGGGTTTACTGAACGACGACGACATGACTAGACCAAACTAACGGCCAGTGGGGGCAAGCAAGCCGACGTGCTCCCCTGCGAGGTCTGAAATAGAAGATCATGCGACTCACGACGATGCCGGCAGCTGGCTCGCATGATGTGACTTTGGCAAAGGTCAACGAAAGAGGCCCAGTCCATAACAGCACCGCCAGCTTTGGCAATGCCAACGGCAGGGACTATGCACATCTAACGATATGACATGCCGACACCAACCAGCGGCACAAGTCTTGTGTGAGGGGCCCACCAGCATGTTGCTGTGTGGTTCATGGCAGAGAAAGGAGGGCGGCTCGCAGAGAAGATCAGATTGGGCAAATAGGGAGCCCTTCAATATTTTTGACGGGCGGTATGCCACATATGAGCGACAGCCTACTTTCATGATGTCGCGGCTGCAGCGGTAACCTAACGGGCTCGGCTTGTTTGTGCTGGAGTGGAGGGCCCGGTGAATATGACATTTGACCAGGTGCAGAGCATTTTATAATTTCAAACGATTCGCGCCATGGACGCCGGCGCAACATCTTTGCCGTGCATGGAATGACAGACAGCGCAGTCGTCTGCCAGCCGCACTGCTGGCAGGTTCCAAAAGAAACAGAGACCGAACAGTTTTGATGAAGTTTTGTTTTAACAACGTTCAGTTAATGCGCTGCAGCCGGCGACTAATGGACTGATTGGTCTCGGCCTCTCCTCAGCAAGCTGAGGGGCGGTGCGATCATGTCAGGCAGCCAGCCCTACGGCAACGGCGCGGTAAGGGCAAAAAAAGGCCAGAGATCGGGCCGAGGTTGGCGTTGTTTAAATGCCCGATGCCGATGGCCTTTGTGTGGGTTGAGGCATATGTTGAAGCAAAAGGGGAATGACAAGGCGTAGATATGATGTTGGCACACTTACATCACGAAAGGTTTATCTCTCTCTCTCTCTCAAGGCTCCTGCGGAGCGCGGGAAAGCGGTACGGATAGAGATGAGTGATTATTGGGTTTACGCAAGTGAGATGTTCTGCGCCATTCGGCACCTACGTTTGGGGGGAGAAATTCTCGCACTACAAGCGAAGAATTTTGGGCCCGAGGGAGACAGGACATCATAACAGTCACTGGTCGAAAATTCGAAAAGAGGACCGCGTGTCTTCCAGGGAACGAGCCGGGAAAGGAGGGGAAGAAACGTGTCGTCGGCCGAACCTGCTGACTCGGTTCCGATGCTAGGACATTGATTGACGACCGTAGAGCAGGCAGGGAACATGGTGAACAGCTCGAACAGAAAGTGGTTGAGATGTTGTGCTCGAAAGATCGTCAAAACAATACCAGCCGGTGGTCGGAGGCACATCCTGGGGAGATGATTGGACGGCTCGGGACGATACGAGGTCCAGGCCTTGGATGAGGGATACCTTGATTAATTTACCCTTCTTGGCGTGACGGGTGAAGGGGTAAAAACTTGGCTACAGACTGGAGGGCTGTACAGAGTACAAGATATTGCGTACAAGTACGTACTCTGTGCACAAGTGCCTTACCTAAGGTGCTCATTGCAGCGCCGCTGGTGCAGGGGTCTCCTTGTGCACGGGGACACGTACCCGTCTTGCTATGATCGCGCACGGATGAAGCAGGGAAGCCCAGCGTGCCCAGGTGCAGGAGACGGGCAAGCGGTTGACAAAAAAGTGATGCACAATACCACTACCAATGTATATGGACGCTAACGCTGGGCGTATCACTTTTTCTGTCAACCGCTTGCCAGGTGCAGCCAGGAGACGGGCAGAGAGGGGCTAAAGATCGGGCAGAGATGGTGGCTGGTGCAGCTTCAGCCATCGGTGGCACAAACAACACCTGCCTTACCTTACCTAATTACCTTAGTTATCTCACGTGCTCCTCACGCGCTGACGTTTACCGTGTAGATCACACCGTGCACTGACTGTGCCCTGGACGTGAGGAGGCCGCTGGGTGCCGGCCGACGCTCCGGCAGCCTGCGGTCTCTCCCTCCCGCCCGGAACCATTTGTGCGTTTGCAAACCCGGATACTCCTTTTATGCTGTTATCCGAGTGAAGCAATGCCATGTGTGTCTCTTGGGCATGATTGGATTCTTTCAATAGTGCGTCATGGTTGCTGCCCAAATGAGCTGCAACGAGAAAGGATATGCAGCTTCAGATCTCGATGAGGGTTTACGGATAATATCCACACTTTCAGTGACGGCAAAGAAATGCAACGCTTCTTGGGCTCTAAGGGGCTGCATCATTTGCAATGCGACTAGATCAAAGATTGCATCCGACGTTGGTACCCATGCTCCCTCCATACCTCACAAACATGGTGGACGAGTACTCAGCGTAGCGTCGTTGACTTGCGGCATGCGGTTGATGACTTGATTACGAAGGGGCTCAACCACCCTCCCTCTTCATTGGTTGTCGGTCGACACTGCGATATGTGGTATAAATGCATATACGCATGCTTTCCCGTCTGCGCTCTGCGGTGTCAGGTCGCGCGGCTCGGAGTCTGTTGCCATCTGTAGACTGTCCAGTGTGTCTAGTGTACCCGTACGGAGCGAGGCAATGTAGGTGTATAGGTGTATAGTTGCAGTCAGGGTGTGGAGAACTCGGTTGGCTCACCTACCCAGGTAAGAAAACGAAGAGTAATTAAAATACGCCATTGGTCAGTTTGTCGCCCTTACTTAATTCTCGCATCTAAACACGGCCAGCCAACTCTTGAGTTTCCCGCGGTTTTCCATCACTACCCTAAGGTGCACTACGCCGCAACCAACAAAAAGCTACAGACGGACGGGCATCGTCAGCCGCCGCGCATCATGTGCGTCACGTCACGCCCCAACTCCTCTGAGGGTCCGCTGTGATGGCGAGGAGAGTCCGTGATGCCCGGCAGGCACCCACGCGCACATACACACAGAGAGAGGGAGAGTGAGAAAGTGTGGCATCAAGAGTGTCGTCTGAGGTGGGGTTTCTCTCGTCTCGTCTCAACTCAATCAAGCCCGAGTTGACATACCGGGCATCGATCTCTTCATCGGGAAGCACGATGCTGACGGGCTCCGGCCGCATTTGACCTTGTCATGACCAAACGGCGCCATCACCCACCCACTCCCGTTACCAATTTTGAGGTGCCCCATTTGGCGAAGGAACTAGAAGCGAGGTTATTTGCTAAGGGGACCTTCTGCGTCCGGGGTAAAGGACGGAAGGAGGGTGAAAATTTTCCTCTGCACAGAACGATTTACTGAGTATTCACTTCTTTCTTGTGCCGTACTACGACCACAGTATGTTCACTGCCCATACGCACTTTCTACAGCACAACATCTGCGATCCTGTTGCTGGACTGCTTGCTCTTCTCACGCCATCCTATCCGGATATACTCGGTATGAGATGAGACTTGCATCAAATCACCTAACCCACATGCCCACATTACATACTACTACACTACATACACCACCACTGCTACCACTACCACACCCACCTCGTCGTTTGCTCGTCCGTTTACTTCCTGTTGCCACGCAGCTTTCTTTTCTGCTTTATTGCATAACTTACCGACACCGGCAAGGGCAATCAAGTACAAGTAAGTCGACCGCCCGCCACCACTGACGGCGCAGGCGTCTTTGGCAATCCTTCTTGGGCTTCAGTTGCAGTTGAAAGTATTGTTGTATCAAGACGCAGTCTGTCTTTCGTCCACGGCAATCATCGCGTCAACACTGCCTCATCAGGACTTTACTCGGCAAGAGTCGAGTTGTTCGCGGTGGAGCAAGCGATAGAGGTGTGAGAGGAAGCGTCGGTGTGGGAGAGCAAAGACGAGACATCGCATCCGAAACATACAGAAGGGAAGGGTCTGTACGGATACACAAACCAAATAACCCAGAGAAAAGAAAAACCAACCCATTATCCACATCCCATCCATTCGCCTGCCCGTTCGTCCGTACCAATGGACCCGGAAAAGACAACCCAGCAACACACCCACGCCCATATCGGCGAAGACCTTCGGTCCATCGCTCCGGAGCCCGACTATGGCAACTATAGCTATGACTACCCCCTCCCCCTCAAGGCCGAGTCGGCCGCCCACGACGGTGCCGCAGGTCTCGGCAACGATCTGATCCCTTCCGTGTCCAACGCCGTGGCCAACACCAGTAACAACGACAACAATGGCAACGGGGATTTCATCAAGCGAGTACCATCGGCGGCGGGAACCCACGCGTCGGCGGCCGCTGAGGAGGAGACGTACCCCGAGGGCGGCCTGCGTGCGTGGTCCGTCGTGCTCGGATCGTGGCTCGCGTTGTTCTCCGCCCTGGGCATAATGAACAGCATCGCCGTCTTCCAGACGTATGTTGCCACGCACCAGCTCGAGGGATACAGTGAGGGGACCATCGGATGGATCTTTTCCGTCTACACCTTCCTCTGCTTCTTTGGGGGCATCTACATCGGTCCCGTCTTCGACCGCTGGGGTCCGCGATGGCTCGTCCTGCCTGGCACTGTTTGTCTCGTCATCGGAGTGATGCTCCTGAGCATCTGCACCCGTAAGTCGCGACTTTTTCTCTCTACGCTGGCACATCCGAGATGTTGACGAGTCCACGTAGAATACTGGCACTTCATGCTCGCCTTTGGCATCCTCTGCGGCCTAGGCTCCTCCCTCGTCTTCACACCGTCGATCGCAGCCGTGGGCCACTGGTTCAAGCGCAGGCGCGGCCTCGCCACTGGCATTGCGTCGTCGGGCGGGTCCATCGGCGGCATCGTCTTCCCGCTCATTATGCAGTCCCTGTTCCCACGCATCGGCTGGGGCTGGACGATCCGGACAGTGGGTTTCATCTGCTGCCTCCTCTGCGGGGCGTCCAACTTCCTTATTCGATCGCGGCTGCCGCCGGCGCGCAACGCAAGCCCACACCCGGACCCACGCATCTTTCGCAGCGCTGCCTTTAGTCTCACGACGGCGGGCATCTTCCTCATGGAGTTTGCACTGTTTATCCCGCTGACGTACGTTTCGAGCTACATGCTCAGCGAGGGGTTCAGCGAGTCGTTTGCCTACAGTATCCTACCGATCCTCAACGCGGGCAGCGTCGTGGGGAGAATCGTGCCCGGGTGGTGGGCGGACGTCGCCGGGCCGTTCAACAGCAACATGGTTGCCATTGTGCTCTCCGTCATTGCGTGCCTGGCAGTGTGGCTGCCGGCGGGATCGACGACGGCCGGAGTTGTCGTCTTTGCTGTGCTGTTCGGTTTCGCCAGCGGTAACAACATCAGCATCTCGCCAGTGTGCGTCGGACGTCTCTGCAAGACGCAGCACTACGGACGGTACTACTCGACCACGTACACGTGCGTATCGGTGGCGTGTCTGGTAGGCATCCCCATCGGAGGCGAAATCATCACGGCCTCGGGCGGAAGGTACTGGGGTCTAATCATCTTCACGGGCGTGGTGTACGTGCTGGCGCTGCTGGCGCTGCTGGCGGCCAAGCTTGTGTGCGTCGGGAAGAACATTTTTGCGATTTTCTAAGGGAACCGATCTACGAGATGCCCATCTATTGGGCACAGTGTCGTGTCTGGAGACTACTATGTATGTGGAAAGAGAAGAAAAACGGAGACGGGGTATGATTGACGAGTCACGTATTGCGTGTAGATGAGATTGCGAACGAGACGGCCATTGTAGACTCTAATATTGTTAATGTAATAATACATGAATACATGTATGAATACATATATGAATACGGAGCACTTTACTTTAGATGGTGATTTCCGTGAATCAGTGAGCAGGTAAGCACGATACAGTTTCCAGTCCGTCACCAAGAAGAAGCCAAGAAGAAGCCACAGCAACGGCAACGGCAACGGCAAGAATTCGGCTATCGGTTGCCGAAAGGTAATTAGTGAACACGCCCTTTCCTGCCTTGCGTAATCGCGCGGTGTGACGGTTAAGGTCGGGGGGACTTTGGGTCACGGAGGAGCAGGAGGAGGAGGACCACATCTTTTTTCGGTCTCAAAAATCCGCGGAAGGATCCTTCACGGAAGGGCGGGTCGGGTGGGGGGGCACGGACGCGGAGGAACCGCACCGGACTGGACGCCAGCGACCTAACGGTTAAAAGCTCACTGCGTCTTCTCCTGACGTCAATTGCCGGGTCCTTCTGCTGTTGTTCTCTGTGAAGAAGGAAGAAGAAGAAAGAAGAGGGCAGAGAAAAGATTGCGGTAGTCGGAAATTTAGATTTGGATTCGTACGTCTGATTTACTGAGCGGCATATCAAGGTGAGTGAGAGTCACTTGGCGTATAAGCCACGTCGTATGAGAGATGGTGTCGGACGAGTGAGCTGGTGAGGATGAGCTGGTGAGGGTGAGGTGTTCATCACCGTGATTAAAAATGAAAGAATCACCTCTCTCATCCCAAGGTCGTTGAGATCTCAAAATATCCATGGATTCTCATTGGTTTGGTATTGGCCTTACGAGCACCTGCTGATACTACCACTCACAGACTCTCAGCCCGTCCTCCCTGTCGACAACATCTCACCCCACCATCACCACCACCATCACTCCACCAACAGCCCAACATGTCAGTCCCAAAGCAGACGGCAGAGCACCAGGAAGACGCCTACTTCGCATCCCAGCCGCCCCCGAGAAACCTCGACGCTCACGTATCTGCCGCCCGCGCCTTCATCGCCCACCACTCCACCGTCCCCTCGCGGCGCATCGTCCTCGTCACCTCGGGCGGCACCACCGTCCCGCTCGAGAAGCAGACGGTCCGCTTCATCGACAACTTCTCCGCCGGCACCCGCGGCGCCACCTCGGCCGAGTACTTTCTCGAGGCGGGCTACGCCGTCATCTTTCTGCACCGCCAGTTCTCGCTGCAACCGTACTCGCGCCACTACTCCCACGCCACGGACTGCTTCCTCGACTTCTTGGCCTTTGACGACGGGCAAGACGGCGGCGACGGAAGCGCCACCGTCGTCGCGAACCCGGAGCACCAGGACAAGATGCGCCAGGTGCTGCGCAAGTACAAGGCCGCGAGGAGGGACAAGATGCTCCTCATGCTGCCCTTCACCACCATCACCGATTACCTGTTTGAGCTCCGCGCCATCGCCGGTCTCCTGCGTCCGCTGGGTCCGTCCGCGCTGCTCTACCTCGCCGCCGCCGTCTCCGACTTTTTTCTGCCGCAGGACAGAATGGCCGAGCACAAGATCCAGTCCACCAACGCCACGGACTCCTTCAGAGGCAACGGCAACGACAGCGGCAACGGCAGCAGCGGCAGCAATAATAATCCCGAGGACGAAGAGACGTTTGACAACTTCGACTCGTCGCCCCGCATCCCACGCTCCAAGCGCCTCGTCATCGACCTCGACCCCGTCCCCAAGTTCCTGCAGAACCTCGTCGACGGCTGGGCGCCCCAGGGCATGGTCGTCAGCTTCAAGCTCGAGACGGACCCGGCCATCCTCGTCCACAAGGCAAAGTACTCCCTCGAGCGCTACCAGCACCACCTCGTCATCGGGAACCTGCTCTCCACCCGCAAGTGGGAGGTCGTCTTTGTCGCCCCCGGGCGGTCCGACAAGTGGGTGCGCGTGCCGAGCGCGCAGAAGAAGTCGTCGTCCGAGGAGGGCGACGACAAGCCGCTGGACCCCAGCGCTCTGCCCGAGGGCGAGCCGGATGTGGAAATCGAGAGTTTGATCATTCCCGCCGTGCAGGATCTGCACTCCAGACATATTGAAGCGTTGCAACAGTAAAGGGCCAGTAATCGGCAGAGACGTGGGCTGCTTTGGGTGAGTTAGACTGGAGTGGAGCGTCACGTAGATCGACAGCATATATATAGCGCGCGTGTGAATGGTAATCAAAAGTATCAAATATGTTTGCTTTCTTTCTATCAAGATGGTGTCCGAACCCGTTAATGCGTGACGGAGAAGAGGTAGTGATAAGATTCTGAAATATGTTTTTCATGTGTATGGACACAAAATCCCAGCATCTATTGCCGGGACGACGGCGCAAGACGCCACGCCCTCATCGGCAGCGACTGCAGATGCAAGACTCTAGGTCGGATATACAGCAGGAAAGTGACGACGCCAAAGATGACGCAGATAATATTGACAAAGTAGTACCCGTCGCGCACCATGTCGCAGGAGCCGCCGCCGTTGACGCACCTCTCCTTGTCGGGCTGGAGAGAGCAGGAGAAGGGCTCGGTGACGAGCGGGCTCTTGAGCGTGCTGGGGTCGGCCACCTTGCCCGGATGGCAGGTTGCGACGGTGAAGTAGTCGACGAGACGCAGCACAAAGAAGCGCGGGAACGTGCCTCCGAGGTTGCAGACACTGGGATACGTCAGTACGGGAAGTGCTTGGAGAGACGGGAGTCAACTCACGTGGCCAGGAGCGTCATGTAGGTGCCGCCGATGACGGGGTCTGCGATTCTGGCGTGGAATGCAGACACGGCGACGAACATGACCGTGTTTGTAAAGGTGGAGAAGACGTGCTCGCCGATGACGACGAGCATATACCATGACGTGACACCGCCTGCCGGGAAGATGGTGACGGTGAACTGCGCCAGGACAGCCGCGACCAGACGGCCCATGAAGCCCCAGCACCATAGGCGCATCGGCGTGTACTCCTGGGACCACTTGCCGGCGTAGTAGCCCAGCGCAATCTCGAAGGGGAAGTCGATGAGGACGGTCAGAGCCATGTTCTCCTGGCCGAAGCCCTTGTCGATCAGCTTCAGGTTCGTGACAGCGTCGTTGGCCTGGAAGCCAATCTTGGCAATAAGGTGTACGAGGATGATGGTCTGGATGTTCTTGAGCTTGAGCACACCCCACATAATCTTGTACACGTCCCAGATGCCATCCTCGTTCTTGGTCTTCTCTTCACGCTTGAAGAAAGACAGTCCAAAGGTGATGGCAATGTAAGCCCAGCCCCAGAAGGTGAGGTAGCCGCCGAGGGACATCAGGCCGTGGTCGAGAGGCGTATTGCGGAAGTACCGGTTCGCAAAGTCCTTGGAGTTGAAGGCCAAGAACACGGTGTAGGACAAGAAGTGGCCGGCCGTCAACCCGACGGTCTGCGCAGTGGACGCATACGAGACGTTACCGGGGGTCAGCAGGGTCAGCGCCCAGCCGTCCACGGCAATGTCTTGAGTTGCGCACATCAAGACCAGAAAGAACCACCAGCCAGTGAAGTTCCAGACAGTAGGACCGCCGGCCTTGCCAGTCGTCGCCATCATGTTCTCGACAGTCGAGCCGAGCCACAGCATACCGAAACCCGAGAGCAGCTGGATTGGGAGGATCCAGCTCTTTCTGCGGCCGACCTTGGGACTCCACACGGCGTCGACGATAGGACTCCACAGAAGCTTCAACGAGTATGGGTACGATGCCAGACTGAAGATTCCAATCTCGCTGTACGACATGTGGTCCTTCATAAGAAATGGGACGGAGCCGCCGGCCAGACCCATTGGAACGCCCTGCAAAAAGTACAGGAGCACGAGCAGGAGAAAGTTCCGCTGGTCCTGCACCGGCAGTTCGAAGAAGCCATGATTATTGGCGATTGGGGTCTTTGGGACTGGGTCGTCCAAGGTGAAGCCCTCGCGTGACATGAGGTTCGCGGTTACCTCGTCGGAGGTGAGGGCCGATGCCTTGCGGCGGTATTCGACGTTATTCTGGTTCATGTCACCGTTGGCGTGGCCGTTCGTGTCTACGGCTAGATCGGCCAAAGCTTTTCGCTTGACGGACTTGTTTCGGCGCGTTCGGACGCTCATTGGTGCTGGGGTTCGGAGAGTTTGCGACGTCGAAGCTTGCTGGGCGACACTAGGCTGAAAGAAAGAAGACTTGAGGAGTCGCGATCGAAGAAGATTTCGATGGCAAAGTAGAAGAGGCAGAAGGACTTTGTGCGACAAGTCGGGAGTTGCGAGGACAGAAAAGTTTGATTTCGAGCCTGAGTCGAGATAGGGTCGAAGGCGGGGTGGAACAGGAAGCAGCAGCGTCCGTGGGAGTCAAGGCGACTCTGTCTTGAATGCGTCTGCAGACCAATGAGAGGATGAAGAGAGCAGCGCTTCGCACCGGCAAGAAGCAGGGCAAAATCTCGTTCAGTCGAAACGGCTTGACAGGCTTGGATTGGTTTGCGTACTAGGCAGTACGGAGTATCCCACGGGAAGAGTGCGATGTGTCCCAGGACGAGTGGACGGGAAGGGCAACCGTGGCCTTTGACACTTTTCGGGAAACACGCGCAGTGGCAACAAAGAGCAAATAGATTGGTCGGCGGGCCGCTTCCCAGGCTCCAGTAAATGGGTGACGAGAAAGAGAAGTCAATGGAAAGTTGGTTAGATAAGAAGAGGCCAAAAAGAGGACTCGAGTCCAAAGCGGACTGAGACGCAGAGAAGGTTGTAACGAAGCAGTGCAAAGGCGACAACGCAGTGCCTTTCTCTTTGCTGGTTGCGACGATACTTGGCGACGCGAAGAAGACAGCAAGAGACAATGGGATTCAACTGGCCAGCCAAAGAAGCTTATCCTCGTTCATCCCCTTCCAGCTGCTCCACTGGACGAAAGCCCCCTCCAACGATCCTGCCAGTACAAGTACAGCCAGCCATGCAAGTAAATGTTAATGGGTACCTGACCAGCCCTATCTTTGGTGCTTAGACATTGAGTACTCTTTAAGACCCCTGGACGGGAACGTCGCCTCGCTGCAGACCCCTGACGCCTTACCCGAACTGGAGGGTCGTTGACCGACATGCTGATAAGATATCCGATTAGATAAGCCCATCTCCCCGTCGCATTCCCCACTGTGGCCGCTGTGTGGAAGGTAAGCAGCACCTCACTCGGCAAGCTCGTGTTGTTGATTCGTCCTGCCTGGCAACGAATGTCAACTTCACTAGACGCGTCGCTTTGTAGAGACCATTGACCCGCCTTCGCCATCGGCAACCACTGTCGCTTCCGCATCGCCAAGATATTGATCCTCTGCTAAGTGCAATTGTATGCTGCAGGCACCATGTCGGCCGAGCCGCAGGAAGAGGCTGCTGAAGCCCTGAACCGAGAGATCGAGGACCTCAAAACCCGAGGTGAGCTGCTCGACCACGACTCAGCCTCAAGAGACTAACCTCCATCATCCGCAGTCGCATCGCTCAAGAAAGACATCAAATTGCAAACCACAACTCTGCTCTCGTCTGAGTCGATGCGCACAGCTCTGCGAGTAGTCAATCCCGAACCCAGCCCTATCCCACTCCCCTTCATTGAGGACCCGAACCGAGAAAGAGTTCTCGCGCGATCGAAAGAACAAGACGCCCACGATCAACAAAACCTCTACCGCACATGCGCTACAATCACCACTTTCAAGGTCCAAGACCCCGATCCCAACGCCGTCGACCGCGGCAACGTTCTCGGAATCCGGATCGAGCTCATGCTCGACGCGCGTTTCCGACGCCCTTTCTACGTGATGCTCAATCGCCCGTACAAAGACTCCCGTAGCCTCCGCGTTCACCGTCATACTGTACCACCTTGCATACCGCTGTCCGGTCTGGCAGCCCGCTACCTCCCCGCCCCTAGACCGGCAGATGCCGAGAGACAGACGACGCAGGACCTGTCCCGTTTCGTCCGGACGTTGAGGAGGGAAATTGTACGCTACCACAATCGCGTCGCCGTCATCAGCGACTTGCAAAAGGCCGCCAGTGCACGCGCGGCCGGTCAAGAAGACGAGGAGGCGGAGCGGGCTTTGGTCAGCATATCCGCCGCGGACATAGAAGCGAAGCAGATCGGCTTGGAATGGGCTGACGGCAGGTCTGGACGACTGCTCATGACCGAGGACGGCCAGATTCAAAAGGTTGTTGTACTCGGCGTCAACGGACGCGACAGGGAGGTCACACGAGAGTTGCTGGACGACAGTCGACGCGTGGAAGACGTTGCTAAGCGTTTAGCCGGCACATGAGATGGAAGGATAGGAGATGGGATGACGGAACAGCTACCGGCGATTACTACATTCGATGCTGAGAGTGGGAGGTAACGCTGATGGGATTTTCCACCGCGGCGAAAATGCTGCCCGCTGCCCGCTGCCCGCGACTCAGCGGCACTCGCCGCCTTGGAGGGGGCCCAACTTACCTGCGACGTTGGTCGTGCCTCACAAAAACGAGATGGATACAGCACCCAAAGAACACAATTACAATCTTCGACCCTCCGGAGCGACCACTGCGCACGTCTTTGTCGGGTCCCGAAAAGGACTGCGTTATTATCGAGTCGTGTATGCCGCCCCTAACACTCCATGGGATGGTACGAGCGCAAACATGAGCATATTGGGTCAGGTCTGCAACGCTATGCAGTGTCTGTTCGCCGTCTTCGGCCAAGGGTAATCAAAGATGCGGCCGAGTCGGGCTGCGACTAGATCAGATGGCGCCAGCCACGTGCGAGACGAGGATGAACAGGCGGTTGGCTTCAAAAATAGATCAGCACATGGGCCAAAAAAGACGGGAAGACACCAACGGCTTCGTTGTCCATAAACGTTGCGGTGCCGGAAGCTAGTCAATCGTGGGAGGATTACAAGGCGCAGTCTATTGGTAGGGCACAGTCACGACAGCAAGTATTCATGTCAAAACAGAACCCATTATATTAGCCTTAACTAATTAAGTTGGGTTTAGACGCCGAGTGTTGCCTTCCCCCTCCGCCCAGGGGCAGAGTCCCAGGGCCATCAACCCAACCCAACCGTCCAAGTAACCCCGTGTCGTATCGTTCAACCCAAGTGTATAGTGTCCCGTAAACCCGTATGTGATCCATATATCGTTCATGTACCAACCCCCCCGGCCCATCCAAGTCTATAAACCCTTGAAAACCTTGACAGTACCCAAAAATGGAATTTCTCTTGTTTGACGAAATCTCGAAGACAAGAAGAAAAAAAGACAGGTTGTGAAAGAATGGCAAGTCTAGATGAAGACGGCAGCGACAGCGGCGACGGCGACGGCCATGCCACCGACGCGCTGGACGTTCTGGGCAGCGCCGGCGGTGACGATGGCGCGGCCGGAGGTGGCGGTGGGGTTGGGGCGGGTGATGGTGCCAACGTCGGCGGGCTTGGTGGTCGTGGGGGCGACGGGCTTGTACGAGGGCTCGACGGGCTTGTACGAGGGCTCGACGGGCTTGTACGAGGGCTCGACGGGGGGCGCCGGGACGGGAACGTTGGTGAGGGTGGCCGGAGGAGCCGGGACGCTGGGAATGGGGACAACGGCCGGCTTGGTGGGGACCGGAGGCGGCGCGATGGGAACGGAGGGAACCTGGGTAGGCTCGACGGGGACGGGGCAGATGGTCACGACGGCGGGGACGGTGACGGTCTTGTACTCGGTGCCGCCCTTATCACCGCCTGCAGGGCAGTCGGGGACCTCGGGAGGGCAGCTGAAGATGGTGGAAACGGCAGTCTGGGTGATGGTGGACGTCGTCCACTTCCACTTGGGCGGGTTGGTGGGCTGAGGCTGCTCGGGCTCGTAGGGGGCGTCGGTGGGCTGCTCGGGAGACTTGGTCTTGTCGCCGTGGTCCTTGTCCTTGCCGGGCTTGTCATGGTCCTTGTCCTTGCCGGGCTTGTCGTGGTCCTTGTCCTTGCCGGGCTTGTCCCACTTTGGCTTGCCCGGGTGAACCCAATGCCAGCCGTTGTCCTTGTCGCTGTCGCAGTCGTCGATGAAGACGTCAGGGTGGGGAGGGTGCCAGACGGAGATGCAGTCACCAGAGGGGCCGGTGACGGGACCGAAGGTCTTGATGCTGAAGTCGGCGTCATCGCCGCCCGAGAGACCAAGAGGCTCGATACCCGGGGGGTAGGTGAACTTGCCGTCCCAGGTGGCCTGGGCGACGGCAACGAGGCCGAGAGTTGCGATGGTAGAGTAACGCATTGTGAAGTGATGTCTGATATGTAGTTGTGTGTGAAGTATTGTCTGAACAAGTTTCCTCGGAAAGAGAGACGAGGTTCTGTAAAGGAGAGATAGAAGTGTATCAAAGGATGGTATTGAAGATATTAGTGAGAGTAAGGGTATCAGAGATACTGAAGAGGGAAGGGAAGAGAGACCTGTAGACGGGCTAATGAGCAGCCTTTATGAATCTTTTCCCCTGCCGACTCTTGAGGAGAAGAAAATGACGATGTCCCGACTACACAGGGTAGGCCGCTGAAGGCAACTCCCCGAATAGACTCGCGGGGCCCGGGCTGAGTCGCCATGATGATCTAGTTTGATTTCCTAATGTGCTTCTTCCGCCATAGAAAATGCTTCTACGGCCAGATGGGGCGGCCAGAACGAGCAACCCGCGGGCCTCCAGCAATATCGAATATGGCCGTGATTGGACGGTCCGTCCTACATACTAGTTGAAGATCAGGGGAACGAGCACAAGGACGTGCTGGATCCAGTAGCGTCCTCCTAAAATTGCAATGCATCGTAAGATGGGACGGCAGCTGCAAATACGGGAGGCCAATAGACGACTAGAACATGGAAACACCTAGTCTCGAGCTGAAGGATCTGCAACTTCTCTTCGGAGGAAAAAAGAAGAACGGCAATCCGAAGCTTGGGGGATGGGCGCAGCGATTGTTCTTCTTGCATGGGTTCGACACAGGGACGACGCTGGAGTTGATCTTCGGCAGATGGGATCAACCCAATCCAAGATTAGAAAGATCCCTGAATAAGGCGCCACACCCAGATCGTCCAAGGGCGGGGGGGACAATGTCACGTCGTCCGACGTACTATGCTGAAGAGGAGGTGTGCTAGCGCGCTGTGGCTTTCTCGTCGCTATTGGTGGTGTTGAGCTTAAAGGGACTTCGACTAAGACTGGGTGGACGGACCCCCTCCTTTCGTGAGGCAGCACAGCCCATCGTCCGAACATTCGAAACAGCATAGACCCCTCTCCCATGATTTTGGCCAATTTCCAAGGTCAAAGCAACCATGGGAACTTCCTCGACCCTTTCGCGAACCCCGACGAGAAACGAACCTGGTGGGATGGATGGGGAATGATGTCAAGTGCTGGCCTGGTATCCGTAGTCGGGTGGCTTGCGGTAACTCTTCTTTTCTCGGTAGTCAAGAGCTGTGGTGATGGTTTTTTTTTAGTTCTTAGTAGGTGGCGCTTAGCGCCATCTTCTCCAAGGCTGCGGACGACCGTCTCGTTGAGGTGGGAATGCTATGCGATTTCTCCTTTATGCAAAAGCAAGTTGACGCTCGCCAATCGCTTGACTATGACTGGAAAATGGACGTAATGAGCGCTCCTCGACTTGTCCTCGACCTTTTCGGTTCCCTGTCAGTCAAGTTGACAGATGGTATGGCCACCTTTCGTCCAAACATTTCCTTGGCCTGCAGGATCGATCACCTGCAGTCTTCAAACCAAACCAGCAGCCGTTGGGAACAGAAGCATCGTCAAGAGTCATGACCACGGAAAGCCAGCCTGCAAGGATAGGTTGCTCGCTTCAACACGGCTCGACGCTGCAGCCGTGGAGCCTGCGGCTAACGAAAGGTGCGACACACCACTCGCCACACTCAGCCAGAGCGGAAGTCTTGCGAGAGCTCTATGGTCCGACTTAACTCTGGTCTAGCCAGAGCCCAAGGATTCCTCGTCTTCGGGAGAATCCAAACACCCGCTCTATAGTAGCCGTTATATAGGTGTAACCTGTTCAGCTGCGGAGAGTTAGTCATCCGTTCCACTCGGCACAGCCTCACAGCCTTCACATCCCAACTTACTGGAAACTGAGTAGATGCTTGTGATATACAGCCGGAGGCCTGTAGTATAGTAATCAAGTGCTCGTTCCACAAGAGAGCGAGCCCGGCCCGGGACCCCGTTTGCATGAAAGCCTCATGAGAATCTTCCGTTGTAAGGCCGTGCTTCGACCCGCCGGCTGGAGCAGTATGGTTGACGTCGGCTGAGGAAACCTCACCAGTCCAGTGCTTTCTTCGTCTGCGGTACGGCAGAGCTGGGCACCCTTTCCGGACTGGGCTGCCTCTCATGCTCGTCTACATCGCCGATAGCATTGATGACGAGACCCCATCGCGCTATTTCGGCGTCGACGACCTCTGTCCACTTCTTGATGAGGGGATGGGCACGAGCCACGTCGGAGAAGAGAATTTCTTCGTCGCCGGACGCCAGCTTTTCGACGTCGAACTTCCAGGTTCCGTCCGTGTTCCAAAAGCTGGGCCCAAAGATGGAATCAGTCTTGAGTTCGGCCCTGGCGGCCTCTAGGGTCTGCTTCGCCTGCTTGGAGACACCTTCGTCTTGACCATCCAGAGCGTTTGCGACGCCTTCGAGGAGACCAAGGGCCTGACCAGCGAGAGACCCAATCTCCGCGCCAAGGCCAAAACCCTCGTCGAAGCCGGCTTGAATGCTGGTGGCCTTAGCAGCGGTGACACCCTCGCGGTAGCCGGCAGTAGTGTGCTCAGCTTGCAGTCTCGGCATATCACCCGGGTGGGCTCCCGAAGGTGCATCCAGAATGCTAACAGCTGCGGTGGGCGAGGCTGGCGCGGAGCCCCAGACGTCGTCAAAGGTATCCTGCTGTTCCGCACCTGTGTCATGGCGGGGTTCGGCTTCCATGGACATGGTAAATGGGTCCATTTCGGTGTTGTCAATGGGTTGCAGATGCATTTTTTACGGCTTCGGGTCTAATGCAAGGCTTTTCTTCAAGATGACTCCGTCTAAAGTGTCTGGAAGAGGGCGGACCGAATGCGTGGCGTTGAATGTGACGATGCACCTATGGGAAAATTCGAACGTTGTTCAGGTTGATTGATTTGCAAGCAACTCCCCCGCACTGCCTGGGATCACTTCGCACTGTGATTCAGAACCCTTGACCACAGTAGGCACAGCCTACGCACGGTGTACATTGACCTTCTCCCAACGTCTAATGCGTCTGAACAATCTATAGCAGAAACTCTTTCCTTCAACTCAACCTCGCATTGAAATCATTCGCATCGGATTCCACCAACGAGTTCATTTACTGTTTCAGACAGGACGTTTGATGTATTGCTGAACTGTCCCGATGATAGCTTCCCGTCCAGCTCCTGTCTCGCACTTACAGCTGGCCCTAGTCAACTGTCGGGCCATGAAACAGTCATCATAAAGTGGCATCTACTCTTTCTACACAAACTGAGTTGGAAGCTTATCACAACGGGGAGTATCTTCTCGTCTCGCCATGGTCTCTTTGGTCCTTGGATTGAAGAGTAGGACATGAGTGTTCCTTGACATTCCAACTGCAGTCGTCGTCACGTCCGTGTCGCTCGAGAATGCGCGATTGCAAGTGAGGGCAAGGCTTGATTTGATACCAAGCAAAAGTGGTATATACAGCTCCATCTATATGCTAACTCGCTAAACCCATTTCTTAATCATCAGAGGCACCCAAACGTCTACGCGGTATCCAGTACGACAACCTCGGCATCCGCCTCGCCGACACTCTCAACATTCAGCTTATCGCCAGAGTTCAGCGCATCAACGAAGGCGCCGTCGCCCTCGGACAGGACGGCGTCGTCGCGGCCGTCGATGCGGATCTTGGCCTTGCCACTTTTGGTCATGGGCAGGTGGACGAATACCTTTCGCTTTGTCTGCTGCGTGACCTTGGCACCGACGTTCCACTCGAAGGTCTTGTTCGGCTCGATGATGCCGGCGCCCATGACGAAGTCGGCGTGGATCGGGATGGTGTCCGGAATGGACGGCTCGGCCGCCTTCTCCTCCTGGATCGTGGCCTCGGGTCCGGCCTTGAGCGGCGACAAGATCTTGACGAAACCCTTGCGCTTGTCGTCGTCGGAAAAGTGGCGGGTGTGGTAGGTGGGAGGCAGGCCGCGCTTCCACGGGATGGCCCAGATCTGGAGGAAGTGCACCGTGTCCTTATTGTGCTCGTTCATCTCCGAGTGTGCGATACCAGTGCCGCCGGTTGTGAACTGGACGTCACCACGGTGCATCCGATAGAACTTGTCGCTCTGGCCACCCTCGGCGCCCTTTGCCAGCATCGAGTCGCGATGCGTCAGCTCGCCGGACAAGATGTAACTGAAGATCTCAAAGTCCCGGTGCGGATGTGTGGGGAAGCCAGAGTTGGCCTTGACGCGGTCCTCGTTGAGGACGCGAAGGGCGCCGAAGCTGTTGAAACGAGGGTCGTACCAATCGGCGAAGGAGAAGCTGTGGTAGGTGTTGAGCCATCCGTGGTCCGAGTGGCCGCGGGTACCGCTGCGGTGCGGCGTAACCTTTGCATGGTGGAGAGTCTTTGACATTGTCTGTTTGACCGCGTTGAGCATAGAGGAGTCTGTTTTGTTGACTGTGGTGCTGTTATTCGAGCTCAAGTAAAAAGCTGTCTTACTTGCGATGAAGCTTTTCAGTTCAGTGTTGAAGATGATGATGGAAACGAAGACAGCGAAGATCGCAGCGAGGGCCGCAAAGCGAGGCATAAATACTCCGTTACTCTTCGTTATTGCTTGCTAGGATGGGACAAAATCTAGTTTGGTCGAGAACGAGCGTGAAGTCTGGCTGGAAAATACTTGTTCAGCATTTGCAAATCACCATCGCAGCTTATATCACGCTGTACTTGCCGACGAGGAGACGACTGTGCTACTGTACTACTGTAAGGGCCTTACACATGCCCCCAGTGAAGCTGTCTAAGCCTTTACCTAAGGCGGCGTCGCCTAGGTGGCGGGGGTGGTGGTCTGCAGGCCGCGATTCGTCAGATTTCCTCCAAATGCGGTGCTTAGGATTGGATTATTCATGCTGACAGCTTCCAGAAGGTTGCCCCGCCAGTTCGGCCCCGCCTGACCCGCAATGAGGTCGCTGCGCTCCAGTGAGCAAGTACTCCGTACAGCTTACCTACACAGTATCCCCTTAACATGACGCAATTTATCGGCTTCGACTGGGAACTGCAAAAGAGCTCTGTTGGACGAGGATGGCTTCTGTCACATCAATTCGTTGCCCTCGTACGCCGTACTGCCCGTCCCTATATAGTATCTGCAGAAATGAGAATGGCAGATAGAGCATACCAACATTGTCGATGACACCCGAGCAGCTGTATGGCGAGGCAGCACAATCGACGTACTGTGTTTCTTTCTATAGGATCCCCAAAACCCACAATGGCAACGTCTATACTTCCCGTCATGAGTCAGTAGTAGAAGGCCAACTTGCCAGGCCGGACAGTTTTATATGTAATCGCTTAACTATGGTCCATTTCCCCTATCCGACTGTCAATGTAGTCGTCTTTCAACATTGTCAGTTGTTACTGTCGTCATTCGTTATTGTCGTCGTCTCTTGCTTTCGCGATCCATTGCCATCGTCATCTCGTGCTGTCGTAATCTATCACAGCTGCCAACAAGCGAAGTGTGTCGTTATGAATCAGCTATCTGTGTATCCTCACTCCGATCACCTGTACTTCAGTGTAAGAAAAGACAGGTGCTATACAACATCGCCTACTTGAGCAATTGTCAATAGAGCCTGCCTGCCTACTCTGCGCCTGCCTACTCTGCGCCTGCCTACTCTGCGCCTGCCTACCCTGCGCCTCAGGGGCTCCACACTCCTCTTCTGAACGAGAACGTGGACCCACTTTTGCCATTGCACACACAACAACACTACCATCACGAAAAACGTACACAACAGGCTCTAACAGACTGGATTCTGCTCCTATCGGCTCACTACACCTCTCCTAGTCAAAAGGTATGTGGTATGTATTCCGAGGGTTTAAAAAGACAAAAAAGCGGGCCCGACCGGGGTTCGAACCCGGGACCTCTCGCATTCTTGATTACGTGATCACCCAAAGCGAGAATCGTACCACTAGACCATCGGGCCGCTTGTTGTTGTAACAAAGTCACAGTAGCCAGTACATGAAGGTTACGCCAAGGTCGGATAGGAGAGGGCTAGCGTTGCCGTACCTTTCTACGCCAATATGTGTGCCACGACATTGAAGAAATGTCGCATGTTTCTCTTTACTCTTTCCGTCGTCTCGATACCTTAGAGTTAGTCTGACTAGGAGGAATTACCTAGAGAATTTGATGATGGTACTGAGAACGTTAATTGCGCCTCTACTGATAGATCTGGGGCCCCGCGTCTAAAGATACTGACCTCCTTAGAGTAAATGTGGGCCTTACCCTCCAGGTGTGCTATATCTTTAAGAAAATAGTAATGACTCGAGGTGTAGTGATGTAGTAATGTCGCGCGGAGGGGTTAGCCTGTAGAGAGGTAGCCTGTAGAGGGGCGTGTGGAGCACGTAGTACATGAAGGAAGCAATATGCGGAGGAGGCGGCCTACGGGGGAGGCGGCATACGGGGGAGGCGGCCTACAGGGGAGGCGGCCTACAGGGGAGGCGGCCTACGGGGGAGGCGGCATACGGGGGAGGCGGCATACGGGGGAGGCGGCATACGGGGGAGACGGCCTACAGGGGAGGCGGCATACGGGGGAGGCGGCACGCGGAGGATGTATATGGAGGAGGTGGCGGCACGCGGAGGAGGCCCTGGAGGAGCTGAAGCTGTACCGTCGCTCCTCGGCCGCGACGATGATATGAGCTTCAAGCTCTATGCCGATGACCCATGCCAGGAGGCATACCACATACACTACGTGAAGAAGACTGTGGTACGGGCTTCATACCCGGTTCGCCTGCGGCCATTGGTGGGCGGCACATGGGGATATTCAGAGATCCAAAAAAAAATATCGCCGCCAGTGACATCATAGCGGTAAAGCTCAACTTGGGGGAGGATGCGAACGTCGTAGAACCTCCGGTACCGCAAATCGCATGTGTACTCGGAATGCAGCACAAGTCCTGTAGATTGTCGTCAGCGAAATGCAACATGAATAAGACGTGGATCTGACCTTGAGAACTTTGCCCGCGAAAGAACAGCGCTGCGACTGCCGGTCGGTTGGGCAGTTAGATAGAATTGTATGCCATTGCCAGCAGCATGTGCTCGAAGATGAGAGAAATATCAAGACAAGAGAAACCGCGTTATCGGAATTGATGACATAGAATGAGGGGTAATACAGTACGCACTGAAACGTGATCTGGCACCACACTCAAGTCAGATGACATCGGATGCTCGCATGAATGAGGCTAACGTCGTTTTTCCTCGCCGGAGATCCCCGTCGTCACCGGGCTCACTCTCGAGGGCGAGTCCGGCGACGACAAGACGATGGCCAAATACGCCAAGCGGGTTATCGAGAGGGTCCACCTTCTCAGCAGTGGTATTTAACAACGTCACGACTACTCCTAGAATCAGCAGCGCTCCAGAACATTTACTCGCCACTCAAGTCTGTTGACAATGAAGTAGCTCTACGAGGAGGCAGACAAGCTACTTCGACCCAGGTAGATCAGCAACCGAAGTTTGAAAGTAATTCGCCGTAAATCAGTTCACACCGGCCTCGCACGCTCACTATCTGACGGATTTTTCACGTGCAGGATATCATGGAAGCCTTCTTCGGCGATGAGCTTTCATGAACCCGCCATTGTAGCAAGCAGGGCGTGGCCCCGAACACCTGAACCATTGCTCTTGACCACGCGCGGAGCTGGGCGCTGGCGATTTTCCTGAAGTATCAACTTTTCGTCGTCCAGCTCCTTCAGACAGGTGAATACACAAAAGCTGACGGTGCACGATCGCCATCACAGCCAACGTTGTCCATGTCGCCAACTGTCAACGATAAGGCACTGTTCGTCGGCTACAACCCAGACAAAGACGGAATCTGTGAGACATTGCAAGTCCCAGAGGGAGCAGGTCGCATTTTCTTTTTGCCCTAGGTAGTTTCGTAACAATACGACATCATCAAGAAGCGTTTTAGCCACATGGGCAACAATGTCTATAACGGCGATAGACCACCGTCTCGAACAACTGCAAACTCCCTTGCTGGATCTGGGAGCATGTCCGACAAGAAGACGAAGAACAGTATCGTAGAGTTCCGTGTGAGAACCATATCCGCTGCATTTCGTCGCAACACATTGGCGACGGCGTAGATCAGGTCTGCGTTGATGAGTCCTTCTTGAGTCGTATTTGATAACCACCAGCCATCGTCGTCCAGCTCCTCCTGGCAGGTGAATACACATAGGCTGACAGTGGACAGAATTGCAATCGACCTGGGCGACGGCGAGGGCTGTGGGTCGGTCGACATGAGCTTCTTTGACACGAGAGATGTAGGAGATCTTGTCGGTTAGACAGAAGCACATCCGAGCCCTCATCGAGGATTTGGAGAGAAGAGGAATCAGTAAGTCATGAGGCGGAGATGAGGGACACATGACGAGGAGAGCAAAAATGTGGCCACGGCCGTATCGGGCAAACTTGCGTGACAGAGACGAGAATCATGGGTTGCGAATGGATCTCTTACAGTTGACAACTTCGGCGGGCAGACAATAGGACGGATAAGTCCAAGGACCAGTAAACAATGCGAATAGGAGTGCCAAGTGACATGTGTGTATATGTAACTGTACACAAAAACCAGCTAGGCCTCATCACAGCACCGTCTTCCAGACCGTTAGTCCATCCGCCTTGTGTCTGTCGACGTCAATCCATAATACGCCCGTGGCCTGTCCCCACCGAGGGACGAACCGTTTCAAACCCAGTGACGCTTCTTCCCATCTGTGTCGAAAACAAGCTTCGTCAACCCCCCGAGCGGGAAAGCCCGCCAGCAAGGCAGATCTTCACCTTCTGCCAGCGAGTCTTGTCTCGCTTGTACTTCCGAGTACCTGTCTTGACTTCTGATCATCTCTGTCTCATATATGCTTTCACTTGTGACTTGTGGAGATGCCACTGCAGTACGAGTGGCAGCCACGATGGGCGACCTTACCTTGAAGGTTCCGAGACCGAGCGAGAGGCGCAGAAGACACCCATGGAAGACCGGGTAAACATTCCAATCATCACGCAAGCAATTACCGGTCGCACAGAATGACGAACGAGGCATCACTATCGCTTCTCGACAACTTTCTTCCCCTGTGTCGCATCAGAAGCTACCCGACTCATCGATCCAGCCCCTCGGGTTTTGCGGTCCACGTCATGACTCAAACATGCGCAAGTCGAACTACAGATGGGAAACGAAAAAAAAAAGAGCCCTACGCGTACTCTCAGGCGGGTTGCCGATGGTTGGATCCCCGATCCCGAGACGCGGGAAGAATTACTCAGAAAGACAAAAAGCATCGCGTCATCCAATCCTCAGAATCGTGGAGTCTCCCGACGCGTATCCGGAGAGACGCTTTGATCGCGCGGACCACCGCGAAAACGGATCTTGCAAAAAGGAACACAATGACGCGTAAGGTCTGAAGGGGGCTTCTGAAGGACAAAACCGTAACCTTCACCGGGCGACCCTCTCTGGGGTGCGGGCTTCTGCAACGTGGTTCTTCCCGGAGCAATTACAATTTTCTCACCGGCGATTACCCCGAAAGCGGAGGAACCAAGGAATCGCAACAGGCGTTGTGCCGACCGCCTCCGCCAAAAGCTGCAAAGTCCACCCCCCCCCCCCTTCAAGGTCCGTGTGCGCGGCCGAAATGACGGCCGCGGCCGCGGAGCGGAGAAGACAATGTACGAAAGCCCGCACCCCGGATCCCGGCGACTGCTACTGTAGGTGGAGGAGAAGAGAGGGGGTTGTCAGGTGGTAGGACCACACACCCCCCCACGAAACCCAAGACGATAGCAAGACGAACACTCACTCCCGACACACTCAAACAGCGTGACCCCGGCAATGAGGTCGTATTCATATAGCTGCCGATTAACCTTAATTCATTGATTGCTACACCGTGGAAGAGCCCGACAAGGTGCCACATCAAGCACGGCGGCGCGCCGCTGCCACCCACCGTTGACAATGGACGTCTTGCGGGGTACCATGCAACCAGGTACACAGTATTGCGTTACTCCGAAGCATAGAGAAAGCAAGTTGGCAAGGGCATCGTAGAGCCAGCCAGCTGATGACACCCTCATCTTCTCGATCTGCTGGCTCGCGGGTGAGACCGACGAACCGCGAGTCGCGCAACGCGTTGAGAGGTGATAATGAACGATGGCCTTTGCTGGGCGGCCTTCTTCTTACCCGTAATTTCACACTCTGAGTATAATTAATGATGCCTGTACACACGCTCCTATCCGAGCGGTTCGGAAGATTCCCTCCCATCTGAAGTTCACTTCGGCGATCAATCCGACGGAGAACCGCAGCGCAGAATGTCACTCAGCAATCTTTTAAGATTTGGCAAGGCGGTTGAGAAGCCCATCCGAAGGCACGGTTGCGCTAATCACGTTCGATCCTCGAAAGGTAGGTCCAACACCCCCCAACTCTAACCAAAATGGCACGCATCGTGATCTGATAAACAGGGTGCCAGGGTTGATGATTTGACAGCGCGTGCTTTGTACTACTGGCGACACCGACCACCATGGCGGTTGTAACTACCGATCCGGTCAATTTTGCAAAGAGAACCCCAGGCTTACTAGCATCAGTAAATCCTGTTGCTGACGTGAAAGTGGACGAGAGCTCCAACCTATCATCCCATCTCTTATCCGGGACCATTAAACGAGGCGCCCGTGACGACGAGGCGGCGGGATAAACCCCCGGGATGACACAGTAACATGATGACAGGACGATGAGACCACTTAATGATGTCGATTTCGCAAGGTGGGCCTCGTGCCCAAAGGATTCAGTGTCTCTGGCGTAAGCTTTGGGCCCCTTCCTGCTGCTAAGCTGACGGGTTGTCCCGATAAGACGAATTCGGTGGACTACAAGCATTTCCTCAAACAGGAAATAGTTTTCGCGACGTGCATCTCATGTGATACCTTGACGAACAAAGTGCTGATGGCCCACGACTACATCCCTCTAGCGTGATCCAAACGACTGGCAGTGGGCTTGCCAACGTAACGCGAGATCCTGCGTAATGTGCTGGTGTTCGAAAAAGGGGTGACCAGAATGCTGCAGGGTGGATGGTAAGCTCTGGGTTGCCCTGCCACGTCTTTGGTGGCCCGTGAAGCTGTCGCAATGTCCAAAGCGAGCATCAACCAACTGACACCCTGATAGCCTAATATGGTTCCGAAGAGAGGTTGACGTACCTTGCCGAGCTCGCAACCAAGGGACTCTGGCGAACACCTCGAGGCCACGGGGTCCCTCCGCATAGGGGCTCGATCACGCTTTTCAAAAGCCCTTGCCCCACAAGATCTATTACGGTCTCGGGGGCGTGTGTCTCTCATCGACAACGATAGCTTGGGCTTGACAGAGTCCTCAATGAGGAGTGACGACTGCCGTCGTCTTTTTACTAGACCAGGGCCAGCTGCCCGATACTCAGATGAGGGTCTGGAACGGCCCCTGACTGACTTCCAGATCCATGAAAAAGCTAAAAATGGCAGACGGATGGCTTCCGGTGCGCTTCGGGTTTCTGCCAGCTGCCGGGAGACAAATGACGATCATATCCCGAAAGTTCAAACCGCGGCCCAATTCATGTGACGGTGGTTTTCAGAGTGCGTGACAGACGACGACGACGACGACGACGGACGATGTTTCGACATGGTGTTTGCTGGGGCTGTGCTGACCTTGCAGTACGTGAGTAGCGGAGACATGCCCAGATGTCGAACCAATGGCCCCATTGCTGGATTCATGGATTCATCGTGCAGATACCTGCGCAGAGCAGAGAAAAATAACTCCCAAGTCTCGCCATGTACTACCATTGGAGACTGTCAGACAAGGGTGCCGCAGCGGGTGGTTGTGGCGCGCCAAGGCTTCGCCCAAGACCAGACAACATCGTGAATTCAGTAGCAGAAGGGCGGAGTATCTGTAGGCTGAGCACTGCAAGTTGGCATGCCAGCCAGGGTGGTCACAAACGGCGTTGCAGCGTCGTATACATACAAGAGGCTTAAACGGGGAATGCGAGGCAGATGGTGATCTGCACCAGGACATACTTGTACTGCGTACACGAGACGAGCCAACTTGTACGAGACAGCCTGCGTGGCGATACGACACGTGCATACTGCCAAGGCGACAGACCGACCGCACTGGCATATGTTTTGGGGTCAAGAAGCGGCCAAGCCATGCCATTGGACTGGGTATTGCAACGCGGCAGCAGTTTGTTGCTATCCGATGAGACGCTGGGCTTTTGCCCAGGCAAATTTTACCACAGCTTTGCACCCCGTTATCGCGAACTCAGCATTTAAAGTTGGGTTCTCTAGAGGCCAAGCGAGTGGAGCCCCAATGTTTTCCCTCACACGCCCAGGTGAGTGTTCGATCGCATCGAAAATCAATTGGCTCAAGTTTGACTTTGCGTCACAACTGGGTTGGGTCTGAAGTCCTCTCTTAATGTGCGGCTTTATGTTGGTTGTTTTGCAATAAGTTGCAGGTGGAAGAAATGGCCTGATGGCAGCCAAGTTGCGAGAGCGAAAACGAGCACACGGAAGCGGCATGCGAGGCTTGTGGACCAAGTTCGGGCGTATACGCCAATACGCGTGTAGGATTGTCTGGGTTCACAATCTGGGAGGTGGGCGCAGAAGCCAAAGCTTGGCGGAGAAGCATTGCCTCTGTGCTACCGATCAACAGGTTAAGTTAGTCTGGATTTACCGACTATGACATCCAGCTGTGCTGGGCAGGGCTGGGCTGGGCAGACGATGGAGAATATGTGGTCATATCGAAGGTCAGGATGGCTTACCCGTTCGTTAAGCCTGGCTTGCACTGACCGCCAGAGGCTGTCTGGAGCGGCATCTGCCTTGATATACTCCGTACGCAGTAGGTGATATGCAGTAATGTGTGACAGCTTCCAGGGATGGGAAACGAAGCAGCCAATCGCCAGCTGAAGCATGTTCACCATCAGCTGTGATGGCAACATGATGCACATGCGAGGCGTGCGAGTTAAAGGAAGTACCGAACGAAGTAAGCACCCTTCTAATTATTTGCTGGGCACCTTCCATCATCCATTATCTTACTGCGTACGGAGTACCTATGGAAGGAACCTCCCGTCATCCAGTGTCCACGGAGCGGAACAGATAACCCCCGGACGGATCCGCGGAGAAACCACGGGCCCCGTCTCCTTCTGTTCTCAGCAGGTTCGGGCCCGAGGACCCCTTCGGCCACGGACGATGTGTCGTGTGTCAAACGACAACAACTCTACAAGTCAGCGGGATTGACAATCCACGAAATCCGCTCGATGCCCGTCATCAGAAACCTCCGAATAGCTACGGGGACTCGCTACGCTACTTACATCATTGCAGCCGCCACCCACGTGCCCTCCCGCAACGCTCGTTAGCTTGGCCGTGGCGTACACTACTTTGATGCAGTCTATCTCACACGTACAGAGCAAGGTATCCGACTCTGTGAGTTACCCAGTACTTACCTTGATATTGTGCAGATACACCAGCTTTCGGATGGAATGTGATTCCCTAGCCTCAAGTCTAGGATCTCACAGGACCCCGAGCCCGGAATTCCCTCATGCGAAAACGCATCGGCCACCGAGGCCGCGGGTTGCGCACCCAAGACTACCAAGAAAAGCCAAGACTACGCATTTTCTCTTGCCCACTTGCAGCCCAGTCTCTGACTTGGGCTATTACCAATACCCAGGCTCAGAGAAACCCACGCATCGTGTCATCTGCCTCGCCGCCGGCTTGGCTATGAACCGTACATTGCACAGAATGTGCGTGCGCAATGCCAGTCCCCAGCCTCCAGCTCTTCAAGGGTTGATATCGAGGTGGGCTTCATCATCACAACTACCTTGCCCTAACTCCCCGCTCGTGTCATTGTCAACCATTGTCAAGTCAATACGGCGTATGTGCAACCGCCATTGCGCCCCCCAACCCCTGGTCGGCACGGCGAGCTGCCGACGTTTGCACAAAACGTCCTTTGCTGTCGCCGTCGATCCTTCATGATCGCCTGCCTAAATTACGGGTCCCTCATACCTTGTCAGGGGACCACCCACCACGTTGGCCGTTGGTCAGAGGCTCATCCCTGTCAGTACAAGGCACAGAGTCCCCAGCCATGTCCGATCCCGACGATGTGGGCAGAGTGGGACGGGGCGGAATAGTAATGCAGCCCGACTGGCTGTTGCTCATGGACATGCAGAGAGAAAAAGTCGAGAAGGATTTCAAACAAACGCGTGCATGTACGGCTACATGTAACAGTACGAAGCGAGCTGTGCGCCGTACACAGAAGAGCTCTACCGCGTATCCACCCATGGATATTACAGACCACCGCTCGTCGGTCTTTTGTTAGCGGAATTAACCCACCGCGCCCTCGACCACCCAACCAACACAGACGCGGCCAATAATTGCCTGACAAATACGAGATTCCCGAGCTCGTCGCAGTCTTCGCAAACTCTCGCCCTAGGAAAGAAATGGCAGCGGATTACTCCGAACTTCAGATCTTATAACGTTAACCTTCAACGTCGGCCACTCAAAGAGGACTTTAGCGGCAGTTCATCATGCCTGTCAGTCTCGAGAAACTCTAAAGCCGCTGTCCATCTCGGCCAAGGCGCTTTTGTCTTTTCCCTACTGTAGTAGTAAGGGCCTGGAATGGGCCGCTGACAAAGCCTTCGATCCCCAAACGAAGCTCTACTCAGGGGTTCCCCAGCGTCGTCAACCCAACTCAGACAAGGCGCCCAACCCAAGACGCGAACTTACAAGGTGCCATCGAAAACGCTATGAGAGCCCCTTCAAACATTGTCATCGACTCAATAGTCCGTGACTCAGCTTTCTGCCCTATGCCTGAAGCAGTAGGAAAGCGAAAATCTCCATCCTTCTGAGACCTGTCTTGGGCCGCAGGCGTTAGCTCAGGGAATAAAAATTCCGCGTAATTACCACACCAGGTGGATGGGGACAGAAGTGGACAAAAAAAAACCCCGACTCATCTTGAAGACCCAGAGGTTTCCTCCACAGCGTCGGGCCACGGGGTTTACAACTTCCCGGCCCGCCCTCCGTCACAAACGCCGAGATCAGATTTCGATTTCCAACCATTTGTAGTGCCCCGTCTCTGGCGCAGAAAGCCGTTTTCGTACACTAGCAAGTGGTCTCCACTAATTAATCACCAGTGGCGCGCTACTGTATCATTCCGGTTCCCTGAACTTCTCAAACGTAGCCATCATCGCATGAACAGCGCCCTGAGCTTCCCGCGTCAAGTGGGAACATGCGTTGTGGGGTTCTTGGATCAATCCGATATTGGCTGCTGGAATCGAGCGGGATCGCAGGGCGTTCGCATTCGGACGGTCCTTGGTCGTCTGTCCTCAAAGTTTTTCGTCTTCTTTTACCCGGCTACAAGCTGCGCTCGGGACAGGCAACATATGGCCCTGAAGGCATTGCAGTCTACAGTATCCGGGTTTCTGTGGTTCGCCAGAGTGAACGTGCGGCGGTGTCCGCGCAGACCGTTGGCTTTTGCGCCCTACAAGTAGGGACTGCCACCAGCAGCACTGCTGCTTGGTGTCCGTACGGTATTCTTGCGCATCACAAATCCTATGGTGGGCTTCATCACACGCCCCCTCCCCTGCCCTACGGCAAAGCACGCCACCCATCAAGACTAGCCGCGCAGGGATTCGGGCTACACCAGGGGAACCTTTGTCCAGAAGTGTGCAAGACTTCTTGATCGAGTGGCTTAGAATGAGGGGCGTGACGACGCCTGACCGACCGGCCGCCCGCCGCCTCGGCGGACTTGGAGATTCTTGTTCGTCCGGTCCGATGGAAAGTCGATGGGCGCGCGCAAGCTGGCTGCAGAGGACGACGTGTGCCTTGTTGACGAGTCGAATGGTGATGCAATCTACGCCCGACAAGACGAGGGGCTTCATTTCACGTGGAAAGACAACAAGCAGCGTGGACGAGGCGAGCGGGCCACTGGCGCACGGGAATCGGGGCTTTCTCTGATTTTCCAAGATGCACGGGGAGGTTAATGCCGTCCATCTGGAACCCGTTCTCGGCCCCCGAAATCGAGCGTCACGGCAAGCTACCATCACCACACACAAGGAGTAGTGTACTATTACTGCTGTGTAGGCGCTTTGCAGATCAAGTTTTGTCAGGTGGGTGGGGCCAGGAGAGGGCCAGAAGCTTACGCAGTAGGGACGGCATACGGTATCTTTGTGGAAGGGGGAAAAGGAATATGCCGTGCTAGTGAAGCAACGCTGGCGTTGACGTGGCTGGGTTCGCCGAGGCCATCGCCAATTTTGCGCAGTCGAGATTTGGGTTTACCATGATGGTCTTGGGTGTCGGTGGCCACGCCTTCTGCTGACGGTATTTACTGTGGTAGGTTCAGTCGTCTACGAGTATTAGACTAATCGAGGTCAGCAGAGGAGGAGGAGATCAGAATCGTGACGTGGAAGGTTTCTCGACCATATCGCCCGCCCGTGGCTCATCCCTTGGCAACTCTAAGAGTCGCATTCGCGCCCAAATTCCCCTGTAGCAGGGTATGAGGGGACAGGAATGTGCACCAGGCCGAAAGGTGAGGGGGCACGGGGCACGAGGCACAAAAAAAAAGTTCAACACGGAGCTGGCTCCTTGGGGGGTGTGTACTGTCTTGTGTGTACTATTACTGCGTACGGTAAGGTAATACCAAGTGGTTCTCGGTAATTTGTAAAGTACGTGGTAAGCTTCACCCGCCAGCTGTTCCCTGTCAATCGGGCAGCATCGTTACCCATGCGGCGGCTGACGTCGACGCCTCTGAGCTGGAGATTTGCATTGCGACATTCAATCTAGTTGGTTTGATCCTTCCTATGGGGTGTTTTTTATTTATTTATAGTTTGGACATTGGGGAAGGTGTTTTACGAAGCTTTGCGATTCTCGGTTTGTTCATCGGATATCTCGTACAAGACATGTCCGAGAGAGAGAGAGAGAAGAAGACTCCAATCCCATCGGTGAAAAAAGGGGGGAGGGGGGGGGGAAGAGAAGACGCACAATGCGTGAGCGAAAAGAGGGAAGGAGTGTGTGCGTTCATGCCAACTTTGCGCTTTGCGCTCCGAAGCAAACTCTCCGACAGTCTTACCTTTAGCCGCGCACCGCGTCAAACAGACGAGACGTTGGCAATTGAGGGCAGGTATGTCTGGGCCAAAAAAAAAATAAGGTGGGAGGAGGAGGAGGGGAGGGGGGGCCAAAAAAAAAAAAAGTAATTTGAAGTTGCTGTGTGGCGCACGAACATTCCCGTATGGATTAGAATAGGCAGCGAACCTACCTTGGATTTGATTCTCGACGTGGTAAAGGTTTTGCCTCCAGCTAACTCGTCACACGGGGAGCGGTTAGACACCAATGAGGTTTAAATGAGCAAAAATTCAAACATATTGTAACATGGGATTGATGTTTTGGATCACTTGCCATGTGGCTCGGTAGACAGAGTCAAAGTTCTCTTGCTGCTGTGGTCTTGGACGCTTCCGTGCCAACTTCATGCAGCACCGTTTTGCCCCCCCGCCGTCTCATCTCGATTTTTGCCAAAGTGGTAGATGGTTTAAATGAATCTCTTTTGTTCTCTTTTCTAGGCAGGGACTAGGAGAGTTGGAGTTGGGTAGAAGGGACCCTCACGTCTCTCTTTTGGTGATGATACATATCGTGGTTCTTGAGAGCTGTCGTCGCTTCGTGAACCCTTTGCCCCCCATCCCATCCCAGTTGATTACCACCGCTTTTCCCAAGTTCCCCGGTGGAAAAATGGTCGCGTGGCCCAGAGACAAAAGGAAAAGAAAAAAAACCACCAGCCTGAACGCCTGCAGTCACCGCGTATGGGTGACGCAAATAAAATAGAAACCAACCCGATCCCTCGATATTTCCCCCCGTCCTGGAAAATCAACGCCTCCGCGGTGTATCATTAAAAAGAAATGGAAAAAAAAGCCAGTTTGATCAAACCCCGTGAACCGTGCTCCGATTGGGAACCGAACCCCACCAAAGCCCAGCATCTAGTTTGTCTCATAAACGCATTACCCGGAAAAAACGACACTGTCCCTTGGCCCAACATCATTTTTGATCCTATCCAACGGGCCGATTACAATCGCATCGGCTCGCCGTCGTAACCGCCGTAGATCATGGGATCTCCCATGCCCATCATGACTTCTGGATTCGGACACGAGAGGACGTGAGGCTTGATGGTTCCGAATTCCGACTCGATGAGACCCTGGTTGAGCATGTCCATGCTCGTGAGGGCGGGCTGCTGGAAAAACTGCTGCGCGAGGTCGAGTGCCGGCGGCGGCGGTGGCGCATGCGGATGCGGATGCGGATGCGGATGCGGACCGCCGGCGGCTTGTCGGGGCATCGTCCATTGCGGGTAGGTGTTCATGGTCGGGGACTGGGTGTGAAACATGGCGGCGGCGGGGTCGATGGGCGAGGCGACCGAGTCGACGTCGAACTCGGTGTAAGCGGTCGAGAAGCTCTGGGGGGACATGGTCATAGGGTTGACATTGTTGCTGGCGTGGTTGTTGTGGCTGCCAAAGACGGCCTTGCGGTAGTCGGTCTCGAATTCGGAATGGTCGAGTTCCGAGGAACTCGCCCGGTCGGAGCGCTCACAACTCGAATTGGAGTCGATCTCGACCTTGAGCGTGGCCTTGTCCGCGGCCTCCCGCTCCTTTTGCTGCTCGTCCAGCTGGCGCGCCAGCTCTGCGAGCCCGGCCTCGTCCTCGGGGAATACGGAGTGGACGGGCAGGTCGATGTCGCTGTTGGGGCGGATGCAGCCCAGCTTCTGCGCAATATTGTGGATGACGGGCTGGCCCCTGTCGTTGAGCTCGGGCTCGCCCAGCTCCCACTGCTGGTTGTTCCGGACCATGGAGTAGAGCTTGTGGACGGTGGCGATGAGGGCGAACTGCGTGTGCTCGAGCACCTCGGCGTACCCCCGCGGCAGCTGCTTGTATTCCGTCTTCTTGCGGACGCCCGCGGTGCACACGAGGCCGTCGTCTTTGCATCTCTTGCAGGGGAACTCTCCGTCACACTGAGCATGAGGTGTTAGTCGGGGAGCCTTGGTACGTCCATGTGTGGTTGTAGCGTGTATGAGACGCGAGTGGGAAAGAGAGAGACAAAGTGTCAGATGGACATACCTTGGTCTTCTTCATTCGACACCTCTCGCAGGCCTTCCATACTCTCTTGTGACGGCCGTCGGCGGACATGGCTGTTGCTGGGTGGTCGTGATGTGATGTTGCGTTGTGAGGGCCGGCACGCTTCGCTGTGTGGCGGTTGGGCTTGATGGACTTGGAGCTGGCTGAGCTCTTCCTGGGCTTCTGGTCCTCCAATGGAGGGGTAGGTAAACCGCTTCCCATGTTGGATGATTAATAGTTATGTAAGGGCCGAGGTTGGGTGTGAGGACGAGTTGGTGTGGTGGTCGGCTTGGGAAGAGGTGGCTATGTAAGGGCGAGAGAAGAAGGATATTTGAAGTAGTTTGATCCAAGAAGGCAGAGGCGAAACTGCGTATAAGACTGAGGTATGCAGGTTGGGAGGCGTGTAAGTGAAGTATATATTAACGAGAACGACAAGAACAAGGCCCCAGTTGAGGGAGGATTGCCCAAAAGGTAAAAAAGGACTCGGGACGACACAGCCAAGAGGTCCGCGGTGCGGTGTCCAGGGTCGACAACAGTCGAGGACGGTAGCAGTAATCGTAAGCCACGAGCGAGCGGCTTCACAAGAGCCAGGGGGGGACTGGGACAGGGACTGGGGTGCAGGGTGTTTGGCCAAATTATTAATGTCCAAGAGACTGTCGGGGTGCGTCTATTGTGCGCGCGCGAGGTAGAGAGAGAGAGAGAGAGATTATGTGATGCGGCAGAAGGCCTCGGAAGCTTTCGAGTACACCCCAGACTTGGTACCTGTACGGATAGAGTTCGGTCGCTCGCAATGCTTGAGAAGCGCGAGAGCGGGCGGGACAAGGGTGGTGTGTCCTGTGGTGTGGTATGGTATGCGTGGACTGAGCTGGCGGGTGTGAACGAGTCCTGGTCCCTGTTCAATCGTGAGCCTGTCTGGACTGGACTGGACTGGATTGACTGCTTCCTCTGCTCTGCTCTGCACAAGAGATGGAGTAGTGGAGTGGATTACACAGCACTCGGTAGATTGCTGGCATTAACGGTCGGCGGCGTCTTTATGTCCGAGTATGCGCGGGCGGGCCCCTTGTCTAGATCCAGTTCCCAATTCCAGTCTGGCGTGGGTGCGGAATGGTGATGGTAATGGCAGCGGGAATGACGAGGTAGAGAAGACCCCAGAATACCTAGGACGGAGATCCTGGCACCGTTTGTACAGGACGGGTTGCGGGATGTAGCTCGCTTGCCGTCTGGTCTCTTGTCTCTGGTCTCTGGTCTTGTCTGCAGTGATCCAGCTGTTGATCGGGCTAGCGGGCTGAATTGCTCGCTGGCCTGTCCTCTCAGAGTCGTGTGGGTGAAGCTAGGCGAGACGAGGTAAAGTCCGCAGCGGAGTTCAGGCCAAGTGCGAATATCGAGTATGGCTAGGGATAGGGATTGGGAATTGCGGCTTGATTTGGCTGCAGGTGTCTGCAATGTATGTACTCCGTACGTGCTGGACGTATGTCTCTGTGTATGTGTGTATGTGTGTATGGGGGATGAGATGGCGGATTGCTGACCGCAGGCGTAGGATGGACGTGTCGCTGTCGTGTCGTCGAGCGGCTTGTCGATGCCGAGCACGAGGGTTGGTCCCTGGGGAAGGATTGAGGCTGTTGCTGCCTACCTTAGTAGTAGGTATTGTTGTGATTTGTTGACCCGGGAATTACCCAAGTTCTGGATGCGGGCTGTCGAGTGCGGGAGGATGCCTTGGCTGGAAGTCGCGTGTTGGTGGCCAGTCCAAAATGGAAGGGCCTTGTGCGAGTGAGTAAGATTGTTTGGGTGAGGAAGAGTGAGTGAGGAGAAGGAGATGTACAAGTTCCGCGTGAGGTGAGCGTGCAGAGTGAGATGAGATGAGGCTGGTGAGGTGAGCTGGTGTTTTGACCGAGACGTGGGCGGTAAGTGTCCACACAACAGTCACACGACGATGAGCCGAGCTTTTGTTTCGAGGTGCACTGTAGCTGTCTGAGCCTGCTAAAGTGCTTCTTGTCTAGAGATGTAGACGAGCGAGTCGATGGTGTTTAGGCAGATGCTCAGGGTCGAGCTGGTCTTTTTATCAACAAGGCATCACATTACATCAGACATCGCAGAGAGCGGTACCACCCAACGTCAGGTCGGCGGAGTTGGAGTTGAGCAGCAAACCAAGGTGCCCGATTCGATACGTGGATATCTTGCCAGTACAGGCGTGTCCAAGTACGGTGTATACCATGTGCGTGTGAAGAGCAGGGTTATCCACCTCGCGGGCGGGCTCTGGAGACGGCGAGAGCCATCTGCCGGCCGTCTTTGGTCATGAACACGACATGACATGTCGCTGCAAAAGTCTTCGCCATGGGCCTAGTCTGGGCCCCTCGCCGCCATCTGCCCTGCCATCTGCCCTGCCAGTGCACATGGCATCCTGTCCACCACTACTCCGTACATACTCGCAGTCAAGTAGTATACTAATTACATGTACGGAGTGTAGTAGACCAGACGACCGAACGGTACTTGCTGGAAGAGACGAAGCCGAGAGAGTGAGGATGAGAGGACCTCGCTCCGGTGGGTTTATGCGAGGTCAACCCTCGTAACGGTGCCGTCAAGGGGCTATCCGCGTACCGCGCACCGCGTACCGCTGTACATTAAATGAGTACTCACCCGCATTTCGAGCCACAGCAGAGGCGAGCGGGTCTTGCTCTGCTTGGCCGCGACTGGGCGGTACATGAAGATACCTCGGGTGTGGAGGTTGCTAAGTCTCCGACAAGAAGTGAGTAAGCTCTGCATGAGTGATGGGGCCGTACCCTACTGTGTAAAGACGAGAGAGCCATTGCCTAATACCGTCCTCTCTCCAAACGACAAGAAAAAACCCTCCGAGCTCTCTCTCCTTACTACGTAGACCGTGCCTACCCCACTCGTCCGGTCTATGGTCAAGTGAGGGTGAACGAAGAATACCGTGATACACACTCGCAGTACAGATGTCCGCTACACGCTTCGTTGCTCTCATGCTGACGCCGATGGCTGGCAGACCGTTTGTTCTGCACCCTCCAAGCCCGTTTCGAGGCAAAAAGGCCATAAGACAGGCAAGACGGCGACCGTCGCGACATGAATCCCATCCGTCCTACTATC
The DNA here is from genome assembly GCA_004367935.1 of Colletotrichum sidae. Taxonomy (NCBI): domain Eukaryota; kingdom Fungi; phylum Ascomycota; class Sordariomycetes; order Glomerellales; family Glomerellaceae; genus Colletotrichum; species Colletotrichum sidae. The sequence goes on from QAPF01000037.1 coordinate 60,530, forward strand.
GTGCGGCCAACAGTTCCCCGATCAAAAGGTTAAGCCTGCCCAATGCAGCCGACCAGCCGACCAGCTAGCCAACCCATCCCATGTTCACGCGCAATCATACAATGAACCCTAGAATCGTCGCTACAAGTAAGTATGCGCATTCGCTTACTTGTACCTCCTCGAGTGAGCCTGAGGGTGTACTGCGTGTGGGTGGCTGTAATGTGGTGTTTGCGTACATAACTTCGGCGGGATTCGACGGGGCCGGCAGCGGTGCGATGAACTTCCCATCTGTCTCCCGTGGGCCAAGATTCCCGGCCTATTGAGGACACCGGCGCCGAAGGCGGGTTTCTTCTGCGACATTTCTTGCCTAGCAGGCGGGCCTTTGACGGCGATGGAGACTGCTGACCAGCCCGCTCGCGAACGCGGCACATCATACCTCCAAAGGCGCGGCGATTATGGGCACTTCGAGACGCGAACTGGTGTCCAGATGACAAGGCATGATTGCACTGATGACGCCACATACCAATCGTCTGTCTGCCAGTTGGCCCTATGGTGCGTGGTAGGTCCCTGGACGGCGAGCCAATTCGGGCAGATGGACAGGGAGCTGGGGTCGATGATTCATGACGAATCGAGACCAGTGAGGGAGAGAACCAGAAATGCGACCAAAAAAACGCCAAACAGCGACTAGTCGGGCCACCGAGGTGGTTCTCCATGCTACATGGCCACTCGATGAGTCCAAGATGTGCCTCATGAGGGCACGGTCAAGTCCGATGAGATGTTCAATTTGCCGGTTCTTGTCGAGCTTCAGAACGCCCTCACCGCGGAAAGGTAGCGAGAGGAAAGGAAAGAACGCAAAAAAAAAAACAAAAAAAAAAAAAACCGTTTAGCCTTCGTCCATGCCCGGCCGCTCATGACCTGACTTACGAGACGCAGTTCGGGGAACAGACATTGGGTCATGGTCGAGCTCTCTTCCATGCAGGGACTTCCTCGTTCCATGCAGCGGTGCGAAGACGTCGTGCTAGGCGGACGGACTTTTGTGTCATCCTAAATGACCCATGTTGAAGATCGCGTACTGTCGATGCGTGTCCATGTCCACCACGTATACCAGTCGAGAAGCTAATTAATACCTACAGTACAGGACGGCCTTGTGTATGTGAGGGACTCTGCATACTTTTCATCATCGTCGAGTACATGTCCGACCGCGGGCGGGTGTCCGGGGCCAAGTGGTGATCCAATCGGCAGGTCACCACCCCATAGTCGCGGCAGATGGAATCGAGTCAAGGCAGTGACATGCAGAACAGACACACGACGAAATGGTTTGTCGATGGCGCGCACTTTGTTCAGACTTCTGGCCGGCGTCACCTTTCTCGAGGCGGGAGCAACCTGCGGCACTCCCGCCGCAAGTTCCCAGTTCTGCGCGCCATCAAACACCATCTGATATCGTAACACCGCCCGAGGGTGAGGGGTGGGAGCGGGCGGGAGCAGTCATGGCGACCAGTTTCGAGCAGCAAAGCTTATTTTTGGGTGAGACGGTCTACTCCTAGGATTAGAGGCTCAACTGCTCCGAAGTGAAAGTGGTGCTCGGCTGTTTGCCACGGTGACGGGCTTCGGAGCCAATGGTTCGTGGGCGATCGCGAATGACACGATCGGGGGACCAGCCAGCCTTGTGGGATGGAGGAATGGACGGGCGAACGGGGATTTCTGGTGGACCCATCTCGCCGATGCCACTCGGAGATGGCTTCGGCGGAGAAAAGTGCGAAGAAGACAACCTTTGGGCAACAAGCTCACAACACACACATACACACACTCACACATACCACACGCTCGTCAAAGCCTAGGTCAGTCCATGGTCTGTCTCTGTCTGAGGTTAAAAGACACGCCGTCGAGACGGTCCGCACGGAGCAGAAGCTGAAAAAGGCCGATTACACGGCGTCAGTGAATGAGTCTGCATATCGTTGCTTCCTTCATGCGGCGTCGTGGCCGTGCCTGTGCCAAATTGGAGGTGGAAGGAAAAAGACGTTGCATTTGTGGCGATCAGAGTTGCAAGGCATTGAATGTTTGGTGGAGATGATACAAGTCCATCGATCGTCAAATGCGCCCTACTCATCGCCAAAGTGACAGACCCGACAAGCGTAGGTTAGGTTACCGCTCAGACACGGACAGTGGCAGTAATTCCGCCGTCTCAAACAACCCTCGTGTGTCCGCACTCGCTCAGTATGACAAAATCACAGACGACGACCCGTACCCAAGCCTCGGCTCTCTGGTGCACGTTGGAGTTTTCGATTACGAGTTACGAACCTCGACCGCGACCACGACCACGAGCCTCTTACCACGAGCCACTTTCCCTGTTCTTCTCGACACGTCCAGTGGATTGGACCCAATCCTCGAGCGAGCCAAGCGAACATGCTCTGCGTGATCTGATCGGCCACCAGCCCCACGAATGCAGACAGACAGGAATACTTTTACAAACATAAGCAACGGAGATCATTTCCGCCCCGGCCAAAAGTCCCTAGGCTAATTATTGGTCGTGGAGTTTTAAGTAAACCGAGACAGCCAACAAAGGTAGCGTAGCCGACGGACGGGTTCGAAGGATCAGGTACCGTCTCACCGCGTCGTGTCTGTCTCACTCTCACTCTCAACCCAGCAGAAGCACAAAAGAGTAAGCCAAAGTACCTTTGTCTACTTCAACTCTCTTCCAGACAAGTAAAATTTTCTCACATTTGACCCGCATCACGTCGTTGGCGTGGCAGGAGTTTTGCCCGATGAGCCATGCCTCGCAGCGCAGCACATCGCATGGCATCGCAACGAAGGTGGGGGTGTGAGAGATAACACGCCTGTCATCACTGCGTCTCGCAGGCGCATCCGTTGGGCTGATGTGTGAGCCCTCCGACCACTGCACACAATTTGCACCTATACAAGGGGTTGGGGCTGGCTTACAGATCGTTATCCACGACACGAAATCGCCGCCTCGACTTCAGCTCATTGTGAGTCACCGGTGCAAATCCACATTATGTGGTTTACATACCATACACACCGCATACTCACAGTACGCTACTTACATCTCCACCATGCCATCGGCGACGGTACGAAAGGTGGGACGGCCCTGGCTGCATCTGTCAAAAGTGATGGTTTCACGCAACATTGGCGTCACGTTTCCCTCGCTGTTCCGTTTCCCCATGCCGATCGGGGTCGGGGTCGGTCGAATGAAGCTTGTGCAACACTAATCGTAGGTATCATGCGCACACGCGACTTGCAAAAAAAAGCGCACACTTTACATACAAAGACGATCGTTCTTGGTGGCGATACTCGCGGCGATGTAGCTACAGTGTACGCTTTTTGTTGCAAGTCGCGTGGCGCAGTAGCAGCGCCAGGTATACAATGATGCTCTGTGCCTTTCTGCTGGCCTGCACGCCCGTAGATCCGCGGGCCGGAGATAAGAGCGCCGAGCATGGTGGATGAGATTGCCGCTGGCCATGGCTCCGGCGATTTCCTCCATGTGAGCCCACGCAGGGCGCTTACTTGGCAGCATGCACGGCTGTGAGCACAAGCACCGCGGCTTCATTACCGCAGCCAAAGAAAGCGGTGTCCGTAAGCAGACCGAGCCATCACTGCCTTTCTAGCCCTAAATGGCGCGCGACGTTCATGAGGAGCGTCGACCTCATGGCTAACGCCGCGGACGGGTGATATCATGGTGACCAGTACATGGAACATCCCAACGAGACGAGCTGGATCATGAATGAATAAGATGCCCGAAGGAGGGGCGGCAGACGCCTTTTTTTTTCGCATCCAAGCCCCCCTGCCAATTGCAAAATCTTATCCCAGTTGACGACGGCGCCGACTGTTTGTCGGCAGCGACATGAGATGAATTAGAAATCTCACAGGGCGAGGTTCACTTGTACTGTGTATACTTGTACAATCTCAAGCTGGGATGATGTGAAGTAAAAAGAAAAGGGGGGAGAAAAGGGCGTATCCAATCATGAGTCTCATTAGACGCCGCAGCCTCATCCCAGCGTGCGACTGCTTACGGAGCACCGTCTCGCAGAACGTGACACGCCATGATGTATACCTTGTCTGCCCTACTGTGGTACTGTCTGCCCTACCGTTACTGCTCTGTTGCCTCGTAGCGGAGCCTTTTACCCCGGCACTTTAAAAAAATTGTGAAATCATCGTGGGCCGTGGGTCGCGGTTCTTCGTGTGTACGATTAGACCATCATTGCGAAGATTGTAGAATTTTTCTAGAATGTCTAGTGCGAGTCTCCGTGTCATGGAGTCCGCTACGGAGCACATGGCGGCAGCATTTGCGGTGGATATCAAAAGTGCCGATGGGTCTCACTCTCACTCGAGTCTCCCCGACCGAGTCTCTCATGCGGATTAGTCGAAGGGCGGAAGAACTGACTAATCGGCTTCACTGCGGACAAGTGCCGCATCCACTCGGTCCCCGGCCTCGATCTCCTCACTAATTCGTGTGTGTGTATCTGTATGTATATTCGTGTAGGTGGTATTACTACCTGTGGTGTGGCTCGCGACGTATCTCCAAGTCCACGCCTTGTATCCGTACCCTGATCACGATCAAGCAAGCGTCATCATCGAGTGCTTGTCTCTCGCACTTTCATAACATCGCCTGACCTACTCCGTATTGCGAAGTTTGGCAGTACCAAGCATGTGAAGATTGGGGCTCATCATGCCCGCGACAACCTACTTACTTGTTGCTTCCGTCACGACTTTGGCGGATTCCACGTCGCGTTTTGGAAGATTCTTTCGGCCGATGGTTCTTATCCACTATCCGTACCTCGGTCTGGATCACCAGCGCACTGATCCAAAGGCAGTTGACGACGACGTACTTGTACGCAGCAATCACCGCATCGCGATCCCTGATAAGCCAGCCAGCTTCCTAAAGGGAACACTATCTCTCCAAGCCGGCCAGGTGTCCCTGCGATGACGCTCGATGCCGCCATCGTCAAAGACAACCATGTGCTTGATACGCTGAAAGAACCCGCTTTCCATCAGGCCGTGTACACAGCACAGGAGGGTTCGCCCGGATCATCGCCAGCCAGGGATGAGATGCCTACTGAGTACATGTAGAGTGGCACATCACAGCAGCACAACAACGAAGCAGCCCAGACCCGCGGATGCCTCCCGCCCCCCGTCTGCTGTGGCCTGTCGCCTGCCGCTTTGTTCATCCATAGTAAAAGTCGTAAAGTTGACCCGGTCGATCCCAGGCTGATCACGGGCCAGCCACTTGCAGCGGCCACCCCACGCCACGACCGGCCATCTCTCGGGAACAATCACGGCCTTTCGGCCTCCGACTTTGCTGATGCAACCACCGACAAGGCGACCGAGACCCTGCACCGCGTCTCCTCGCTGTCTCTCGACCCCTACAATTTCGACACGAGAAACTTTGCACGCGTCCCACGGCCTCGGGATCCAAGCCCCTGGGCTTCCCCCCTCCCCGGTCACCGCGACAAGCCTCTCAAGCCTCTCTCGTGACCCCCCTATTCACGACGCCGGGGTCTTTCCCCAGGGGAGGGGGCCCAGGGAGAAGTCGGAATCTCAAAATGGCGCATTTAGACTATCCGCCTCTCTCCTCCGCCTTCACCATGTGCCACACAACCTGTGATCATCCGCCTACCGGTAGACTGGACAACAACCTCTCAAGGAGCTGCCCGTCCCTACTGCGATGCGGCTGCGGCTGCCGCTGCGCAGCAACCTGCCATCGCCAAGCTTGCTGCCAGCTCTGACCCGGGCAAGGATGCCACCAGTATCGGGTAGCCCACCGGTTGTTCTGCCCGTCGTCTGCTGAGCGGATGCAGGGAGCTGTCACGGCTTGTTTGGCACCAAGTTACCAACCACATCACAACAGTCCCGATTACCCAAAACGGGCTTCGGCCTCTGTCAATTTCCAGTTCGGCCGAGGTTGGACTCCACCCACCACCACCACGTTCTCCCCATGACGTCTGGCCTCTGTTAGGTTAGAGCCTCATCGCTTGTCGGCGCGGCTTCAGGCCTGCCCCGCTGCGCGATACCTACTTGGATTACGGATACTATTAGCTGATCGAGCCCTCGCTCTTTGTCGGCCTGGCGGATTTCTAATCCAGGCCTATTACGGTGCACCAACACTTTTAGACTTCTACACCAATGTCCTCGTGCCCTGGCGTTGAACACGGCACTTCGCAACGAGGTCGGTGTCGTACCATCACGGGCATGCTCACGCAGAAAGATGTTGTCAAGGTGAGAGACGTCATCCCGGCGCAATGCCTGATCCAGATCCTTGGGCCCGCCCTCCGTCTGATTTTCGGACTCCATTCTCGCCAGTCGGGCCGCACGCCTGGATCTGCAGCACGCAACTGACGAGTTGAAGGTACAACAGAGCGGGTGTCCTCTACACAGTAGGTACTAAACGGCGCCTCCGAGGCCGATGGATCGTGGCCATCTTCACATGGATCCTCACTTCCACGCCTGTTTGCTTCCGCACCCCCCCAAAGGAGGCGTGGACCGGAGCTATACGCCTGGTCGAGCGTCTAGTGATTGATACGCGCCGGGGTTGCACGTCTTCCCGCTCCTGGTGGATGTTCGGGGCGCATGATGGGCGCTGTCCACACTCAAATTTTAACGGGAGACTCGCTCTCTCAGCCGAGGCTTGCTGTGGGGTCAATACCAACAGAAAATTCTGTCTTTTAGTCCGCCTTCTAGCAAGGTTTCTGCAGTCGAGTTCGCCCGCTCGCGAGCAAAGCGGGATTACGGGATTGCGGAGGCCGGCCACCGATGGCTCTTGGCATTGGGCCGTAGCGGTTCCCGCGGCGATACGGAGGAGACCCATAATTCCGGAGCGGAACGGGGCACCGCCCAACGCTCCTCCCATCGGCACTGAGCCCACACGGACGCGACCCCAGGCGCGCACACAAAACCGGAGGCACGTCAATGAATCGCAATGAAGCTGCAGCCCATTTACGGTCACCGAATCGAGCGCTCTGCACCGCCCGGTGGCATAATTCAATCCAGTGGCTCGGCCCCATCTGCCGAGCCGAAAGCAGCGTGCCTTGCTTTTGAGTCCTCTTTCCTTGATATTTTGACGTCTCATGGCGGTCTAGAAGGCCGATCGCCCAGGCGCCCTTATTCAGTCAGCTTCGTTTTCGCACGAGGTCGGCGGAGGGCTTCCGCGTGAGCGAAACCGAACAGGTGCCTCGAGTCACGCCACCGGCCCCTGTCTGCAAGGCATGATGCACGGAGGGGTGGATCTGCTCCCCGTTCCTGTCTCCGGGTGGAATCTGAGATTTTTCATTCGGTGCGTTTTGGGAAGCGGCAGCGTCAGCATCAGCAGCCACTCACAACCAGCGCAATGCCTTTTGTTGTTGTGGGAATATTTATTCGGACCGTGCCAAAATTATATTTTTAACCGCTATACCGAAATCGTCATTTCAGCCTCCACAGCCTCATTCAGCCCCACGCCTCGAAGTACAGTACCTCTACTACCAGAATCGCCCTCACTGAACGCATCTCTGAACACATCAATTTCGTACCAAAAAAACACCATATGCAATGTTCAGCCCGACCGTGGCAATGAACGATTTTCCACCCGCAACTGCTGGAACATGGTGACGCGTATCGTGGTGTTGTTTTTGCTGTTGTTTTTGCTGTTGTTTTTGGTGTTGTTTTTGGTGTTGTTTTTGGTGCGTTTACCGCGTATGGAGGTATGTGCGGAGGCTTGTTACTTGGTGCGGTAGCGCACGTGACTACGGATAAACCCCGGCTATAGCCCTAACAGCCAAAATCTAGCCCTCGCACATACCTAAAACAACACCAAAAACAACACCACGATACGCGTCACCATGTTACCTGAATGTAACCAGCAGTTGCGGGTGGAAAATCGTTCATTGCCACGTTCGGGCTGAATATTGCGCATGGCATGTTTTTTGGTCTGAAATCGATATGTTCAATGACGCGTTTAGTGAGGGCGATTCCAGTGCTGGTGAGGTTTGTACCTTTTAATGGAAGTACATCGAAATCTGGTAGGCTGCCCACCTTGTGGCTGTGGCAGTGGATTTTGTTGACCAATTTGGTATAGCGGTTACAAATATAATTTTGGCACGGTCCGAATAAACTTGCCCGTTGTTGTTGCTGCTTCTGCTGTTGACTGTGGAAGACGGAGCGGTAAGCAACCCCCAAAGACGACAACAGGGAGCTGCATACACCATGCATGCCTCCGTTCGAGCTGGATTAGGCATGAACGCCCTGTTTGCTCATCTGCAACGGGCCCAGTTGGTGCATCACCAACCCAGGCGAGGCACGCAGCAGGAGCATGGGCCCCTGCTGCGCTGGAGATAAGCCTTGGCTGGCATATCCGCTACATTCACGACACACACGACGAACTCACCTTGTGCGGAGTTATCCATCAGGCACATACACTACTACTCCGTCGGGCAGGCAGCATTCTGTTCAACCCCACGCATCGTGATGGATAAAGACACGGACGACGATAGACGCATGTTTCGACAAGTCACTCCGTGGAGCGGGAGCGCAGATCTGGGCATCTACGGCTGGCCAGCAGCATGCCAAGCATTGACCAGTACACAGTACAGCCTCTGCGGATCGTCGGCACGTGTCAGTCGGCTGGGAGGCCATGAGTTCATACTGTTAATCAACGGAGATGAGCGTTAAAACGTCGCAGCTTCTTGGCAACCCAAGTTCACGATGATCGCACAGCTGCAAGCGCGATCCGCGGTCGTACGTCGGACACGAGTCAGTCTAGCTCGACCATCACGAACAAAGAAGGGGGGAAATATTGCATCTTTTCTTGCGCTGGGCACAGCTTGGCTCCACTACAAGAGAGCGCGAAACCGTGCCTTATCTGGGCTGAGCGTTGTGCCAAGTTTTTGGAGGAGAGAAGAGAGGAGAAAAGACAGCGTACGTCTCCGGACGACAAGGTGTTTCAGCGATAATATGCCTCAGCGGTTACCTCACAGCACCCGAGAAAGGAAACGAGCTACCCCTCATGAGGTCTCTGCTAAAGAAATTTGTTCACCCCACGATGCTTGGCAGCACGTACGAGAAAACACCGCCCCCGGAGACTTGATGCGACGACGGTTCTTCGATTCGCACAATCACCGCATACTCACATAACAGTACATACCCGAACGTCTTCCGACCTGTTTCCGCCCCACTGACGGCGGTCCCCAGGCACGTTGGAGCTTCTGCGAACATGGGCGGTCGTGCACACGGTCAGACGAGAAGGAAGAATTTTCAGACCTGGGTCCTCTCCCGTTTGGGTCTTTTCTGGAGTTTTCCTCTGTGGGGTGGAGAGACAGGCCGCCGGGCCATTTGGGTCGTACGATGAGATCCCGATCAGTCACAGTCACAGTCACAGTCGCAGTCGCAGTCACGCCCGCCGGACGGAGGAGTGGAGACGAGATCCATCGTGCATTACCCTCGCCCGGGCGTAACGACCGGTCGACGCCCGGCATCTCACAACGGCTTGTCGGCGTTTGTCAAGGCCGGTTCGGTGGTTGCTGTGTGCGCCCACCTCTCCAGCGACGAGGTTGGGAGAACTGGAGCCCGGAGGTTTTGCTCCTCCGACACGCGACACGCAAACGGGCGATCTCGATGTGCCATGTCCGTCGCGATGCGGCTCAACCCGCCAAACGACACGGAAACCTGATTTTGCCTGGAGACAATCCGTCCTGATCGGGGTCTTTGGCATCCCGTGTCATCAGATCGGAACCAGCCTTCGCATGGCCCTTTGCGTCCTCTTGCGTCTGGCAGGCCCTCACCACCACACCAGTTGAAGCAAGATTCCAGGTCGGGGAACTCGTCTCATCCAGGCACCAAAACCCAACGAGCCATGCCGGGGGCCGAGATCCACCCTGCTCAAGGAGGGGGCGCTTCTCGGCCGAGATTCCAGGTTTCTGGACAGCGTTGGCAGAGCAGTGTGGCTCGACGCAGGCCAGCGGCGCGCAGCTGCGCGTCGTATGCACACCCGCGGCGGCGGACCCCATTGCATCTGCCAACAATCCTTCTTGGGCTCGTGGGATCGTGCTGGCCAAGTATTCCGGGATCCCGGGGTCCAGGTCAAACCCGGCCCCGGGACGGACCTCTGAGCGCACACCGCGAGCCATCATCGCGCCAGTTTACGCAACGGGGTCTCTCTTTCTCTCTCTCTACCTTGCTCTGGGACGCGAGAAAGGCATACGCTGCTTCGGTTATTTTCGACGGCGTCCAGATCGACGCACCATTTCGATCCGTCGTCGAGGACACCCACTCCGACTACTCCTCTCTCACCCAGCCGAGCCACGGCGCAGCTACGCGCCAGCATACTATGTACATGGTGTTCTGGCGAACCCAGATGATCTGATCTCCCCCCGTGAACTCAATCTGGCCGAGACCTCAGCAGCCCGCAGCCCGCAGCCCGCAGCCCCCCCAGACAGGTGCCACGCGGCGAGCGTCCGCGGAGCCCCGATCCCCATTGTCGCCGCTCGAGAAGCAAGGTTCGTCCGCGAAACTCCCACACCGCTGTACTAATCATGCCCCCCGTACCGCCGACGTGGTTTGACTCGCAATAACCCTTTTGTTTACTAAACATGCAAAAGTCAAAGGCTTTCAGTCTAGTAAACCACGGCCAAAGGCTAATCCTTATTCTTTATTCTCTTATCCGGGCGTACTTGGGGTGCGGGGGGGAAAAGAGTGGTGTCAGGCATGTGGGCGTCTCTGCCGTTCGTCCCAAGTTGTCTCCCGCTCTGAGAGAGACCAGAAGAGGAGGGCTTCTCTGAGCTCTCCGTTGCCCCCCCCCCTTCTCTCTCTTTTTTTTTTTTTGGTGCATGGACGCGGCGTAGGTTCGTGAAGGACCTTCCTTCAAATCGAGTCAGGTCGAGCCAGGTTTCGGCTGGGACGTCTTGGGAGGAGGGTAAAGACCAGCGTGAACCGTACATCTCTCATCATTTGCCCTCGGGATGTTTGGAAAAGCGACAGGCTGCGGCTGCTGAGGCGAATCTACTGCCACATCTGGCAGGGCGGGCAGGTTTGGGGTGGTGCTGGCTAGTCTACAACTTATCACGAAGACGAGGTCAGCGACACGTTTGTGCATTGCGTGGCATGCCCAGTATCGGTCAAGGTCCTCCAAGTGAGGCTGGCCTGCGTAACTCCACACGTGGCCGTCGGGCTCCAATCGCACGCTGGCAATGGACGGAGGACGACCTCGCGCGAAGACCTGTGGCATGAATCGTGTCTGTTGCTGACGCGAAGCTTTCCGCGGCCGAGGATGTCTAAAAGAGTACTATAACCCGCCAGAGTTGAGCCAGATTCAATGTTCCAAGGTTGAGTTTTTTGGGTAATGATGAGCAGGCCCGTCGCCTGTTTGCCCCCGAGGCAGCCTAGCACCGTGGCTCTTGGAGAATACAGTTGCGTGATGCCATGCAGACACAGAGTGTAGACTCGACGCCGCGCAGGAGACGCATGCGGTTTCTTTCATCCCATCTTCTGGTTATCTCAAGGATGCCTACTTGTAGTGCGTACATCGTATGCGCTGGGGTGTCCAGTCTGGTAGCATGTGGGGTGCGTGAAAGTGCGTTCCCGTCGAGGCAGAACTTGCAAGTACAAGTGCCAAAGTTGTTTTGAGTCACTATTTTGAAAATTCACCGGGTCTTCGTGTTCGGAACGTCAAGCTCTACTACGTGCTTCACACCGCAGGAGTTTGTCATTGCGAATCCAGTCGGAAAACTCAGCGTCCCTTGCCGGGCCACGGGGCGTCGGGTTATCGAATCGCATACACATGGAGTGCTGCTGTGTTATCTGTCTAGGCTATAAAAGGTTCTGGGTTATCAGGCAAGAGCCATCTTGGCCAGAGAATATACTTATCAAGCGTCAGCTCTCTTACAAGTACAGGATGGGTGTGTTCAGCATGAACACCTCAACCGAAAGCTTTTTGGGAGGGCGATGGCATGTATATCCGGCAAGGTGAAAACAATCTTCTGTTCCTGCCCCGTAGAAACTGGATAGATGCCGTGAGAGTTACTTCAGTAGACATATGGTTTACTCGCTCATACGACAGCTTCATGGCCCATGGCCCGCCAACATGGGAGAAGAGTAGGGGCTTGCCAGACGGCAACCCAAAATGACGAACCGCTTCAAAGGCGCTCGAACTCTATCTCCTCCTCATACTATGCGAGGCAGCCCGGTCTTTTAGTATTGGGATATACGCCTTCCGCAGTTCAACCCAAATCTGCCTTCAACTGCGCGGCCCTGGACTCGGCCGAGGAATTCACCCCTCCAATCGGAATCCCAGAAGCGGGCCTCTGCTGCAGAGTTCCAGGCGGCTTTACCAAAGGCATACGGTAATCGTGTTGCACAGACGAACTTTACAGCTTCATCCGAGCTCCTGCTATACCTGTTGCAATTTTCTGCCTATACAGCCTTGGCGTCACTGGCCTGCATCTGTAAGAAAGAAGGGGATGGGGTGGGCATATCGTGCTGATTGACTTTGAACACGGTGTACGCGGCGTTTTTTGGAGCATGTTTCTGTCGATGGTTAAGCATCGAGTTGTGGTTTCGGCGCCTCTGCTTAGGAAATTAATCTCGGAATTGTACTTGTATAGGCCCGTAGCCTTTAACTTCAGACCGGGAGCTACAAGTACAGGCAGCAGTCAGAAGCTCCTCTGACTGGGAAGCGACAATGCTGTAATTGACAACCAAACACGTCCAGGAAGCTGAATCCGAACAAGCGGCCGTGCTTTAGGCGTGATTTATTGCCCTGCAACCCAACTAATACAACAACGTGCTACTGGAAGGATTCCTGTTGTCAAATGAGCGGTCGCCTACCACCAGGGGGCATAGGCTCGTACGACATTCTTCTAGTACTGGCTCCGGTCTTTCGTAAACTCCGGGGTTCGTGATGACCCACATCGGGCCCGACACGGAACCTTCGCCCCACATCCCAGCAACGGCGCCGGCACGATCAGTACATACTTCCGAGGAAACAGAGTCAACCTTCCGTACTTGCGATATACCTGCAGCCGCTAGAGCTATTTCGAGGCATGTAAGCGACAGAACAGGGGTCATTGATTATGGTACGACAAGTGAGGCAGTCCATCTCGCTGCCCCGCAGCTTATTGTTTAAGCTTTGATTTCAGCTTCAGAGGCCCAGCTAAGCCACGACACCTCGACTCGTGTCGCGGGGCGCTACACGGGCTGGAATCCACCGGGTCCGCTATTGGGACGGAATTGGTAGCTGTTGTCGTCCGGAATCCGGATCTCGCCGGCCGTCGGTCGTTGTCATGATCAAATCGGATCAAGCAGTGAGGCGGAGAGCTCAGTTTCTTGTAACGTCTTCCTCTCAGCATGCGGGCTTCGCCTTTTGTAGGGGACCGTAAACCGTATGCTAAGCCTCTGAGCGCGATATTCTTACCCAAAATACTGGGAAAGGCAAACAAATAGCGACCGCACAGAACAGAGAAGATCCAAGGCTGATCGATACCGTCTGGATGATCTGCCTGTTGAGTTTCGCGAGCACATATTGTTCCTTGGCGGACGGAGTATCTTGGAGTGACATAGCCACCTACCCCGTAGGTTGAAGCTGTATCTACGACTGGACTGTATGAATAAGAAAGTCTACTTCCCGAAAGAAAGCTGCCATCATGACTATGACTGAGTCTGCTATGAGAAAGGTCGATCGATGAAGAAGATCAATCTCATCACGTAGCGATATCCATCAATCAATCGTTCTGCTGCGACCGTCGTCCTCATTCTACCTGTCACTCTACTAAACAGTCGTCCAACTAAGCGCAAGGCATCATGGCAAAATGCAAGAGTCACCCTCTGGCTGTTCCGAGCAAGGGAAACCTCGCCCTTCAGCATCGAAGCGAAAACCAGACTCACCGTGACATCCCAATAACCAGTACAGGAGGCAAAGCTGGGCATAGATATCCGCGTCCACGGCCTGCTCCTCCTCCTCGCCACTTTTGCGACAACTGTGGCATGCATCACGTCCTTTTACCTCGTCTACCGTCACGCGAGCAACTACGCCGTTCCCAAGCAGCAGAAGCAGTTGAGTACCCGCGGTGCACAAGTCTCTTGCAGAGATCGTTTCCGCTTACCGGACAATCGCAGAATCATCCGAATCCTCTTGATGGTGCCAATCTACAGCATCGCCTGCACGCTCAGCATCGAGTTCTACACCCAGCACGTGTACATCGCCGCCATCTACGAGTTCTACGAGTCCCTCGTCATCGCCTCCTTCTTCCAGCTTCTCTGCCAGTACCTCCACCCCGACATCTCTTCGCAGCAGCGCCTGTTCGCCGGCGAGTGCGTCAAGAAATGGATCTACCCAGTCCGCTTCGTGGTCGTGCATGTCGGCAGGAACAAGAGCGGAAAGACGGCCGATGGGCTGAGGCTTTTCAACGTACGCGTCCCCGTCGCACAGGACGAGGACGGCCCAGCTGCCACAGAGAAAAGCCCACGGCTGACAGCAGGATTGTCTAGATTATATGGGCGGCAGTGTATCAGTTCTGCTTTGTCAAGTTCTTCGGGGCCCTCGTCAAGTGCATTACCGAGGCTGCGGATGTGTACTGCAAGGAGTCTAATCACGCCAGTCACGCAAAGATATGGGTACGTCACTCCCGTCCACCGGGTATGCGATAAACAGCATATTGACGAAACATTCCGCAGGTCATGGTGGTTGAGATGACATCACTTGTTACGGCCATGATGTGTCTTTTGCAGTTCTACGTCCAGACGCAGCAGCCTCTGCAGGAGTACAACGTCGTCCTCAAGTTTACAGCCATAAAGCTGGTGGTATTCCTATTCTACGTACAGACGGTGGGTCTGCACCAGGCATTCGATCAACCACGTCAACTGACAAAAAGCCCCTCCCCAGTTCATCTTCGGGTTCTTGACCAGAGAGGGCGGTCCAGTGAGACCCACGGCACACATCTCGCATCCGTCCTGGGCCGTGGGGATACCCAACACCATTCTCTGCTTCGAGATGGCCGCCGTCTCGGTGCTGCATCTCTGGGCGTATCCCTACGCGCCATACGTCTCTTGCAAAGGCCGGGAAGCCGGTGGCGAAAGCAGTCAGGGTCTCTACAGACTCGGCGAGGGACGGGACGCGCGCTCCTCGCCGAGTTCGACGGGAGCTGTCGCCGCCGGCTCGGAACGCTGCCGGAGGGCCGGCGCTTGGAGAGCCATCGGCGACGCTCTCAACTTTTACGATGTCGCGCAAGCCGTCGGCACTGGGTCCAGGTGGATATGGCTCCAAGCGAGAAAGAGGTAGTCTGTCAACCCGCGCGGGTCAGCGAGGAAGAGAGTCTTTCTGTTGTTGGAAAGTCTCGTTGAAATAAGCCGAGCAATCTAAAACTCGACGGAGACCGCAATACAACCCGCCGCTTTGCCCTCGGCTGCCTGCTCCATCAACGCCTCGTAGATGGGGTCGTTCGCTTGGTAGTATTCCATGTCCCTGAAGCGCACAAAAAAACACCAGCACTGCAAACTGGCCTCGCTGGCAAAACGTAGTCTCATACGCCACCGTCCACGGCTGGGATCCCGGCCCGTCGGTGAGGACCCCTTTCACTTGCTCGCCTTGGAGGAGACGACGTGTGCCCGAGCATCCTGCGCCACGACAGTCTCAACGCGACCAGCTGGAAACGTGCGATCCCCCCATCAAGGCCGAAACCGAACCGCAGATCAAGCCATGCCACGTCCTCCAAAAGCTCGATGAAGGGACACCCAAAAGCCCCTCGTGGACGTTAACCCCCAGATCGTCAGGGACGCAACGCGCATGAACGTCCGTGATATGTCGCACACCGGTCCGAGTACTGCGCGGCAATGCACCCCCCCCCCTTCCGTCTTCATCGTTTGAGAGCCGCCAAGCCCCCCGCGTCACCGGCAGTCAGACGCACACGTAGGAGTTACCGACCGGGGGGGTTGGATCGTTCGCGACGCGGACGACAACGGAGGTCATACCGCATTCGGTGGGTGACCGCCGCGTGGGGGAGTGGTGCCGGGCAGATCCCGGTTCTCCCGCGGCGCCGCGTGGTCCGGGGAACGCGTTCCGGTGAAGAGAGCTTACCGGGTATAAAGCAGGGTTCCCGTGGCTGATGAAGTCTGTCAGATTCGGTGAGAAATCGCCGTGACGAAAGACGACACGAACGGGGACGACGACGAATAAGAAAGCCGAGGACGCTCCGGTACATCACTTTGGAAGTCGTCTCGTCATCCAGCTGTATGCCATCCCCGCTTTGGAGTCATGGCCTCAAGGTCAAGATGACAAGGCACTGGCTGCTAAAGGTATTTTAAAACTATGAATCCAGTATATCAAACATCAAACTTTTGAGTAGCCAACCCATGCGTGTAAAGAGCACCCGCGATGCCCATCTCATATCATACACTCAAAACTCTCGTCTCCTCGGACATGTTCTCGTGTGCTCTGTGCTCATGTCTTGCCTGTCATTATCTTCCCTATAATCGCCAAACAGACCGAACATCAAGTTGGTCAATCCGAAAGACTGTGCCGCGCCAGTACACCAACAGGTTTTAAGAAGTTAAAGATTAAGAAACATAAACAGGCTGTCTGCGGTCTTCGCATTCCAGCAGCCAGGAGTTCGAGTGAAACATGCTCGCTCCCGAGAACGCCTCGCCAAAGACAAAATGCAATAGCACCGTGAGATGATCGCTTATCGACAGTGAAAAGTAGAAACATGATGGACGGAGCCAGCGGTTCGTCACTGGCTGCCGCGTCGCCTCCGCTGGTCTCTGTAGTTCAGCTGGTACGGTGCTGGGCGCTCCTGGCGTACCGTCCTTCGCTCCGGAAGGCCCGATCGCGCGTCGTGGTAGTAACCCGAAGGCGGAGCAGGTCCGTTTGTCGGATGAAAACCAACCGGGGACCTGGGTGCGTATCCCGCAGACATCTCGGGACCGCTACTGGGATACATGCAGTCCTGTTGAGGGGGACGGAGGCAGAAAGGGCTCTCCTGTTGCGTGGTGTAGTGCTGCGAAGGAACGTTGGGGACGGGCTGCATCGGACGCATCATCTCAGCCGACGTAGGCGGGGTGTACGTCTGGATAGGCCGAGACTGCATTGCGTACTCGGACAGCGGAATTGCTTGTTGAATGGGCGTCGGTAGGGGTTGCTGGAAGAACGCGTGGCCAGCTGGCTCAGCCGGGGCAGGGTGACTTGTCACAGGCGAGTTCATGTGAGATGATGGCCGACTGTAGGCAGGGTAAAACTCCGACGTGGATGCGACGCGAGGATCCTGACGGGATCTGCCGGGTCCGTTTGCCATGTCCCGGAACAACCGCGAGTGGTCTCGGTTTTGCGCCATGGCCGATCGGTCAGGTGGCGGGGTGGCTTGGCCATCGACCCAGCGGCAGGAGTCAGACTCATCGTTGGACACGACCTGGGAGGACGCAGACGCAGGGGCCGATGGCACGCGAGGGGCTGTGACGGCGAGGGCTTGACTGCTCCCTTGACGAGTCTTGCCGTTGTTCACCGAGCCGGGCGCCGCCGAGTCCTGCACGCGGTTGACGACTTCGGGATGGACTCCTTCGACGTACTCAATGAAGTCCTTGAGGCTCTGCACTTTCTGGTTCAGCTGCTGGATGCCCTCATCCGAGGAGGCAGCCTGGATGGGAGCGTCGGGCGTGAGAGACTGAGCTGCCGCGACAATCTGGTCGGCCAGTGACTGCAACCTCCTCTCTGTGCCCTGAAAAGGAATCCCGGAAATGGGCTGAAGACGTCCGAGGACCTGACCGGCCTCTTCGCTGGCGAGGCGCGCAGCTTGCAAAACCTCCTGAAATTTGCGCAGCAGCTCATCGTCACCGTCCTGTTGGACCTGCTCGCAGTGTCTCTCGAGGGCTGTAACCTGGGCCTGGATTCCCTGCTGAAAGGAGCTGACCAGTGCGGTCGGTGTGAACGTATGAGCGGGTTGAGGTTTGGGTTGACGCGACATGACGGGTGTGCCTCGCGCGCTAGAGGATCGTGACTCTTCGGGAAGCGGGCTGCGTCTTGGTTGCTGTCCGTGAGAAGAAGGCAAGGTGCCATCATGGACAGGAATGTACGAAGACGAAGATGGAAGGGAGTAAGGAGGGCGAGGGTCATGACGGCTGCTGTGAATAACGTGAACCTCCTGAGGCACAGGGAAAGGACCCGAGGCCGCATGGGGAACTGGCAGTCTGCCGGGATGCTCAGGAAAGCGAGGTTGCATTTGAAAAGTCTGGGCTGGATGGGGAGTCGTCGACACAGGAAGCTGTTGCGAGGACATGAACTCGGCCCTTTGGCCGCTGGGCATGTTCGGGGCGTCCAGTGGCTCGGTGTGGGTAAGGCTGCCAGCTTGCACCTGGGACCGAGCAGGATCCTCCATCAACCGATACTGGCCATAGTACTCCGGTTGCGCTTCTGGCCTTGGCGGGAGCTGCTGTCGTGGAGGGACGGGCATCTGAGGTTGCCGCAAATCGGGCGCCTGTTGCTGTTGAACCTGCATCGTGTTCCACGAGTTGCTGGGTCCGGTCTGGATACCAGCTGTCGCCCACATCTGGCCTTGGGTATTGTTGTCCTGCCGTTGCACCTCTTGTTGCCCTGAACCAAAGCCCTCGCCTCCATCTTGAGGCACAAACATAAAGTTGATCTCAAGATCGCCATTCGTGTCCATACAGGGCATCTGGAAATCTTGTGTGCAGAGATCAAGTGACTCGGGGAAGCCCACGTCGAAGCTGAGACGGCAGTCATAGTCAAGCCCGAATCCGTCTTCCGATCCACTTTCCGACCAGCTTGTGCCACGACTCGAAGACTGTCGGCTCAGAGGCGAAGCGGTCGAGATGGGGGTATTGTGCTTTGTTGCAAAGAATGCCGAGCGGTTGAACTGGGGCTTGGGTGACGTTGACTGCTCATCGGACGTTAGCCAGAGTCGAATCGATCGTGTCTCCGTCTTGCATACCTTTCGCCCTCTGGGGGACTTGTAAACGGGAGACTCGGGATCGCGGATTTCAATAGCAGAATCCCTTCGCCCTTGGTGGCGGTAAAAGTGCATGACAGGCATATCGTCTCCTGACTCGGAAGGGCTTCTCGAAGAAGCGCACGAACTTGACGGAGTCAAAGCCGGCTGCTGCATCACATCTATTGACAAGGCATCCCATTGAATGGTGAACATGGAGACGCGGTCTGCCGTGTCGAGAACGATGCGTGATGGGCTGCCCTCCATGACAACCTCGCGTGCAACATAGATGGAAGAGCCGAGAAGCGTTGCAACACCACGGCTGCCGAAACGAGGCTGAGCCTCACCGGCGTGGCGGAAGTCAAGGGTCGGCCCATAGACTGTAAGCAAGAAAGTGGCGCCAGATCGCTGCTCGCTATGTGTGGGAACCCAACACACGGCTCGCAGAGGGACGAGCATGCACTGGCTGTTGCGAAGGTTGAGAGCCCTAATGGACTCCGATGGGTCCTCATTGGAACCGTTGTCGACCACCACCACCGGATCCCCCCTCTGGAACTCACGGCCATCGAGGGATGCTCCGTCGTACACCAGCGTACCGTGAGACGGTTGCATGCTGACATTGACGGGTTCACATCCCACCAAGGGAAAGGCCGCCGGTTGCATCGCCATGTTGTTCAGCGAGAGGTGTTTGTGATATAAGATGGTGTTGAAAAGACAGTGTTGGGATCACCACCAAAACGAAAATGAGTCGCGGGCCTGGCACATAACTTGGCAAGGCTTGGTCGAGGCTGGTGTCGAGTACGACAAGTGATGGACTTGATCCAAAGATTTATATTGGACAAATGTGACGGCAGAACTGTCAAAATGTGATGTGGTTGGCGGAATATGAAAAGAGAAGAACCGCAGATGCAGACAAGGAGGATATGGAAATTTTATATAGATGGAACGAAATATGAGGGAACATCGAGTAAAAGCTGGCAAGGGCACTGGGAAGAAATAGATGTGACTTGGCGTCGATTCGGGTCCGATACCCAGAGCATGGGTCATGAAGTGCAGCTGCAGCGGAAGACTCGATGTGCTTCCGTCTGTATGAACTCGTGTGCATCCGTCTGTATGAACTCGTGTGCAATCCTTGCCTACACCCTCTCTCTCAGCTCTTGCGGACGTACGAAGTGTGGGCATGGGGTGTGGGTTGGAAATCCCGGAGAGCACCAAGGGCGATCTGCTTGGTATCTAGGGCCGTAAGGAGACGCCCCCCTGCCCACAGCAGAACAGGGGATGTGGATGACGACGGGGCAAGCCGGGAGGACCGGGGTGGTTTGCGAAGCCATGGGTTGTCTTGGACCCTTTCTCCACCTTCGCAGAGGACTTGTTCTCTTCAAGTCGGCGGCGTACGTGCTGTGCTCTTGGGCATCTTGACGCACGATTTTCAGTCGGCTCGAGTCAAACATCAGCAAATAGTTGGCCTCCTGATCCATTACTGACAATCAACATAAGAAAGAGCTTCGAGTCAATCGTCTCGGCAAGGAAAGGGCGTCATCTGCGTCAACTGCTGAGCCTATTTGACGCCATTGACGCCGTATGAATCTGGATCTCAGGCAAAGTGTTTGCGGCAAAATACGGATGCCATGGTGGAGCTTCTGGCGTAGACAGAGATCAAGAGGAGGGAAAAAAAGAGAGAGAGAATGAGAGTTGTCGTTTCAAAAGCAATGCCACGACGGTGGAAAGATGAGTTCTGAGAAGTGATAGGGCGAGACACACCATTGGGTGTTGAGATAGACGCCAGACCGCAATCCTGCCCGCGCGGACGTGGAGTAGCCGAGCGATTGCGAGACCTCGTCGACCACTAGCTCGTCGACGGTGACCCCGCCAGGGTCATGAGGGGGGAAACATGTCCCTACTGGCTCGGTTTCTGATCGAATCGACAATCGTGCCGCCGCCGTGCAGGTACACGATCAAGTGTTTGTACATGTAGAACAGACTGAACGAACAGAAAGACGTGCCCCACAAGACGCG
Source organism: Colletotrichum sidae (assembly GCA_004367935.1). Taxonomy (NCBI): domain Eukaryota; kingdom Fungi; phylum Ascomycota; class Sordariomycetes; order Glomerellales; family Glomerellaceae; genus Colletotrichum; species Colletotrichum sidae. The sequence continues at coordinate 81,433 of QAPF01000037.1, forward strand.
TTCCCGGGGCGGTTTGCGAGACAGGCATAACAGTTCGGCATATGACGCCAGGTACCGCATATCGCGACGCAGAACCCGGACTCGCTGCCGAGGTAGGGCGTCAAAGACCCCCATCGCCGCCGCAGGCTGAGACCGATGCCCAGTCCAGCCGTTTTTGTGGCTTCATCGTCTTAACACCGAGCTACTCCTCCGGTCTCGCTCGCTGGCTCGCCGAGGCCAACAAGCCTCGTGTACGACACACGGTGATAAATTTGGGCGAAGTCATGCCAGTTGTTGAGTCGGACCGTCCTGGGGTATGTCTTAAAGAGCGGATTTTGCCATATCAATTGAGTACATGCCGCGCCAAGAAACGCGCCTGGCAGCTTCAGATCCGAGGCTTTTCCAAGATCCGTCGCGTCTTTGCACGGATGAAGGGGTATCTGGTCTAAAGGTAGATGCTTGCGTCGCCACCTCAGCGTCCATCCTTGCCTGTCTTGGAGTCGGAGTCGGTCTGTTTTGCCGCTTCATCCTCGCCCGCGTCAGGCGTCTTCCCAAACTTGGTGAGGACCTTGGCTGCCCATTCTTCGAACTCTTTCTCGGCAGCCTCATCTGTCTGGCCCGCCGCCCCACGGATGCTCCTCCGAGCCATGGCTCTCAAATCCTCGATGCTAGTGATGTCAAAGGCGAAAGCGACGCCTCCCGTCATCATCATGCCGAAGCTGAGGACGTTCAAAGTGGCGAGGTTGAGAGCTTCGAGGGCGATCATGGAACCTTCAGGATTGCCGTGCTTGCCAGCTGCGCTGTGGCTGGGTTGATAGAACTTGGGAAAGGCGGCCAATTGTTTGCGGACAATGGAGCGGCGGGTGATCATGGTCGAGAAGAACAGGAAGCCCGCGCCGGCAAAGAACAAGCCCAACTGTTTCGACACGCGTGATGGGAAGATGGAGGACACTGGCTGGGCCTGAGACCTCGTGAGGCGAGAGTCGGACGACTCGTTATTGGTAGCCATGGCTGTCGGCAAGCGATGTTGAAGCATCGAGTCGCGCGCTGCGGTTGCCTCCAACGTCAGACACAAAACCCACAGTGGCTTGTTCGGGGGCGAGCAGACATACCGGGTTCAGGGCGGCACTATTGACGGGATTGACCGATAAAGTACCCGTGGGCAGGAGGTGTTCGCGTGCTCAGACACAGGTTAGGTGTTGGCAGCTCTGCTCTACACTATGGAAAGGAGCAAGGAAAATGTGGAAAGCGGAGCTTCGGTGGCTGACCTGACCTGGCAGGAGCTACGGGACAGGACGCCCGGGACCCTCTGGAGTCGGGGAAAGGAAGTTCCCGCCCCTAAATTTAGCCGACCCTTATTCACTGAGTGGTATATGCAACAAAGCAAATCTGGCGAGGTCCCAGCTGTATATTGAATAATACACTATATGCACCAACCGGGCTCGCAAACGGGATTTTTTCTCCAGGGATCGCAACCCCACGTCTCGCCAACTTTGGCCCACGCCGACACTGGAGTGCGTCTCTCAGGTCTCCATCCTGAAAAGTTTTTGATCGTCGAGGAACCAATCTCTACGGCAAATCTTGGACGCCATGCAGAGACTGGGCGCAGAAAACAAGATTAATGACCTCAATGCCGCTGGTCCAAGTGACCTCTGATGCACGACGAGGCTTATCTCCTCCCAGGCTTCCCAATCCTCCATATGCAACGCACCGGCCGAATGCCACCGTTGTCTACGGACGAAATGCACAATGGCCCACCCGTCGACGCTGCACAAGCTTACCATTACAATTGGCGCGCAGCACCCTCGAGGCCTGGCGCTGAGCGACCAGATGATGGCCAGGCCACAGCGGCCCGTCGCAATCAAAACGCTGCGTGGCAGAAATGTCGACATTGCATCCGCGAGAGGCATCCTGCGTCCGCTGCCGCCAGGCCACCCCTCAAATGACAATCATGGCGGTCTGAAATGCCTCTAGGCGCTAATGACTGCGCTAGATCCGTTGTCCAGCAGTGGTACACGTCGTTCTCCATGGTCTTTACTGTGTACGCCCAATCACAGTCGTCCATAATTCCCATCTCTTCAGTTTACGAATGGCAGCTGGCCTTGCAACGGTCGTTCCCATCAGACGACATCACTTGCAGGAGGGACGCCAGTTCGATGATCGGATGCTTCCCCGGGGCCTGTCCCAAACCTCGCTCACCCTGCTGATGACTGCATCTGGCGAACGGCCTGGTCTGCTCCCGCCAGTCTAAGGAGGTGTCCACCGACGAGTTGAGCAAGATGATTCTGTGGGTAATGAACCCTACAAAGTGACATATCAAAAATCGGCTGTCACTTACGACGACATTCAAGCCACGGACGCCTCAAGGTCCACCGATTTCACGATTCAAAAACCCCTAGCAGCACCTCAGCAATCAGATGCAGTCTGATCACTAGACCAGAAGCTATGCGTGTCTCGGCAGCGATCGATGTTACAGATCTTGACTGCTGGATCGACGGTTGCTTCTCGGCGATTTGCTTGCCTTTCGGTGATTAGTTGCACCAGACCGTCGGGTCTCTATAGTACCAGTGGCATATTCTAGAGAGCGGCTCGGCATCAAACCTGACAAGCTGACACGGTTTGCGAGGCTTTTGTCCTATGTCAAGGTGCTTCTGCGAATTGCCAAACGACGTTGGTGTTGCCGCGTGGTTCAGCAGTAGCCGCTATACCAGCAAGAATTCGACGTCCTTGTCAGGTTGGCGCTTCGATAATCGTCGTCAAAGCCGTGTGACATTGAGATCATCGTCGCACCCGCGTCAAACAACAAGTCGTCCCTAGCGAGGAAAAGGCAATGGTCTTTTTGAGAGCGCCTACACCACGATACACCCGGGCTACGCAGGCTGAGAAAAACTGGGCCGGGACCCATTTTGGGGAGAAACTTGGCAATTTCTGGACTGAGGGCGGTTTTGCCGGTCGACTCTTGTTTTTGGTGTCGTGATGGAAAGCGAGGGGCGGTCAACGTTCAGGGTATGGTCGTTGGCTGGCCGTCCTGTCACAATGTCCATCGCGCTAAGAGGATCGTGACAACTCACAAACTGGAAAACACTCAGCACCAAGCAAAAGCGCTCGCGCAGGGGTGCGCTGTCGGACACGGACTGTGGAGACTGAAGACTAACAGTACGGATACACCACGACAAAAGAGAGTCTCACTGAAGAGCGTATCCGTACCGTCCCGACACTCAGGCACGGGGATTCGACAAAGCGACTCAGGTAAGCCACAATCGGATTAGATGGGAGACATGCATTGGTTCATGACGACTGGCAACTGACAAGTTCCGAGCTGTGTCTCAACCGAAACCCAAGCTTATCGCAAGCTGCAAATCTTCTATCCACGTGCGAGAGCAGTGCGCAGCAGCGATTGCGAACATGAGGCGAGGGCTGGGACAGGCTTGCCCTGCGCTGTCAATACAAAAATAAATGAATTTACAGTGGAAATGGCGACAAGGATGATTCCTGCTCTGCGTTGCTCAAACGACCTCATACGGCAGATGTGCAACGACGCAAAACAGGAGGCGGACAGCTGCTGGTGGCTGGGCTGCTTGGAACTGAGCAGCTCTGTCATATATCATTTTGCAGGAGATCTAGCGTGTCAGCCCAAAGAGGCAATGGTCACGAAAAGTACCACCCAATGACGACGGGATAGATGCAGGCCAACTCACCTGACACCTATACGAACGACTTGCCCGGTTAGACGTTGCACAGCAGCTGAGGGATTTAGAATGTTGTGCGCCGCACCTGCGTTGCGCTGCGCGTGCGTTGGACACGGCAAGACCCCAACGCTCTCAACGTGCAGCACATGTGGGCGTTTCGGCGATCGCTCGGTTACGACTTTATCGTGATTACTCCTGGCCTCCACGGCTGCTCTACCATGTGTCTGGGTCGGCGATCGGTATTGCCACACGCAAGATCGATCTTCTAACGCGGTGCCCCTCCTCTGTGCGACTGCGCAAAACGTTAATTACCATAGGTGGCGCGAACTGACAGACTAGGTAACGGGGATAAGCTGCCAGTCTCTTAGACTGACCCTTACACAGAGTTGCGGGTAGAACCGCGTTCCCGAGAGTCTGTTAATGGGAGCGTGGCGCCGTCGTCGCATCTGGGAACCATTGGCTAATGGACTCTAGTAGCTGATTGCGCGATTCAGCCATGGACGGAGCCGAACAGAGCGCTACTGGACAGTGTTGGCTCTTCCTTTGGACACACCAAGCAAAACAGCTGAACGGGGAGCTCGCGCCAAAGAGACGGCACAGCAGCGCACAGACTGAAAACCGACAGAAGGGAAAGGGATGGCTTCAGATCTGAGTCGTCTCTTTCTAAACGCACGCCATCATCAACAATGGCAGCTGTGTCGGCAGTCCATAGCCTGTTGAGACGGGGGGTTCCAGGCTCAGAAGGTGGGAAGCTCCATCAGTCAGTACTACGTACATTCGAAAACTTGGTCTAGGAAATGAATACGCAAGAGACATCCGACGAGATAGTTGGCGACTCGGTCAACTATCATTTTATGATGAAAACAGATGTAGGTGAGGAGAGGCGTAGTAGTCTCTGAGATGTGACGAGAGGTAACACAAACGTAGGGAGGACGGAACGGCATCGGCATCTCAAGATCGAGCAAGACCAGTCAGGTTTAACGACTCAATCTTACCTAGCGTATCGCCGCCCACCCCGGAGCCTGGTATGGCGTGTGCCCTGGTCCCGGCGGTGGAAGCCCCGGACCCCCGGAGGCGCCATGCTTTTTAAAGTGGAGCACTCGGGGATCTTGAAGGAGCGGCTGTCAGGGTGGCACGCGCCAGGCCACGCTTGCCGCACGTCCCTCGCAGCCGCTGGCGGCTTCGCCAGCCGGTGTCAGCTGTGCCGCCCACCTGTACTGTAAGGAGGAAGGAGTCGTCCTGAGCAGGACAGTATCCACTTGACGACATGGTCAACTTTTCCACAATCCACGCAATCTGCATCGTCGTCGAATTGATTTACCCGCCCACACAGACGCTAATTACCCCCAGTTCTACGAAGGACGGAGAACGGAGTACGAAAAGCAGACCAAATCCCCTTGCCTGCACTTCGTGCTCGCGACGGCTCCCGCCTACCATTGAAACGTGCTCGAGCAACGACGCGAAGATCGATCTCCCCATCTCCATCTGCCGCCCGCTCCTCACGTGGGTCCGATGCGACTACGGAGGACTTACCTGCCCTAAACACATCGTGGTTACAACAGATCATCGCTCCTGGCAATCGAATCTTATCGTTGCCGTGCGTACCTTCTTTTAGCCTCTATTTCCCCGCTGGCTACCTGAGCCAACCCTGCCTCACGTGGTCCGACTCGGTCCCCTCCAGTTGCTTCCGGCTGTCGTCCTACCTCGAGCGACCTCGCAACGTAGCAGCGGGAGCCTCGATTGTGTTCCAGACAGTCGCCGGGAACGATAGCCACCGTTTGTTTCTCGGCCCTCTGCGCAGCATCTACCCTGGGCCACGTTCCATCCGTACGGCAAAGCAAAAGTTCCCGAGGCCATACCTCTTTCGAGTATGGGCAAACAGAAGACTGGCTCTGGGAAGCCAAAGGCAGCCGCAGGGAACGCTGCCACCGCCAACAAGCCCACCGCTTCTAACGTTCCTCCCGCCTGGCCCCAGTTCAAGCCACCCTTGCCCGTTGTTCATCTGGTCCCTGAGCAGCTCGCGTCGTGCCCCGACAAGGTTGTTCTAATCCGCAATTTCTGGCCCAAATCGCTGTGCGCTTCATATGTCACATTTCTCAAAAGCCTACCCCTCGTCACCACCCCGGGCCGCCCCAAGAGAGGAGAGGCCGTCAGGGTAAACGACCGCTTCCAAGTTCAAGATGCCGCCTTTGCTCAACGGCTCTGGGACGAGACGGGTTTGCGAGAAGTGCTAATTGAAGAGGACGTTCAGGGTCTATGGTGAGTCGACGCTTTCCTTTCTTTCGCTTTCCCTTTCCCTTCCGTCCACATGCTCGCCCGGACCCTTATCCTGGCGACATATCCCACGCGTGCCCAGGCCACTTACGTTGCCAGCGTTCGCACTCGATCGAACAAGGTCAGAAAGATTTACGATGACGTGAAACTTGTGGGAGAGAAGAAACCTGTGCCTTGGAAGCATGTACTCTGCAGGTACTGCGAGATGTGTCTACGATTCGCTGACTGAGATTTCCGTGCATTAGGGGTGGTGAAGTTGTCGGTCTTAATCCGAACATACGCATCTATCGCTACTCCCAAGGCCAATACTTCGACGCGCATTGTAAGTCCCATACACAAGTCATTGACCTGTCATAAAGCGCCACACACGCCGCAGCAGACAAGAGGTTCCATCATGCCACAGAGTCGTGCGACCGTCTGTCATTGTTTGGCAAACGAACCAGGCCAACAGCCAACTATGGGGCAAAGGCGCGTCACTTCAACTGATCATATGTGACCACCAAACGCCCCCATCACCCTACATTCCACACCGATAATGGTCGCAGTTAGACCACATGACGATACCCTTTCTTTGTCAAGTGGCATGCCTCGGTTGCCTGGACCAGACATATGTTGCGAGAAGCTGTCGAAACAGAATTGGTCACTGTATCGTTCGCTTACCCCCTTACGCAATTTCCTTCATCGACCCATTGCTTCGGATACTGGACGCGGAGTGGTTTCCAGGCCATGCATGTCTCAACATGATCAAGCCTCAAATCCAAAAAGTCTACGCAGTATACCAATATCCCATGTCTTGCAGGAGAAACCTGCTGGGATGGGGTCCGAGGCTGCTTTACCCACTATTTCTGTAATGTTTGAACACGAAATTGGCCCCGCAGCCAGTGTCTAGGCCACGGATCTGCCCTCACGATGGTCATATTTGATATATGATATCTGCCCTCCCGCTCAGTCCTCTTTGTTTACCTACCCTCGTTCTACTCGTCATCGCGGACTCTCGTTCGACCTCCGGAAAACCCAATGCTGGTTTCCGCAGCCTGGCACCCTGCCAATCGATCCATCACTATCTACACCATGGCGCTATCCTCGAGGGTTCCCAAAGGATTCGAGCCCGACCCCGATGACGGACCCCTCAGCATCTCGCATCCTCGCACCCACTCCGGAAGCCAGGCAGGAAATCCGCGCTGATGATTTTTCTCTCTGTTTGCAGCAACTTTCAGGGATTCCGCATCAACATTCTCTCGTGTTTAGGCCTGTTGGCTCCTGTCTTTTCACCTGTCTTCCATGCAGACTTCCTCTTCATCTCGGGTCGATCTCAGCTAGGCGCCGACTGACTTTTGGGGACCCCCACACAGACGATGATTCCAACCACGTCTCGCTCGCCCTTGACCCCTCCGCGGGGCCCGTCCCGTCCAAGACAACCTGGACGCTTTTGCTCTATCTGACCTCGTCCGCCGAAGGCTGTGTCGGCGGCGAGACCGTCTTCTATCCCAACGACCGCCGCTCTGCCAAGGAGGAAATCCCGGTCGCCCTCGAAACGGGCATGCTTCTTTTACACAAGCATGGGGATGACTGTATGCTGGTGAGTAGTGCATCTTACCATCGATACTCTGTCCTTGTGTGTTTTTCTTGGGCCTCGAGAACGGAATACATGACTTCCTGATGCCAGATCACGCCCGGCCAATGTCAAATCACACACTCCTCATGGCTGTACACGACTTGCTGTGTCCATGGCCGTTGCCACCGCGGGCTTTTCGCCAGCATTTCCTTCTGTCGTGGTCATGTTTTCTTTCTTTTTGGTGGCGCAAAACAGACCAACCACGGCCACAACTGCGGCCTCACCTTTCCCCCCCATCCCCCAACCACCAGCTTTCACCCGCCCTCTCTCGTGCTAGAGAAGTCAGCTGTCCAGCTACCCAGAACCACTTTTCCCCCCCTCCCCTCTTCTCTTCTCTCGACTCTTACCTCCTCAGTCGTACTAGGACGGTTGGCATGACTGACACATGTTTCACTTATCAACAGCACGAGGGGCGAGAAGTCAAGGCAGGCGAGAAATGGGTGCTGAGAACCGACCTCTGCATTCGCAAGTGAACCCGACGCGGCGGCGGCCGTGGTAGTTTTCACACGCTCGGACGTGGGGCTGACATCCACTGCCCTGGTACAGAGCAACCGCCCTGATACTCGAAAGTGAACCCATCCCTCTTCGTACAGCGCAGGCGTACAGGGACAGGCACAGGATGGTACTACTGCTGGTCAATACCCCCCTCCCCCCCCTTTCACCCCCTCTTAATTGATCAGTTATCCCCCCGGATCGTATGGAGCAGAATCGCATCTTTTCTTTCCCAGGCGGATACTGCTCAGTACTGCCAATATTCGCGCTGGGTCAAGTGATCTCGTCGTCTGTGGATTCCGATGCATTCGCCGCCCGATTAGGTTCCCGTTGATCGACGATGAAAGGACAGGAAGGAAAAGGAGGGGGTGGGTGCCGATGCGACGGACGAGAGAGATGGGATTTCCCATCAAAGCAAGACGAAGAAGAAGTAGAAGAAGCTTCTCTCTTGCTTTTCTCTTTGCACCTGCCTCGACCAGTCTGTGACGAGATCGACGGTATCTTCCGACGCCTTTTCCTTTCTCCTACAGGGTGGGAAGGGCTCTCAGAGTAGCCTTTGCGTACATGATTTGTATTCTCGTTCCATCCCAGTTTCCATGATGCCCGTTTATCCATGTTGACCGCGTGCCCATGGTGTTTTCCCCTGGCAAACATGAGGACGCCCACGCCCACGCCCACGCTCCCTTTCGGAAGGAACCGTACAGATGTTACGTCCCCGTTCGTGATATGAAAGCGTTTGTTTTCTTCGTCGATCCCTTTGTGTGCGTGCGCGTGTCTGGACTCTGCGTTCTTTTTTCCCCCAAAGAAAACTTACCCCCCCCCCCCCCCCCCCCCCCATTTTCCCCCCAAAAAAAACTTCCCCCCCCCCCCCCCCCTAGCTTTACACCATCCACCCCTTCTCTTTCTCTAGAGCGTCGTGCCATGTACGTGTGATGTGTTCCTGCCTGTCACTTCAAGATTCACGCGTCCCGGAATCCTCCCGACTCCCCGAACACCTCGGGACACGTACACATTCACATCATCAGGTCTCTTTTCCCCCCCTTGGGTAGCCTGTCGTCTTTCCGCGGCGACGCGACGTGGCCCCCAATCATACCGTTGCAATGATGATCTACTGACGACACAATACGGCATTACAACAAGTCACCATGATGGTCAAGGCGGACTGGACAGTCAATCTAAAAGGCACAGGAATGTCACCGAGACAAAAGTCGTCGCGTACGCTCTGTCAATGCCATCTAGCCCCAAGACGCTCAGAAACATCTCGCTCGCTGCTTGACCAGTCTAAACGAACGAAATCAGTGCTCCCCAATGCCTCCGCCGCCTCTCTGCTCAATCCATGATTCAATGACTGACCGTCCCGTCCGTGAGGCGCCGGAATGACCTGTCGAACGCCTCCATGTCGCAGCCGAGGAGAAAAGAAAAAGGGGGTTTACCCCGTCTAGATCCCAGCATCACCATCACCGCCCATTGCCATCAGCATATCCATGCCATCCTCTTCTTCGTCCTCGACGTGGATCTCCTCGCCATCCACCTCCTCCCTGCTAGTCAAGTCTACGTTGCCAGAAGACACGGAATACTCGTCCCTCTTATTGTCCTCATCATCATTGGGGCTGGGAAAGACCCTTAGGTCTTCGCCCCGATGAACCACCCTGCCGTCGTTGATCTGGGTCTCCTGCTCCGCCTCTTCGCGGCGGATCGGCCCTGACATCCTTGCCATGGGCGGCGCCGCCGCCTCAAGGTCTACCGTAGGCTTGGCCTTGACCTGTCCTGTGGCGATGCGGCCCATGATCCAGTGGAAGATCCAGGGGAAGCTGATCAGGGGCATGGAGCGCCGCTTGTGATCATCGTCTTCGTACTCCCCTGCAAGCGCAGCATTGACCTCTTCCTCGGTCACTCTATACATGGCAGCCACGAACGGGGCGATGTTTTCAAAGTCTCTGCCGCCAGCCTCATTGTAGCAAATATCGCGAAATCGTTGCTTTAGCGTCGCCGACTCCCGACCAACGTCCTCTTGCTGTTTGTAATCGCTGCCAACACGCGGTTTGGTTAGCACGAAGCCCGTCCAGATCTCGAACTCTGTCTCGACGTCGCGTTGGCCCATGAGCCGTCGCATGGCAGTGTCGTACTGGGCCTTGATGGCCCGAGCCTTGGACACCATGTCGTCTGTCAGGGTGTAGCGGTTCAAGACCCTCGTGTCGAAGCTTTTCTGGTAAAGAGGGCTGAACCCGACATCTTGAATCATGTCGTAGAGTTTACCAAGAGCCGTACTTGACGTGTAGGTTCTCCTGCTGTTTTTCTGCATGAAATGAGGTCGTTCTCTGGCATCCAGTTCGGTAGGAAGCTTGGCAGCGTCCCCGGTCTTGACATAGTCGACGGCTTTGGAGTGCAACTCGGCGAGTTTGAGGCCTAAATGACCATTAGCACCTTCCAGCGCCAGCTGCGAGATCCACTTCCATAACTTACACCTCCTGTCTTTGACTCCTAAGGGGGATTTGTCTGCATGTGCCAGGTGGGCTGTGGCGATCCTGGCGACGCTGTCATTCTGCATGAAACGGACGAAAAAGGTCCGGAGGTCTTTCACCCTGACGTCGCGGCCGAGGATAGGCGGCTTCGGCTGTGCGTAATTCATCGGAGGCTCGTGCCAATTACTGGGAATCAGATCGGGGTTCCACATAACGAAGAAGTCATCGCCATCCAGATCTCCTCCTGATAGCATACTCGGGACATCGCGGTCTCCTGTGCTGGGAAAGACAACCACGTTTGTGAGGTGTTGCAGCGCTGGGACTTCAACTGCTTCAACGACTCGAACGTCTCCTGGATGGAGGGAAGGGTTGCGACCGACGATGCAAAGACCCTTGATAACCTCCTTCTTTTTACTACCAGGCTTAAGAATCTGCAGGAAGACTTGCGGCAGGTCCTCAATATTCCTTGTCTTCTTGCCTTCCGTGGCGTTCGAATGACCCCGGAGCGTGCCCGTCTCGTCCAAGCACCCGAGCAGAAAAGCACTCTCATCGACAACAACGCGAGCCTTTTCCTTGAGAAGCTTCATGGACCAGATTCTCCAGAGGTCCAAGATTGTGAGTACGAATGGCTCCTGGATTTCTGGGTCTATGAAGCCCCAGCCCACGAGATCCTTGATGGTAAGAGATGTCTGGTTCTCGTCAATATGTTGTGCCAAGAGGGTCGCGGCCGCAACGCGATCGCTCATGGCCTTCTGGTAGTTCTGAATTTGCTGATCGGCCAGCTTCAAGATTAATTCGGGCCGAACGCCCAGAGATGTAAGCACGATGATCGTTTGGCGGTTCAAGGTCGCGGGAGAGTGTTGGGCGTATTTGATAATCTCGAGACCGTTGAACCTGGACTTGAACTTCTCCTGCGAGGGACGAATGTGAACTTCCAGTCCTTTTGCGTCAGGCCACATGGCTAGCATGCCTTTGCACCCACCCATGCGGAATTGGAACGCTGACGGCACATTGTTCAGGTCATCGCCTCCCATTTCTTGGACGACCATTTCCGCCAGCAGCTTCGAGATTTTCCCGACGCCGTCACTGAAGCAGTAACCGTTGCGCTCAACGTCTTGAGTAGGTACAATGTTGGGAACAGTGACGCCTCTGATTTCGCGTGTCGTCGAAAAACACTGTCCGATTCGCGCCGCATGTTTGGCAACATTTCTGATGTGGCTGAAGTGGCCCATCCAACCTCGTATCTGGTCGCAGTTCAAGTGGTCAGTCGGGCAGAAGAAGTAAACGGCGCACTCTCGAATCTGCGAGTTGCCAAATGCGAGAAATTCGTAGCGCCGACTGCCAATGGTGATGCCCTTGCTCAGCGCGGCGTAGATTCTGTAGAAGATCTCATCACCCGAGTCACCAAATATTTTTCCCCTGTACAGCTCATCTGTGAATTGCACTCTGATAAAACGGTCGTGATATTGGCTGTACTTCCGCAGCACTCTGTTTGAGGATTCGACGCTTGGAGAGCCGTAGTAAGCCGTTGTGGGAGTGACGATAATCTTGCGAATCGTCGAACAGTAGTGAGGCATCATTGGGTTGGGAAAGTAGAAAGCCGCCTCTTCGTCGTCGAAGATGTCCATGGGATCCCAAACCCGGTGGCCTTTATCGGCGAAGAACTCAAGAGTCCATCTCGCACGATCTTTGTCCTGGTCTCGGAGTCGAGCAACAAACTCTCGAGTGATGGCATATTCGGAGAAGATGCCACGGGAGATGCAAACCTCTAGCTGGTAGTGGACCTGGAAGTCCAGAGCCGGCGGCGCGTCCAGGGTGGAAGCAAGCGACTCTAGGGAGAGCCCGCCAGTCGCATTCGCCTCCGTCTTCACTCGGTGGTGTGTCGACAGTAGGGCAGGGCGAGCGGGGACAGCCTCAAACTCGTCCAGGGTAGCGGTGCCGATGTTGAAGGCTTGAAGGGCATCTAAAACTTGGTTAAGATCGTTGCTGCTATTTCCGACAATGAACCTGAATGTAGTCCAGCGTCCGAGGTTGATAAAACCCGCGTCGTCGAAGTCGGCTTGCAAGGTGATGGGAAAGCTGCAGAACAAGCGACGGCTGTTGAGAATGACGGTTCGTCGTTGCCACATGTCCGAAGTGCTCCAGAAGGATTTGCCCTCGATTTTGCTCAGGGACTCGTCGTCTTTTTTGGACTGGAAGAGTGCCGGGTATTCCATGGGCATGATCAGAGCCGTTGCCGAGTCTCCGTGAGGAACTTGGAAAAGCGTCTTCAACCGAGAAAACTCAACAGTGCAACGATACTGCTCCATACGCTGTTCTTGATCTGCGTTGTATCCTACCGCAGGAAGGTTTGCGAACGGAAGCTCGAATGCAATGGTGAGATTCTTCTTCTCCAAGTTCACGTCAACCCTGACGTTGCCTCGCACAGACTTGTGAATCATTATGCCATTCTCCCGGATGCGAACGGCGAAGTCCATCTGCTCGACTTTGATGCTCATACACTTCTTCAAGAGTTTCTTGGGATCCTCTGGGCTAGGAATGAGGTCGAAGTATATGCGCTGCGGCGTCAGAAGCGAGAGGGAAATCCGAGCAGACTTGTTGTCGCCATAGTTGAGCGTGTAGTGCTGTTGGCTCCAGAACGGGGAAGAGGGTGGCGGCTCGAACCGTGCTTTGGCGTGATGATTTCCGGATTTGTCCGCGAACAAGTCCAGCGTGATGATGTTCCCGTGCGGCGAGAAGAACTTGTAAAGGTCAATGAGAGTGGCAGCCGCAGGAAGCCGACGAGCGCTGACGGTCACGTCAGGCCACGATCTCCAAGGCGCGGGATCCATGGTGGTGGAAAAGCCGGGAAATCTCGATAGCAATCAGGAGACTGCGAAGAAATGAGGAAGAAACGCTTTAGGAAAGAACTGGCTGAAAATAATCCAAAGGGGCTGGAGAGCCGCAAGATACTAGTAACTGGAAATGAGCTTGAGGTAGAGAAATACGGTGAGACGAAATGGAAGACGAAAACAAGGATACCAGCAAGCCGGCCTCAAAACTGACAGGTTTCTGAAGAGGCAAGAGTTCCTAGTCTACGGGCAGGAAGAGGCGGAGCTCTACCTGAGGGAAGGAGGAGCCTAGGGAGTGGAAAAAGGATCCAGCAAGGAGGTTCGGTGAGGATGAAGGTGTAGCGGAAGGAAAAGAGCAATTAGTGTTCAGTGCCGAGTTTCCGTAGAGATTTAGGCGTAGTGGGACGGGAGGAGAGAAAGAGATAGGTAGTTGGGTATGGTGATGAGCGTTGTGGACAGTGGGTGATGGGTGATGGATGGTGGGTGATGGGTGATGATGGGAGAGAGGACAACACACGTTTCGGCAAGAACCCAAGGAAACACCAAAAGAGAAGGAGATGGTGTTTACTGCAGTTCTTGCCTTTTCGAACCTCTAGAAGAGGACTTCAGGCACCTTAATGTTGGGGTTTCCAGTAGTCTGCAAGGCGCAATCATCCCTTGGACAGACCTATGTAGTGGAAGCTGTTTGTCGACTTTTCTGATTAGGCCAAATATGGGTTTGGTGGTGAAAAACACAGGATTGGCGAATGCAGGCTCCCGAGTATTCGTCTCTTTGCTCTCCCTCTTGCAATGCTGTCAAACACAGCTGAAGATGCTTACATACTCGAGAAAGGAAAAACGAGAGAATGGCGTGGGCTGCAACTGACGACATCTTTGAGAGGAAGACAAGTACAAAACCAGGCGGCAGGTAGGTGGTGGAGAGCAACGTACCACCCCCTTCCCCTTTCTGATATTCGTTGGGTCCTTTAATGGGGTTGAATTTACGGCTACACAATACTCAGAATCTTCATAGCAAACCCAAACCTGTAATGCTCCTCTGGCCCATTCCCCCATCCGGTTATATGCAAATCGACCACCTTCATCCAAGTTCGAGTTTGCCTTCAAACTTGCTGGAAATTCCGACCGCTCAACGTCTTGAATGGTTCATCGTCCCGACATCAGACTCGCTTCCACATCCTGCCAAGAACCCTTCAGATCGTGGTCGAGCCCTCAGGAATGTCCATGATCTTGCCTGGATTCATGATCCACTTCGGATCGAGGGCCAACTTGATCGACTTCATGACGTCGAGCGTGTCGGGCCCGACTTCGAGAAGAAGCGACTCCTTCTTGCCCCAACCGATGGCATGCTCGCCGGTGCAGGTTCCCTCCATCTCGATGGCGCGCTTCACCATGTTCTTGACACACTTTTCGACCTTTTCGCGCTCCTCGGGGATAGTGCGGTTGTAGATGATGCTCTCGTGGAAGTTGCCGTCGCCAATGTGGCCCAGAATGCTGGCAAACAGTCCCATGTCGTCCATCTCCTTCTTGCTGACTTCGATCAGATCAGGCAGGCGACTAAACGGCACCGCGACGTCCGTACTCCCTGCGCCCAGCGTCAGTCAGTCTCGCCACAACAGTTGCAACAATCCAAGGAGGGCGGGGGGGAAAAGGAGAAAGAAGAAAAGACTCACAAACTTCCTCGCCGTCTTTCCGAAGCGCGAGCATCGACCACAGCGACTCTTTCCTGGCGGACCACAGCAGCTTCTGCTCGCGCGCGTCCTTTGCAAACTCAAAATTGCCGCCCCCGTTGTTCTTGGTGATCTTCTGCACGAGGCCAATGTTCTCCTTGACGCCGGCCTTGGTGCCCGAGAACTTGAAGAAGAGCGTCGGCAGTTCCTGCCAAACGCGGGGCGCGGTGGCGCCGCCCATGTTGACGACCTTCATCTGCACCTCGTCCATGATCTCCATGGCGGCGACGGGGATGCCGTTGCGCATCACCTCTGATGCCGCCGCCGCCGCGTCTCGGATGGAAGGGAACGTCACTACCGCGACGGAGAAGTCCTCGGGGACGACGGTAAGTTTGAGGGTTGCTGGTCATGGGTTAGCGCCTGTCGATTCTGGTGGTTCGCGGCGCTGGGACGCCTTCCTTACCTTCGGTTACGATGCCCAGGGTTCCCTCAGACCCCACGAACAGACTGTTGAGGTTGTAGCCCGCCGAGGATTTCCTAGGTCTCCTGCGGGTCTTAACCACGGTACCGTCCGAGAGGACGACAGTCAGGTTTATGACCCAGTCCTTCATGGTTCCGTATCTGACAGCATTGGTTCCTGAGCAGTTGGTGCCAATCATTCCGCCAATTTTCGCACTCGGGCCTTCGCTATCGGTCAGCACTTGTTGCCAACTCTTCAATACGTTGCAGCTTACCTGGATCGATGGGGAAGAAAAGACCGCTCTCCAAGTCGGCGAGCTTCTCGTTCAGATCCTGCCACCCGATACTGGGCTGCACGACAATGTCCATATCCTCCTTGTTGAACCGGAGAATCTGGTCCATGAAGGCAAAGTCGATACTGATTCCGCCATAAGGAGCGGAAAAGTTGCCCTCCAAGCTGGAACCCCCCGAGTACGGGATGATGGGGATGTTGTATTTGAAGCAGATGCGGGCAATGGCCGACACCTGCTCGGTCGATCTGGGATACGCAACAGCCACCGGGAGACCTTCGGGGTTCGTGGAAGACCACTCCGAATAACCGTGGGCGTGCAGGTCCTCCGGGTCCGTCGAAATGATGTCCTCACCACCGAGTTCCTGTCGAATCTCGACCAACGCCTGGATTTCACGAATAAGCACCAAGGTCACAGACTGCTCACGTTGAGCTTCACTTACACTCTCCATCTCGTTCAAGGTGGCATATTTCACCGGGCGATTGTAGCCGGGAATGGGCTGCGAACTACCAACAAAGGGAAGCAGACCAGATGCCGAGAACTGGTCTTTGGAACTAGCGAGACCCCATCCGACAGTGCCAGCGGCCAAGGCGATGCCCACTACCGTCCGTCCGCTCCAACTGGCCTGCGACTGCGCGCTCGAAGTTCCCGAACTGCTGCTGCTGCTGCTACTGTCCTGAGCGGTGGGCCGTCTGGTCGTCGCCGAGAACCTACGGCCGGCACGGAATGCGAATCCCGCGAGCTGGCCCCTTAAGCCGTGGCTGAGAAGGGGCCTTGCAGAGTGTCTGGCCGACATGCAGGGCGCTTCACTACTCACGCGGGGGTTATCCCGAATTCTTGGAAAGCGTGGGTGGCGATTGGCCCAGCGAAGTGGCCGGGGTGTGGTCGGACTGATGTTGTCACAAACGACAGGACTTGAGCGTCGCTGGGTTGCGTCGGCGAGAGTGGCTTGCGTCGGCCTTGAGATTTTTGCCTTGCCTGGAGGATCGACCGAGTTGCAGGTTCAGTCTGGAAAAGGCCCTGACTGGAAACAAGTCTTTGTATGACTGTAATCCAAGCTGCAATGCGATTCACTTGGGATGGGCAGCTGTATCTGCGATGATCGATGCAGGAGCTGTGTGCTGAGAGGAATCGGACGAGACTCTAGTCTCGAGACAGATGGTGAATCACGAAGAGACGAGGGGAGGCAGCGCGCACTTATATCATCAAAAAGAGGGAAATCGACGCCCGACAGAGTCCTCCACGATCAATGTCGCAATCGTAAGCTAAGCGGGCAAGTGCTGGGGCAAGTGGATATTGTGGATGACCAAGGGATGGGCCCCCTTCGTCTTTAATAATAACGGTTTTTGCTTTCACTCCACGAGAGTGGTTTGTGGGAGGAATCGAGAGCGTGACCAAATCAACAGGTAACTGACCGTACCGCTGCCCACGTTTGGAACGGGGTGCAGCAAGGGCAGAGGCTTGTGGGTGGACAGAAAACCCAGGCCGTGTCCAATGAGCAGGCCAGAGACGAGAAACATTGGCCGAAACAAGCAAAGGCAGCAAAAAGACGGAGGGCTGTGATGACGAGAAGCCAGACAGACCAACGAGGGTCGGTCGAGGTGGTGGCAGCCTGGGTCGTCAACGGGGGGTGGGATGCTGGAAGGGGCTTCACGATGGGGTACTTGGGAGTACTTCTGCGAAGAGAGGCAGAGCAAGCCAGAGCAGAACCGAGCAGCTAGGCATACACGTACAGTCAGCTCTCACGGTGGAGAATCGAAGGCTGTCTCATTGCGAGCCGACGACATCGGGGCCAATGTCAGGGGGGGCAGAACCGACCGGAAGCGGGGGAGAAGGCCGAAGCTGAAACGAGGAAAGTCGAGCTCGCTCGGTGAAGGCGACGCTTGCCCGGACTCTGGGACGATCTCGACGGTGGGATATTTCATCTCGATTCCAAGGACTTGGCTTGCCTGCCTGCTTTTTCACGACGGAGTGCGCTCCTTCATCGACGACGAGCAATGGCTCAAGCCCAGCGAATCGGGAATGCCAGGCCAGGGTCTCGGGGCTCATCACGGAAAAGATGGTCGCCGTCCAGAGGCGAAAAGGGAATGGACGCCATCCGAATAGGGGAGGCCAATACAGCTTCCGGCGTCATCGAGACAGACCGACAACAGGTTCCAATGCACGTGTGACCCCCGTTTCGTGGGGTGGCTTGGGTCTGATGCATGGGGGGAAAGAAAGCCTCGACGCAGTAGGATTCTCTCTCGATCATGCTGAGTGCTGTGGTTGCCAACGACATGTCTATGCCAACTTGGCTCGTTGGCCAGGGTTGCGCATCACTGCATTTTGCTGCATTCGCTAACAAGCGAGGCCGGCGAAGGTAGAGAAAGACCACAAGGTATGGTTCCAGATGATCAACTCATATAAATTGGGGTCAGACAGCCAAGTAGGCCATTGAACAACCCCCACGGGAAGACGCCGAAGCGACGATCAGGGTGAGAACCTCGAAATCAAAACCTATTCCCATGACCACAAACCCCATCCGACCTGGCTTAATAGCTCAGCCTAGCAGCGGACCTTGAGTTCTGACGAAACCCCCGCGTATCGAGCCTCGTCGCCTGTCGGTGTAGAGTCCGCAGTGGGGCTCTGTTTTTGACCTTGTAGGTTGCTTGAGGGGTAGATAATGATCAAGAAACTAACAATAGCGACGCTTGACGCCGAAAACGCAGGCCCCGTTGGCTTCCGGACGGCGATGGGTGCCGTTCGCCGGATATGGAGCTTGGTCGACTGTGAGTTTCACTGCAGACTCCCACCACGCAGTGCTGCGAAGTCGCTCTTCTCACGTGGATCGCGAGATGCAGCTGGCGGTCCGCTTCCGATTGTCAGCCACGGGGGTTACCCGAGGCGAAGACCAAACAACCTGCAATGCGCCCAAATGAGTTTCCTCTCCAGTCTGTCCTGATCATCTGCCGTCGACCTGGTTCACGAACTGACATAAGCCGTGGCTCATTTATGGCCTACAACTCAGAAACAGATGGTAAGCAATCTACGGATATAGACCCCACACTCACCGGAAGAAAACCCGAGTGTCGGTCCACGTTACCCCGGACTGCCAGTACTCGCCAAGCCCAACCCTACAAGTACTCGGGCTGACGGCATCGAGAAGGTCGGTGAGCCACCTGCAAACCACCAGCTGGCTTTCTGACACCTCTACCAACGGATACGAGACGCAGTCGATGCTGTCCTGGCTGTCGTCTGTCGTGGTGACCGACCGGCTTCCCCGCGGCCCGCCTGGCTCTCACAAATCTCACCCACCTTACATAGCACAGACGACCCGAAGGATTTCCAGGGCGTCAAGTAGACGCCTCCTCCCACAGCGCGACCCCTGCCCGCCCTGCGACCTACCTTTGGAGCATCGATGAGATTCGATCATCTCTCGACTAGTGCGTAGCCCGGCTGGATGGCACCCTGGAGCCCTTGCATCGGATTTCGGATGGCCAAGGTTGGAAACCCGACGAGTCCTGCGTTTTTGGTTCGTCTGGTGTTGACAGAGGTGAGTGATTTCTGTCCAGCTGACGTAGGAAGCTGGCAGCAGAGGTGACCTGCCATGAAACGAGATCCCAGAATAGAAAGACGCGGTTGCTGAGCCTGAGAAACGAGCAATACATCACTGTAACGGGCACAACAAGCGACTGAAAATGCCACGATGCTGCCGTCAACGGACTTGTCCTCCGCAAACGCGTCGACGACAGCCTACTGAGAGCCCTCAGTAGCCATGCTTGACCGACAGAGCCTCCGAGCCCCGAAAGTCAGTCAAAGAAAACCGTCGACGGCCAGGAGTTGGTTCCGGTCATACACACCAAGTGTGAGCTTTCTCCGGTCAGGTGCGAGAACTTGCCGTCTCAACCCCGCTCACATCCTGCAGTAGCTCAAGGCAGTCGGGTTCTAGAACGTCGGCTCAGCTTCAGCTGTTCATGTGTTTTGGTGGTGCAGACGGGGCCAGAAAGCCTTTCATGGCTGAGAATTCTTTTCGTGACCGGACAGACTCTTTACCAGGCAGTAAGGCATATTGTACGGATCCACGAAGGCCGCTTACTAGATTTCATAGATCAGAACATTTCAAGAGTTGATTTTTTGGCAAAAAAAACTCCAAGCTTTGGTCGTTCGTGTCGTCTTCGTGTCGGAGTTGCACAACATCACCACGTCCCCGATGTCTCCCCGGACCTAGGTAACCTCAGCGGTGGGTGGCATAGCGGGAGGGGGCCACAAAGGCGGGGTGTTCCACTAGCAGTAAACGTCCCCAACGCTTACAGCGCTGGGGGCTCCCTAACCGGCGAGGTTCAGCCACTGAAGTGACACGACACGGAGCGGGCTTCATTTGAAGTTGACTAAGGCACCTTGCCTAAGGCAACGACAGTGTCGACGATGGACAAGCAAACGTCGGATTTTGACCTTGTTGATAATATCTTGACCATGCCGCTGCGAGTGATGGCCGTTCCAAAAGATACAATATCTTGCCGGCAAGCTCGTATCGACAGATCTGACCTGCAAAATGCAAGCCCCCGGGCTGAGCGCACCACACATGCCCGACGCAACACCCAGCACACTGGACCAGCCGTGTCGCCCAGGAACAGATCTGCCGCGCCCTCGTTGCCGAACCAGAAGCAAATGGATGTCCGTCCGCTCTCATGTCCGTTCTGCAGTTCAGGCAAACCGACCTACCTAGGTAAGGTAGGTAGGTAGGTAGGTACACACACATCTACCTGCCGCTCGCCTCACCGTAAATCCATCGCTGCATACCTTACTACTGCACATATGTACGTAAGACACCGCAAACTCAGCCTCCCGTGCTGCGCGAGAACCGACTCCCGCACCACAAGAGATGGTGGGACATACGTAATATCATCGCCATGATAAAACACCCCCCCCCACCCCACGGGGAAGGAGGAGGATCGCGGGGAAAGGAGGGCCTCTCCTGCGGCCCATGATTTTGCGACTATCGACGACCGTTGCCGGGTAAGCAAGCCAAAGTAAGCCTGCCTACCTGCGTGCGTGCGTCATGACCACGACCGGTCTGCGATCCATGGGCACGAGACCTGTTGCGGTGCTGTTGTTTTGTTCGTAGCACACGTCCTGTTGTGTGGCCGCCTCGGCTGGGGGCGATGTGACCCGCGGCTGGCCTGGGGTTGTGTGGGAGCCGAGTGCGGGGAGGAGTGTGGGTGGATGACTTTTGACTCGCTTTCCCGTGGGCGTACATTGGCATGTCGTCACGGGAGGATTCTTGTCGGGAGGGGGGGCTCGGGGTCGAGTACTTGTTTGTCGGTCTGCTAAGGGGTCGACTTGTGGCTGATGGAAGGTTGGAAGGTTGGCTTGACAAACGAGTCATGGTCATGGGGTATGGAGGCCTACTACTGACTGCAATCTATCAATTTCGAGAGTCGACATAGCATCAAGCGATCACCTTCACGACACGACGGAGCGACTGGGAACTCAATGTTGGGCGGAAGAATAACCTTCAATGGCTTGGTATTGGTCGCAGATTGGCTATCTGCCGGAAAGTCGGAAGCCGACATTTCTAAAATCAGCCCAGACTCCGTAATTTTTGTTCATGACACAATCCCTTTTTTGCCCGACCCAAAACAACCGTCTCGTCCTGAGAAGACATGACGAATGTGCCGGAGGGAGCAGCCCTTTTCAGACAGCGCTCCCGCACGTGCACACAGCAGCAGACTCACTCATCATCTTCGAAAAGAAAGAAGACGCTTAGTTGCCGGCGAGGGCGTTGGCGCGGCGGCGGTCACGCTCCTCGGCGATGGTGAGCTTGACACCCTTGCCCTTGGGCAGGGAGATCCAGGGCTTCTCGGAGCCAATGACGAAAACGTTGGACTCGCGGGTGGCGAAGGTGTTGTCAATGGCGTCCTTGATGTGGACGATGTTGAAACCACCGTCGTGGCGCTCACGGTGGGTGATGACACCGACACGACCCATGTTGCGACCACCAGTGACCATGGCGATGGAGCCAGTGTCGAACTTGATGAAGTCCTGGATCTTGCCAGTCTTGAGGTCAATCTTGACGGTGTCGTTGACCTTGATCAAGGGGTCAGGGTAGCGGATGCTGCGAACGAACATGCACTGTTAGCCGGGGGGTCTTTCGGAATTGCGACATACCAGCCGTCGGATTCAATAGCTCCTTTTGTCTTCTCTTCGTGATCGGCCAATGTGTTCTTTTTGCGTTGCAACCCCACTGGCGACTCCCGCACTCAAGGGGAGTCGCGAGATTTACGGGCTAGCAACAAGAGTCTTGTTGGTGATGACAAATCGACCAAAGCTTGATCCAACGGCTGAATGATGTCTGACAGAACTGCTAGGAGTGTAAAAACTCACGTTCTCGCATCGTGCGTGACCAAGAATGGGATTCCACCGCGACCGAGCTGGACGCGCTTGACCTTGCCGAGCTTGTACTCGGCCTCCTCGGCCTGGATACGGTGGACGGTGAAGCGGCCCTTGGTGTCGTAGATGAGACGGAAGTTCTCGCCGGTCTTCTCGATGGTGATGACGTCCATGAAGCCGGTGGGGTAGGTGATGTCGGTGCGAATCTTGCCGTCGACCTTGATCAGGCGCTGCATGGTGATGGCGCGGGTCTCACGGTAGTTGAGGGCGTACTTGAGACGGTTGCGGAGGAAGACGATGAGGGGCAGGCAGTCGCGGAGCTTGTGAGGACCGGCCGAGGGGCGAGGGGCGTAGGTTCCCGACAGCTTGTCGAGAAGCCAGTGGGAGGGCGCGCTAAGGCGCTTCTGGTGCTTCTTGCTGTGAGGGTATTGTCAGCTTCTGGCTCAATCATTTGTTCCGGGGCTTGTCCAAATGTTCGATGTCGCCGCGACAGCACGCCCGGTACGCCAGTTGATGGCGAATAAAACACTTCGTCGGTTGACATCGTCGGATTGGATTAGACGCAACAAACTTACAGTCCCTTGCCCATTTTGTCTGACTGCCGGTTAGTCTGTTGGGGGTATCTGGTCGGTGGGTGTGTAGGTCGAAGTAGCAAGTCTCGAGATTACCTCCGGCCTTGGTGTACGGGGACGAACAGTGGACTCTAATTTTTTCCTGTGAGGCTAGGTTTTTCGAACCCTACCTTACTGCCCGCAGCGGTGGGAGGGAGCGGGGCGGAGATATTCCGACGCTTGATATTAAGCGAGCCTATGGTCTGTGCTTCAGTTCGAACTTTCCGCCGAGAAGGCATATCGTGCTGTGGGTCACGTTAACGACGACACGGATAAGGTGCCCCTACATCACCCAAGGTGTTGCAGCTCTGAAGTTGAACAGTCATATGTGTGTTGCATGATTCTAACGGTATCCGGTCTCGGCCTCTGTACTGTACGAGGTCTCCAGAACGCGGCTCCAGAGGACCAGATCTGACTTGCACTCTGGCTTGCACACATTTTGAAAATTCAAGCTGGCTCTGGTCACAGACCTAGGACCGACAACGGCCACGTTGTGCATTCTGGCGTAATCCTCTAAGACCGATGGCTTCTAGCAATACAGTAGGCAGTGTTGGCCTCTACCACGGCCACCTGAAAGCCGCAACGCCGTGCTGCTAGCTTTTGCCCAGAAACGACTGTCCTCTATCCGTTCCGATCCAATTTTCCCTTCCCTGACAGTGATATATCTGATCATGCGCCGTATCACCGTGCCGCTGTTGCAAAACCCACTTGGTATAATTCCCTTCAGAAATGACCGTAGAGACAGCTCTGCGCCTCGTCCCCCAGTATACTCCACGCACGCAAACAGAACGCAACGCTTTTTTCGTATCAAATACAAGAATAACCCTGGTCGTCCAGTCCGTCGGAGCTCCAGTGAACATTTCATCGGCGTGCGGGGTAAACCACCCTCTTCGGGACAATGGAGGTCCTTTTCCTCGTAAGGCAGCGAAGGATACTCCTGGACATGAAGCTCTGCTTGATGACAGACCAACGCTGGTTGACTAAGGTGAAAGAGGCTCCTGTGCCATGTCCGGGGCGTACTGACGCATGGGGAGATTTGCCACCTGCGTGTCGTCCAACAGCAGGCGAGAGATGTCCATCTCACCTGCACTACCCATGAAAGCGGCCGCAACGGGCTCGCTGAAGTCGAATGCCTGCTGGACGATTGCTGGCTCCCCATTATCAAGCAGGGAAAGCGGCCACTTTGGCAAGTCCTCCTTCGAGTTGGTTTTATTCAGTGCAGCGTCCATCGGAGCTGGCCTGTTGGACTGCAGTCCGTTGGCGATGCTCATGCTGATGGTCGGTTCCAGCGTGTCGTTCCCTCTGGCGTCCTTGATTTGAAACAGACCCTTTTCAATCTGCTGGTACACACTCGGGTACTTGTTCCGCACTCTGTCCCTGAGGTCCGTGGGTTGGCGACCTGACAGACTGAAGCGCGGGTCCCGTTGTATCTTGGTCCACGCGGGGCCGTACTTGTCCAACCCTTCCAAAATCTGCTTATCGTCTTGGTCGGTGAATGGCCTTCTCTCCCTTCTATGGGACTTTTTGAAAGGCCCGTGAATGCCCAGCTCGGCCAAATCCTCCAGCTTCTTCCGGTGAGCCCGACTTTTCTTCGTCCTAGGGCCTCCGTCCAAGTCTGCCTGCCCCAGCTGCGATTGGTCTGTGTAGGAGACCTCTTCGTGCGATATGAGTATGTTTTCGGATAAGAGACCCGTCTTTGCTTTGGCCTTGGTCTTTGGTTCGGCCGCAGTTACCGGGGGTGCCACAGCCGATGACAGCTTGGTGTCGATGTTCTCGCGTCGCAGTTCGTTCGGGCAGCAGGTGCGGAAGCGGTCCTTCAGATCCCCTGCCGTGCGATCGTTGAAGTTAAAGTCCGGATCGGCAAGAATATCAGTCCACTTGCCAACGCCATGGCGATTAACACCCAGCAGCAGGTGGTTGGTCTCGGCCTCGGACCATTTGCGCCTCGGTTTCATAGCCTTCTTGCGTGTTTTGCCACTCCCGGCCTTGGAAGACTTGGAGGGGTTTGAATCGGCATCGACAGGTTTTTCTGCGTCCTGATCTTCGCTGGCTTGGGGGAAATCCCGTAGCGGTTTGAGTTGGTTGCTTTCGGGCTCATTGAAGTCGTTGGAGGAAATTGGGGGAAACAGAGCGGCGTCTGGGGGAGGTTCGTGAAGTCCATTGATGATGGGCGGCATGGCAGGCATGACCTGAGGTTGTATTGGTTTCTGCTTCTTGACGGGCTGCGGCAGCTGTACAAAATCGTCCTTGGTGGTGATGGCCCGGTGCCTCTTCTTGTTGGTCGGATCATCTTTGCTGTCGGGTACCTCGTCGAGGATTTTCCTCAGCGAAAAGGAGGGTTCCGTATCTCGTTCCTCGCCGACGAGCAGGCTCAGCTGCATGTAGGCGGTGCTACTAATGGCGTTCCCTCTGTCTGGTGTGCTGTCTTCCTCCTTTCTCAAGTCCCTGCCGGGAAAGCCGTCGTCTACCCCCCGCGAAGCTGCGAGCGGGGCTCCATGGCTGGTGGCGAGAGAGGAGGCTTTGGTCTTGTCCTCGCGATGAGTAGTGTCGGGCTCGAGCGGGAATGGTCTTTCGGACGGGCGGGAGTAGGCCAAGCGGATAGGTGGCAAATCAGCGCGAGCGAGCTGCGGCGTGGTTGAATCGTTCAACAGGTGGATGAGGCGTGGCTCGATGAAGGCCATCGTGGGCTAGAGGAGTCGGAGTGGGCATTTGGTTAAGGGTTGGGGTAAAAGCCAGCACGGAGGAGAGAGGGAGGAAAGAACAGAATGAGTCGCGTCAGGTAAGAAAGGCCGAGAAACAGCAGATAGGATGGCGGATGATGAGATCGAAGGTGCGTGTAGAGCTGGATGGCGGGGGAAAAAATGACAGCGCGAGATAGAGGCGAAGACACTGATGGTGACGGGATGGGATTTGGAGTCCTGCACCGTCCGACCTTCTCAGCAGGTCAGTCAGTCAGTAATTACCTTATGCTGCCCTGCGTAAGTAAGGTCAGGTAAGCAATGGGCCGCAGCGGCATTCCAGGCTCATCTTTACTGTGCTGTAGAAGCAAGCAAGCAAGCAGTGGCCACAAACTGAGGCTGCAGGGCTGCTCCTGGGCGAAATCTGCTGTGCCGCGACGCAATCGTGTGTCCCACGTGAAGATTCTCCACCAGAACAGCCGGCGAAGCGCTATCTTCCCTGGAGAGGCTTCACGGCCGGGGCCGGGGGCGGATGGGGTTCTGGTATTCGTTGCTAGCAGATGGGAGGGTCTCTGGGTACCTGCGTAACCCAGCTACTTGGAGCCTATCACCCAATGACTTGTCAACCTCGTCTCAGAATTGACAGCTTATACCACAACCATAGGACGCGACATTTGCAGCTCACCCTACCTACCCTGTGTACTTGTGAAGGGCTGACATCTGTCGATGTTTCTCGCTCCACAAGTAAGTGTGCTTTCATCAGGACAGCTTTTCGCTTCCATGTATACCCATCTGACATGTTGAGACCTTTTTACCCCCTCTCCCCCTCTGTCTCTCCTTGTTTTCCCGGCTGCAAGAAGCCAAGACCATGTCTCCACTTGTTCCGACTGCCAACCTGAAATGTCACTGTACTACCTAGTCAGTTTTCTGTGACCTGAATGAATATGCAGGCGTAAGAGGTGATTTCAAAGGTCGCACACTCGATGGCTTGGGCTAGGTGAGGTTCCCAGACCATCCCACATAGTGTCCTACTACCTGCTAAGCTCCGCTGCCCAAGTTAGCCGTAGGTGGCTACCTTACTATGCAATATCAAGGATGGGATGGAGGCAAGGAAGATCAAATGGGAAAGAAAACACTGACACAGCCGATGGCTAGCAGCTGCTCAGAGCCGTTGGCATCGGCATATGAATCTGCAACTGCCCGGGGAAACTCAGGCCGATGCCTCTTCCCCCTTCTTTTCACACAGAGGTAAGAGCCTTATCTACCGACCTACTTCTACCTCAGGTGGGTAGGTCCAAGCTGGGTAGCACTGGGTAGGTAGACTTCACCTGCCGAAGGTCTACTGTAAGAGTGCAAAGTCGGTGGTCAGGGGCAGGCACATGGTGAACACAGTACCTACCTAGCTAGGTAGGCTGTTGCTGACGTGCAACACTGGCCCATCTAAAATGCCTACCTTACCTGGTGTCTTAGGTAAGGTAGGTGTCCAGGGGACAGATAAGTTACTGTTAGGTAGGTGCCTGGGAGCCGCAAACCCGCGTCTAGTCACCCAAATCCAATCCCCGCAGCTCAATAAGCCATCAATCATTGCCGCTGCGCTGTTGAGCCAAAGGCCAAACTGGCCACAGACAAACTGACCGCACCGCGCAGGTAAAGACTCCGAGGTGTATCATCATGGCCTCGGCTCTTCCGACGTTCCCCAGACTGGTCTTCACCGTCTTTGAGCCCATCTCGCTGTGAGCACCAACTCCCTCATAAACTAGGCATGCCATTTGCTAAATCAAACGTGTCAAGCATCGGTGGCTTCTTGGGTGCCATCGCCAATCCGGACTGGTTTATATCAGAACAGGTTGCTTCGGCCTCGAGCGCCACAGCTCCACCTCTGGCGTCAGACAACAGTCGTCTCGTTGCCCTCCAGCTGGGCAATATCTATCTTCTCATGGCCATGGTTGGCCTGGCCGTCTTGAACTCTACCTCCGAATTGAAGGTGGTGAAGAGCTATCTTGTTGCTTTGTGGATAGCCGATCTCGGCCACATTTACGTCTGCTACCACGTCCTGGGGCCTGATCGCTTCCTCGACGTGGCCAGCTGGAACTCCATGACTTGGGGCAATGTTGGAGTGACGGTACGCATTCCACGGATCCTCTTCCCTTACGAGCTTTCACTGACATGCCAAGGCATTCCTCTGTCTGACCCGAACAGCATACCTCCTGGGGCTCTTGGGTACAGACGCGCAGGCAAAGAAACCGTCAAAGAAGACGCAATAGTGTCCCAAGCGTTGAGGTGGAGGCAGAACTGCCATGCATGCTAATGCGCTCACGAACTTGAACACACAATGTTTGACGGAGCGCGTTAAACGAAGCATTGCCTTAGCTACGTAAAAGACAGCGTAGCATCTCGTCGGAAACGTGAATGATAACAAGCGGGGCACTCTCCAGTCCACCCACCTACTGTCGCAAGCAGTCAAGCAGAAACACGTCTTTTTGGCCCCAGAACTGACGATGAGGATTACCAAGGAGCCTCCGGAATATGCTTGTTTTGGGTATGCAGCTCGTGATCATGTTGTGCTGGGTGCATCTGGGCGGTAATTTCATCACATGCACAAGCCGATCCTGTCTTGAATCTAGCGATGAAGGTAAAGCAGCACTTCAAAGACTTTGAGCCTACATACGTGGCGATGATTCAACTGCACATCAGGAATTTAAAGATGCTGTACGGAGTACTGAGATGCTGTAGGGACCTGAGTGTGCAGTAAGCAGGTATGCGGAGACCATTCGTTACCGATGTTGGACAGGGAGCCCCTGGCGCGGTTTTCATGCAGGGAATGCCGCTAGTGTAATTACTCACCCAACAGCGTCTTGCTTTCCATACCTTTCAATCAAGACATCCCAGTTACTAATTGCCTATCTTCCTACGGAGTACGGACACTAACCTGAATCATTAGTACGATTAG
Organism: Colletotrichum sidae; assembly: GCA_004367935.1. Taxonomy (NCBI): domain Eukaryota; kingdom Fungi; phylum Ascomycota; class Sordariomycetes; order Glomerellales; family Glomerellaceae; genus Colletotrichum; species Colletotrichum sidae. Next base: position 109,799 of record QAPF01000037.1, read on the forward strand.
CCCCTTGCTCTGGACCGTGTTACTATAAACAGTGTACGGGTTGGAGTTAGGGTTAGGGTTTGGCCTGAGGCCATGAGACTATGAGGCCATACTAGGGTTGTTTACGCCGCCCCATGGCTCCACTCTTCGCGCGACGCGCTCTCTTACACTGTCATACGACCTAACTACCTACACACTGCTTTGAAGGCTCGAGCACAAGCAACAAGGCGACATGGTGCAAACGAGAGCAAAAGGCGGAGCAGAGGAGCAGCAGGCTGATTCGGCACGGGCTGCTCGCTTGACGCGTCGTCGCGGGACCAGCGAGGACCGAGATGGCGATGCCGCACGTGACCCTGTCTTGTCGGCCAAGGCGAAAGGCAAACAAGTCAGCCATGCCTCGAATTTACAAGAAATTGACGAAGATGACGAAGAGAATGAAGCCGAAAACAACGAAGAAGGGCCCAAGGATGGAGACGAAGTGGCGGAGCAACGATCGCGGGTCGAGAGCTATCCCGTCGCACGGTTCGGCGCACCTAGAGGCTCGACTGTGAAGGATATCAGCCCTCCACCCATGAGTGAAAGTGGTAAGTCGCCGTCACAAACAGAGCCGAATTGAGCTGGCAGCAGAGCTGACTGGCCTGTAGAGATGGGTTCCCAGAGCGCTACTCAGAGATATGAGTACGCTTCTCACCAAGCGGCCTACACCCGGTTTTCTAGTACGTCTTGTCTTTACTTGGACGTTCTCGTGTCCGTTGTCGGTCGCAGTGCGCTGACCTTGATGCACAGGCGTGATTCCGAGCGTCAAGAACGTCGAAGGTTTGCTCCACTTATCTATCGTTGTTGCTGTTGTTGCCCTCGATGTTGACCATGGCCTGCAGATCCGCTGCAAAACTCTCGTGAAGTCGTCGAAGAGGTTGTCGTCCATGGCGCACAAGGTAGCGGCGGCAGCGGCGGCGGCGGCGACGATGACGGCGATGACGACGATCTCGAGGCTCGCGAAAAGGCAGAGTTCATGGAAGCTGCCCTTGAACCCTATTGGAGCGCCACCGAGTCTCTCGCGAAGATGCTCTCGGACGTGAATACAGGAAAGAACTCGTGGAAGTTGATGCATCAGCTTCAGTGCAGGAACTGGCGCAGCGTCCAAGAGCTCTTCATGGATGAAGGCGAGGTGTTCATCGACCTGCCTCAAAAGCTGGCGGCTCTGAGCGAGAAATTCCATTGCCGGGGAAGGGTCGTCATCGCGGCCGCCAATGCTACTGCATTGAAGAACGAGCTCTTTGAAATTGTCCATCGCGACAAAAAGCCCCTCGACCTACTTGAACGTCTCGATGAAGACTTCCCTGCACCCTTCCTCATCTTCATTCCGGAGGACCCCACGGAAATCATCACGGACGAACTAGTCGAGCTTGCGTTGGACATTCGCACTCAGCGTCTCATTGCCGGCCTCGCAGTGACAGACGTCGACACCCAGAACCCAACTGACCTTGCGGCGGCGCTGTTTTGCGACGTTGGTGAGTCAGTCGACTCAAGCTCGGCCCTCGAAGAAGGACCCTATCATTCGATCTGCGGCTTAGACACTGAAGCCGTAGGACAAAAGCTGGCTCAGAGGGCCAGGGCGGTGAAGAAGCTCGTCAAAGACAGGAACGTGCTGGAAGCCCGGGCTGTGTTGGACATGAGGTATCCCTTCGACGCCGACGATGTGCCCAATCTTGTTGGAAGGTTGGGGAAATACGCCTCTGAAATCATCAGCCAAGCCCAGGTGTTTTTTAGAGGGCCCCCTCCGTCGGTGAGGGAGCCATCGTTCGTCAGAGAGCCGTCTTCTGTTAGAGCGTCGTCACCCACAGACTCCCTGGCGTCCTCCATCACCGATCGCCAAATAGTCCGCAAAGACGTGTAAGTTGTCCAGCCCGCAGCGCCATGGCATCCGGCTCACGCTCCAGCAGTTACGACAATATACTCACCAAATCGAACGCGCAACACCTGGCACATCTCATCAGCCAAGGAGATCCTCCACCGAGGCCTCGCTCGCCGTCGGTGGCACGTTCCGAAATAATCGTCTATGGCGACGACGTTGACGCAGCCGATGCCTCGCCCCGTCCACCTTCACCAGCAAACAGTGACTCCAGCTTCTTCCTCAGTGTTCTTCCCAGGGTCAAAAACGTCCTGGATCGACAATCGGCGGAGGCCCAGCCAACAATAAGTGGTGCCGCCGCAGCTTCTCACCCAGCTACTCAGCAATCATCTCTGCGACGCGTCAGCTTCACCCCCGTCAACAGCACCAAACGTCCGCTCTCACCGTCGCAGGAGTCGGACGACCCCTTCGAGGAGGACTCTCGCCAAGCCGACGCCCAGCGCAGAGAGCAGCTGAGGATCGACCGTCTCATCATGCCTCCTCCACCGCGATCCCGCCCCCTGAAACGTCAGCGCCGGAGCCTCCCCTCCCAACCTATCCCGTCCTCATCACAGTCTTCCGCCCCGCCGCCGTCGGGAAACCCGTCCGGGTCCCTCGCGAACTCGACACCGCCAAACGGCGGCGGTACCTCGTCCCCCTCGTCCACGCCGTCGTCCTCGATCAACTTTGGCCAACTCCGCGAACAGAACCGCATCATCCCGGCCCGCTCCAACGGCGTCCAGCAGCGCGTCCCCTGGTCGGACAGGGACACGGAACGCCTCGTTCGTCTCATCGAACACCACAAATGCTTCTGGTCAAAGATTGCGAGGCGGCAGGACCCGGACAGGCGCCTCGGGTCGCCGGGACCAGAGGACACGGAGGACTGCGTATTTGACCACCCGCGCGATCAGCAGGCCATCCGCGACAAGGCGCGAAACCTCAAGGTCGACCTCCTCAAGTGAGCTATCCCCCCCCCCCCCCCCCCC